>CM042142.1:73527343-73562343 GCA_023376005.1 Doryteuthis pealeii
CATTCACCGGCCAAAGAGAGGATCAAGCAAGAATAATCTGCTAATATTATTCTTTACTATCCTATTATTAAATTAGTAGTTACATTAGGAATTTACCATGAAAAGACGGGAGTAATCGGAAAATGGATGGAAGTAGGACCGCTGTAGTTTCAAAGCTAGTTCTAAGTTTTTTCGATTATGTAGCCCACACATCTGTCTTCTATCAAAGAATGCGATTTTATTATCTGTAATTACTTATTCAGTTTCAATAACCTATGTACTGAATTTAACATGATATTTTATTACATTAAAACTTAAATACCTGCACCTGAAGGGTGCACGTATCTGCCAGTATAAATAATGGTATAAGAAACACTAATATGATTAGTAAGAAAATGATGCAATTTTTAAGAAAATACATACAAATAGAAATAATTATGTAATTATCAAGAAAATGAAATAAGACAATATAAAGAACTTATTTGTCTGCTTTCAAATTGATTCAAAAATAATGTGCGAGAGATGTCCAAAAATGAAGGTACAGATAAGCATAAACAACCAGAAATTAAACATTGTGAAAACTGTAAGTGCAAATCTACTGGAAGGTATCTAATACTCCTGTAACAGTCAGAAAAGCTATAACAATAAAGAGGTACTCTACACTTCCAAAAGATCCAGAACTGGAGCCTCACTGTTGTATAGCCAACATCGGTATATACATCAAAGAGATAACTCTGTTGATAGAGAGAGAGAGAGGAGAGAGAGAGACAGAGAGACAGAGATTTGAGTCTTACTTGTTACTTTATTTCTTCTTGCTACGTCTAGTCGCCATGTTTCCTCCTCCTTCTTCTCTGGCCGACATCTTGTCTAGTCTTCTTTTTCTAAGGGCTTTCTTTCGGGCTATTTTTTTAGTCATGTAATTAATCAACTCAGAAGACTTTTATTTCTTGATCAAGATGATATTCCCATGTCTTCTGCACGGGCAGATATCAAGCTCAGCAGACCTACGTTCTCTGCTTCAATTCTCAGTGTTAAAACTAAAATCTAAATCTAGTCACATGTTTCTCATGACATGTTTTCTAGGGGTCACAGAGCTATAACCACGTTACTGGTATTTTTTCCACTCTCTGATTTGAAAGCCAATGGCCCCTTATTCAGCTACAGGGTTTGTCAACAATTTATGCTACCATATACATTATTTAATACTCACCACAATTTTGTGACATACTTAGGACACTCCTTTGGTGGGAAGGGAGTCTTATCCCTCTTTAGAGGTTGCTGTTGTAGTATTCCTAACTCCACTGACATTACTTCTTGTAACAATCATTATTCAATAGATTCTTGTAAATTCCTTGTGAAACAAAAGGCTGTAACCACACCACGTGATGGATGGTGCAGCAATTTCAGAACCAAATCAGTTTTTATATATTGGAGTTGCTAGCCCTGCACTTCCTGGTTTTGAATTCAGAATTTTTCGGCTAAACCTGCAAATTGGTCGGAAAATTAGGGTGACCCAGAAAAAACATAACCCACAAATTTTGTAATAAAACTGTTAATTTTTACTAGGGGGGTTTAGGTTTTGGGTTAGGGTTTAGGGTTATGGTTAGGGTTAGTTTAATGGGAAAATAAATAAATAATTTGGGTTCTTTTTTTTCTGGCTCACCCTGTAATATGTTTTAATTTTCCGACCGATTTGCAAGTTTAGCTAATTTTTCTTTCAAGGCTCTTTTGCTTACCCACAAAGCTACAGCCCAACCTGCCTTACTATTTATCCATAGCTTGATTTCACGGATTCACAGATGATATCACCGGGTTGTTGACATAAAATCCGTTGACCCAGTACCACCTCAAAGGCTGAAGAAATGCCAAGGGGGTCAACTGAAAACATGGCTCAAAACAGTCAGGCAAAATACCGAGCTGATCCTTGGCCCAGGCCTTTATGAAGTTCATCGATGGAACAGCAAATGACTGACACTCATAACCTACATTACATTAAATCACCACATATGGTCTGCATTCATTCGAGTTACAGTAAATTGGTTGGTGTGGAGCCGGTTCAACCGACCCAAGGTGAATGATGCAGCAGTAACAGTAACATAGCTTCATTGATGATTAATTTGATTGATTTAATGGCATATCACCTGTTGAGGGTTATTTTATGCCTAGATGTTAGGCAATGTTTTACATTTTATGTTTATATTCCTTGTTTGATGGCATGTTTTTGACTATGTGTCACATCCTTCCCATTACATCTAAATTTTTATATTTACATTTTGTGTCATTTAATTTTTTTGGACATGGTTATATGATAATCAAGTTTTCCTATCTGTTGTGGCCTGGTTAGGGGCCAGAATAAAGACACAAGAGAGGAAATGAGTTAATCAAATATATTAACAAAGAACAGTAGTACAAATATATACCAATGAGTCGGTTACATGCAAGGCTGTCTTATTGGTTATCTGCTGAAATATTAACTCCGTTAAATGCAAAACCTGCTGCTATTTATAGTTGGAAAAGTGTTCATGCGTGTGTGGTAAATTACCATAACACTACTAATACAAATATTTTTAAACAGATATATTTGCCTTGACAAAGTCAGAGTGGACATGGGAGTAATGACAATGAAAGGATACTCTACATTCCACAGAACTCTAGAACTGGAGGCTCACGATCAGATCAGATAGTTTAGTGTCATACCAAGACACTCTCTTTATGAGGTCCTATCTCTTGTTCCGGGGATACAGTCAGCATATTTTAAGGCCGGCTGACAGGGTTGTCCATACCCTGAGGGAGAAGAATCGGGATTCATAATGCTTTGCATTAGCTCAAGGTGAAATGTGAACAGGCCTTGTCCAGGAATTGAACTTGCCTGTCAAGTTTTCATTTTCCACAACAATAACCATTACCCCATTTGTGCTCTTGTAAATCCAGAACACCCTTTATATTAAGTGCATGCATACACACACAAAGATGACCCCAAAAAAAACAAACAAAAAAAAAACAGCAGTCCTGTCAGCTGGGGCTTTAGAAATCACAACAAACTGCACCTCTGCAGGTGTATAAGACCCGTCCCCCCAATTGGGCCACTGTTGGGCATGGCTGGTGACCTGTGATGCTTAAGGATGGAACCCTGGTGGAGAAGCAGTCCATGACATGCAACACTCCAATTTGGCCCTTACTTAAGCTAGATGGGCGGTCAGAGAGGCCCTCCAATCAATTGGCTGGTCATCGTAAGCCCGAGCACCTATATGATTGTCCCAACCCTGTTTGTTTTCCGCTTATGGGTAGCCCCAACCCTTCTATCATATATGTGCTAGAAGGCAGTAGATAGATATTGTATTAATATTGTATATGTTCTCTGGCAAAGATTTCTTTCTTTCACACTCTCTGTCTCTCTGTCCTCTCTCTGTCTGTCTGTCTGTCTTTCTCTCTCTATATATATAGATAGATTGATATTGTATTAATATTGTATATGTTCTCTGCAAAGATTCTTTTTTGTCTCTCTCTCTCTCTCTCTCTCTCTATATAATATATATATATATAAATATTATATTATATATATATATAATATATAAATATGTGTGGTGTATATATATATTATATATATGATATGGATAGAGATAGATAGATAGATATTGTATTAATGGTATATGTTCTCTGTAAAAATAATTTTCTTTGAAAGGTGAAAAATATTATTGAAAAAAAAAGGTAGATGCCTAAGGAAGCAGAACAACAAATATATAAATATACTTATGTACCTACCTATTACACTTTCATAGCCCATACTTATCAATGGTTCTTTATTCACCAGCACGGTGTGTATGCGTGTGTGCGTGTGTGTGTGTGTTGTGTGTGTGTGTGTGTGTGCAGTTTGTCTAATATAAATCTATCAAAAATAAGTTACTTTGGCTTCTGATTCGTAAGGATCGAAGGAGAAATTATATTATTATATGGAATGCAAAATTTGCCAAATTTGAAATGATAGCCTCAAGGAGATGACAAATAAATGTTACACAAAGTAACTATTTGTGCCTTGTGTGTGAGATGTAATCTGTTTGAGAAGTTAAGGCAGCGCATCAGATACCTTTAATAAATAGATCAATGGGATTAAAAACAAATAAAAAACAAACAAAAAACAAAACAAAAAAAACAAACAACATAACTTTCAATTAATATAGAACAGTATTTCATAACCTAGAGATAGATGATATACTTTTGTTTGGTTGTTTGTCTACTTTTGTGTGTCCCTGAAGAAAAAAGTGTATATATATCATTTTTTTTTTATTTCTTATGTGCATTAAAAAACACAACAACAAAAAGCACAACTTTCAATTAATATTGAACAGTATTCCTGCCATGCCCTAGCGATAGATTCTAAAAATGAAATGAAAAAAGAAAAAAAAAAAGAATGATATTATACTTTTCGTTTGGGTAGCTTTTGGTAGCTAAAGAAAAGTGGTATCACTTTTTTTAGTTATTTTTATGTGATTAAAAAAGCAACAAACAAAATGCACAACTTTCAATTAATATTGACAGTATCCTGCCTAGAGATAGATTCGAAAAAAAAAAAAAAAAATATGTACTTTTCTTTAGGTACTTTTTGAGCCAAAGAAAGTGTGTATAATTTTTTTTACTTATTTTTTTATATGATTAACTCCAACCTTCAAAAACAAAAAAAACAAAACAAACACAACAAACAAAAAACACAAAAAAAAAAAAAAAAAAACACAACAACTTTCATTAATATAGAACAGTATTAATAGCCTAAAGTTAGATTCTAAAAAAAAAAAATAAATAAATACTTTTTCTTTGGTACTTTTGTACCCAAAGAATAAGTGTATCATTTTTTAATTATTTTTTTCCTTTTTTAAAAATTTTTTTTACTTACCAAGGTAAGTAAATACAGAGAAAAGATTGTTTACCACACTTATCAGCCCCTCCTCACCTAGCAAAAAAAAGAAAAAAAAGAAAAAAAAAAGAAAAGAAAAATCAAATGAAACCCCCAGATTTGGATATTTGCTGCAGTAACGTTAAAAATACCCAAGCCAACACATTTGATCAATACGTCTGGAAGATTGTCAACCATGATCAATGCCTGTTGAATGAATGTCATATTTTTTTGTTTTTTTGTTGTAAATGGTTTTGGCTCTATGCCATCCATTGAATGAATTGCTAACGAGGAAAAAGAAATTGAGAAATGTTCTCTGATGCTTTTATTGAATTAACCCTTTAAAGATCAATGATTAACAAAAAACAAAAAAAAAATCCTAACTTTTCTGCAAATCAAAATTCTGGGTCAATGAACTTTATTTCTATATTAATAAACTTGTTGATAGGATATGCCATACAGTAAAAAAAAAATACTGTTTACATATTGAACTATTTTTCAATAGCTCTTAAGTAAACATATCAAACATTGTAATACTTAAATTATCATACTGTGGTATATCCACAGGTCCTGCTAGTAAACTTTAAAGTGATAATGCTAATCTGTTTCAATTGCGCATAATGAAAAGATGAAAGGAAGGAAAGAGAGAGAGAGAGAGAGAGAGAGAGAGAGAGAGAGAGAGAGAGAGAGAGAGAGAGAGAGAGAGAGAGAGAGTCAAATCAAGATTATTGTACTTTTTACATATTGAACTATTTAGCAATAGCTCTAAGTAAACATATCAAACATTGTAATAATTAAATTATCATACTGTGGTATATCCACAAGTCCTGCTAGTAAGCTTTATTTCTATATTAATAGATTTGTTGATAGGATATGCTACACGGAAAAAATATAACAAGAAAGAGAGAAAGAAAGAGAGCAGGGGAAAGATAGAGAGAGGGGTGAGCATGCGGAAGCAATAACGCTAATCTGTTTCAATTGAACATAATGAAAAGAAGAAAAGAAAGAAAAAAAACATCTTGCAACACCCACTGGTTAAAAATGAGACCGTCCAAATTGTCCAAGATAAAATGCAAAAATGTAAATCCTGATTATCTGGTATTGCTTATTCACCAAATTCTTATTTCTTATGAGTGTCCTCATCTCAGCTAAATAATGGACCATTCCAATTTTATCATAAAGAAAGAAGTGGAAGAAAAGGACATGCCACACAGAGAAAATATAATAAGTAGGAGAAAGATAAAGAGAGGGGGTGAGCGTGCAGAAGCGATAATAATGTGTTTCATTTGAACATAATGAAATGAAGATGAAAAGAAGGAAAGAAAAAAATAAGTGAGAGAGAGAGGGTTAAATCAAGATTATTATACTTTTTACATATTGAACTATTTGCAATAGCTCTTAGGTAAATCTATCAAACATTGTAATATTAAAATAATCATACTGTGGTATATCCACAGGTCCTGCTAGTAAACTTTATTTCTATATTAATACACTTGTGATACTTGATCATCTATCATAGCACAATGGCTAGAACCACAAACCACTCTGTAGGCTGAGGCGTTAGAATGCACTGACTGCACTCTTGCAGAGGGGTAAGACCCCCGATGGGCCCACTGTTGGCCATGAGTGGTGACCCGTGATGCTTAAGGATGGAACCCAGGTGGTTGAGCAGTCCATGACTTGCAATACTCTACTTTGGCTTTACTTACTAGGACGGAGAGGCCTTCCATTCATCAATTGGCTGGTCATGTCAAGTCTTAGCACCTATATGATTGTCCCAACCCTATTGCTTTTTATGACAAGCCCCAGCCCTTTTATCATATGGGTGCTAGAAGGTGGTGGCAGAGGGTCTTCATGTCCTGGGAATGACATTAAACTATCTGATGGTGAGGTTCCAGCTTTGGAGGTATGGGGAATGTGGAGCACCCCTTCATCACCATTGCTCCCTGGTCCACTCTGACCCGGAGTGGTAGTACTTGTTAGGGTCCCATCTATGTGTTAAATAGAAAAATGTATTTATAAAAAAATTGAGTATCCATTAAAAATGACTTTATTTCAAAACTTTATCGGCATTAAATGACCCACTGAGGTTGATATGCCGTAAAACAAAACAAACCAAACCAAGAACCACAAGAACTAGTTCACTAGAAGAGTTTGATTCTCACAGAGTGACTCACTATTTTGGCTTTATTTTTACAAGATTGAAATTGTTGTTGGTGTGGTTTAGTTTGTTTAATGGCATATAAACACCTTGTGGGTTAATGTTTTCAGTGTTTCAGTGTTTCTTTGCAATCATTTTTTTATAACACTTTTACTATACTAATCATTTTTTTTGCACAGCTACATGGTCTCAAGTATTCTTATCTAATCCTAATAATTTATACACAATTATATGGTTTAACGTAACTATTTCTATTGAATGATAATAATTTGTTTGTTAACAGAAATTCTGTAATAAGAAAGGAATAAAAGATGAGGTTGTTATATTTTAAAAGGGGTTTAATGTGGTGCAAAAGGGTTGCTAAAACTCATTGCTTTAGCGGTCTCAAGTCATATATATATATATATATATATATATATATATATATATATATATATGTGAGAAAAAGGAAGTGAATCCGACGGTATTCCATATACCAACAAATGCCCTGAAGATGATCTAATTAATAGTTCGAAACACTGCAGCATCGGCCAATAAACTCACCACTTAACTCATTTAAACCTGTGTTTTTTCAATCTTTCTTAAAATATATATATATATATATATATATATATATATATATACTACATATATATATATATATATATATATAGTAACAATTCATGAACACACTTATCTTTTTGTAGAGTTCTTTTGGGGTTAAAGGATTCTGGTTGTAGGCTCATTTGTTGTTGGGTCTGCTGCTATGTTCGTTCACCCAAAGTTGGGGTATAGTCTGTGTAGTTCTGTAGTTGCCAGCCGTCTCTGCGGCTAAGGATTTCGGCTATGTAGTCTCTCTGACAACTGTTACTGTTCTCCCAGTAGGGATATCTGCCCTCTTTGACTATTTTTCTGTTCTTAGGATTTCAGCCCCTGCTAGTTCTTACTTCCAGAATCAGTCAGGAGAGGATAACCCATATTTTTCATATTACAAACAGTTATATGGTTTCTAGTTACTACTACTAATAATAAACTTTAGTAAACAATTATAGCTTTAAGTAATTATTCTTGATATGAATAATTCACACAGTTATATCAACTCCTTGTGGGTTATCTAATGCTGAAATTTGATTCATTTGTTTGATTAATAACTATATACTTTTAACATTTCATTGTAATCACTTTTTTGATTAATTGATTTTAACAGCATGCAAACCTATCTGGGGTTATTTTATACCCAGAGGTAATTGAATTGTGTGTTGAATATTGTACGAGCGGGAGTAGAGTTTTCTGTTTAAGCCGAAACAAAGAAAAGATGAAAAAAATAACAAAGGACATTTTCCCGGTAAAAGCGAACAAAGAAGTTAAAAACGGAAATAGATGTGTCTGCTGATAAGGATAACAAAAAAAAAACGCGTAGGCATTTGATATATATAAAAGGAAGTCAGCCAGAGGTCAGTCAGACAGAACCCTCAGGACAGAGAACAAGTGTCAACCACTCACGGTCACAGCCGACGGCTGTGAGCCGTCACATAGCCACCTTCCACCTCACCATTGCCAGTCATCCCAACGCTAGTAGTAGTCATCGCCACCCACACCACGGCAGAGATTAAAGAAATAAAGTCAAAGTTCTACCATATGCATGTGTTGTGGTTTTCTAAGTCCGACTACTACATACTTCGCTATGTGACCATATATACCCGCTACGTATACAGATACACGATTTAGAGTAGCAAAGAAGGCTGCAATATAACATGTGTACATTGCACGTTAATATTCAAATTTTTTGTGTCGTTGTTTCTTAAGAGTTTTTTTGCACATAATATATATTCTTTATCTAATATAAATAAGTTTCTAACAGATCCATTTGATTACCATTCTGGATCAGAGAGGATCCGAGGATAATGACAATGAAATGGTACTCCACACACCCTAGACCTCCAAATCTCGATCCTCACCCTTTTGGTAGGGTTTTACTATGAAATTATTTTCAAAATGATAATTGGTAATTCCATGTCAAATCATCCAGGCCATGTCACCCAACCCCTTCAATTTTTCTGAAATTTTGTACAGGTGTAGATTATGTTAGTTAGACAATCCCCAAAATTTGAGCTTCCAATTCCAAGAATTAATGGAATTATGTCGATTTTTAGCTCTCCAAATTTGGAGAGCTAAAAATCAGGTCGTGAAAAATGGCAACTTTTTGTAATATATTTTTATCTGTAAAAATGAGTTCTGGAGCTTCCCTACTCCTAAAAATTGGTTTATAAAAGCATTTTTGTCCGAGGAAACTCAACCAATTCTAAGTTATTGATGATTTTTGATTTTGTCTTAGATTCAGTGCCACATCAGGATATTGATCTTGCTAGGAAAAAAATTTAAAAAATCATTAATAACTTAAAATTGGGTGACTTTAAAACTTTTTTTTTATTCCTTGGGTAAAAATGCTTTCTAAAAAACAATTTTTAGAAGTTAGGAAGCTCTAGAACTCATTTTACAGACAAAAATAGATTACAGAAAGTTGCCATTTTTCGCGAACCCCACCAAATTTGGAAAGCTAAAAATCAACATAACTCTGCAAATTTTTGGAATTGGAAGCTCAAATTTGGGGAATGTCTAACTTTAACACAGTCCACACTGGTACAAAATTTCAGAAAAATTGAAGTGGATGGGTGACAATTTTACTTTTTTTCTGGATGATTTGACATGGAATTACCCTAATGGAATTTGTTGGTGTAAATTAACATTTTTTCTTCTTCTCTGCAAATGAAAAAGATTTTTTATCTGTATGAATGTGTTGTGGGAACTCTAGTGTTGATGAGTGAGAATAAACCTTGAATGTTTGTCATTGTCTTTGGGTACAATAACTCATGCTAGATGTAAAAAGAAGTTGGAAGTAACACAAGGGAGATAAGAACCGTATGAGGATAAATAAAAGAAAGATTTTATTCTCAATTGTTGTACAGAGAATAATTGACATTGCATAATTTGGTTGTCGCATCTGCATTGAGATTGGTGTTGTTTCTTTTAGAAAAAAAAAAGTTAAAATTAGTGAAATAGATCACTAATTAGGACTGACCCTATTCTAGTAGTGACTACCCCAAGCAGAGTTTAAGAGGTTTGAATTCAGAGTTTTCCTTCTTCTAGACTGGTTGCCTAACCAAGGTTAAAGAGCCCAGTCTGTCATACTATTTACCCATAGCTGGAGGGAGAGTAGTTGGATTCATACCTTTCCCAAAGGTATTAGTGCTATGTGAACTGTAGCTTTGTCCAGGATTTGAACTTGTGTCGACGAGTCCATTTCCTATGACTCTAACCATTAGACCACACACCTCCAGCTTTGTGACCACTTGGAATCTCTTTGAAATTATTGCTGTTGGTGCCTAGTGATCGTTTGACATTTCTTTGAAGTGCCTGCTCCCATTTCCGTCTAATCCCTGAGTCAAATCAATCTTTTGTCAAATTGGTCAGACTTGCTCGGATTGGCTCAGAAATTGACTTACTTGAAAGTTGCATAATGATTGCTGATTGGTCAGAAAAATCTTATTACCTCATATTTTTTTTTCTCTTCTTCATCCCTGAAGTGGATGTGTGGAGCTGATTAGGATTTTCGTTTGCCATTGCCATATGAGTGGTGGCTGTTGTGGTGTATTACGATTCTGGTCGCCATTTTAGCTGTTTAGGTCTCCTATTCGTTAATCTATTTAGAGGTTAGGGTGTAGAGGTTGTAGGTTAAGTTAGTTTTATTTTAAAAAAATCCTCTAAAAATCATTGTTAACAAACAAACCGGATTTTGATGGTGTAAATGAAAAAAATCCTTATGAAACGAGATCGCAAAGGGGTGCCTGAAGATCATATGGTCCAAGTTTATTAATAAAAGTGGTGAATTTTTGTAAATCTTATATCTCTGATAGTCCAACAAGGTAAACACTTCTTGGATTATTAAAATGATTTCTGACAGGTTCACTTGAAAAGATAGCTTAACAGATAAAGTTGCCTCACTAAAACTTTTTAGAGTTACAAAAGTTCTGGGATGACTTTACTTTCATTGACGGTCTACACAGATTTTTGAGTTTAGTCCATTGATTACAGTAATTAGTCAATTATCCATACTGTGGTATTATAAAGAAACTAGACACAGAACGACAGTAGTCCAATTTTGAAGTATGGAGTTAACCACGAGTAGCAGACAGGTTGAGAGTTAAAGAAATAACTAAACAACTAGAAATAGGAATAAAAGACGTGTATTACATATAACAATAAGGATTGCAAACTTTAGTTCGTCTGCACAAATGTTTATAATTTGTCACTTATCTGAGTCCTGAGATAGGGTATTATTGGAGCCCTTGCTACGGCCTTCTGATAGTTCGGATATGATAGACGTTCTGTTTGATGTCCGACTCCAATTCTGGTTGATGAGGAAGAGATGGAGCGACCCTGTTTTAGGTCTGTCCCCAGTGAAAGCTGGATCAGAAGAGGGCGACTTTACTTATTCGGCTTTGCCGCCAAAATATGCTGGCTCGTGAGTGGTTGGTTCGAAACAGAGGCTCGTAGACAAGGACGATAACCCCATACCCCAGAATTCTCAATAGTATATCCACAGGTCTTGCAAGTAATTATAATTGTTTCTCAGTGTAATTTAGACTAGTAATTTTTTTTAGCCTTTTTAATATATGGATACCTTTTATTCTTATTTTACTATGGTAAACTCCCCTTAGCCATTTGATGTTTAAAAATCCTGTTGTATTTTTATGATCAAATATTTTTTGCTTGCCTGGATCCCTTTAAAGATGTATATGGTCCTCATGGGCCATATGGCCCTGATTGAGAACCACTAATTTAGATGACTTGGAACCACGACACGCCCTGTCGGCGTGACATAGAATACACTCTCTATATCCCCCTAACCCTGCAGAGGTATTCCCAATGTGTATCTTGGGTATAGCACTAAACTGTATCTAATGCTGAGTCTAGAGTTCTGGTGATCTAGAGAGCTTTGAGGAGGAGATATCATGACACAGCTTGAATAGGAAAGAGAAGCCAGAAGATTAAAGTGAATCCTGTGCTGGCTGTTTCTTTTCTCAATTTGTTCAAGATAAAATGAATGGAAATTAAGATTAAAAAAAAAATATTTGTTTCATTTATAGATTTTCTTTCTCAACATTATTGTAAATAATTGGAATAATCTTATCTGACTATGTGGATAAGAAATGATGGAAAAATAAAAACTGTCTTTTTGGAATGAACAATTTATTCATTTTCTTTTATTTGATAATTTTTTAGCCACAAATTTGATTTTTAAAGAGTCTTTCATAGTCTTATTTCTCTGGGTTTTAAAGAGTCTTTCATAGTCTTATTTCTCTGGGTTTTTGCAACGAGGCTTGATGATTTGTAATATTTGTATTATTTGGACTACTGTCCTCATCTTTATTATTATCTACACAACGTTTCAGTCGATATGTCTTCCGGCCTTCTTCAGTTATTTCTTGTCGGACTCGGGAACCTTCTCTTCAACTTCAGTCCACTTCTCAAAAAAGGATGCCTATAACTGATCTAGAGTAACATTGCAAGCAAATGATATGAGGTTGTGAATATAAGTTATTAAAAAAGCCAGCAGCTAGAAGAAAGAACAGTTAACAGAATTCAACATCTCCTCCGGTAGGCAAGGTGAAAAAAGAGAATAAAGCTACAGAGGTCCTTACACTTGAATTGAGTTGTGTTTTTGCATTTCTCCTTCCTCACCTGATGATTAGCCGTCACCAACATAGCAGTCATCAGTGGCTATGCTACATGAGCCTTATTTCAGACTACAAAATAAAACAATGCTTTCATGTATATATATTTACCAACCCCTCCGCACGAGCAGGATGTGACACAAGGTCAATTTCTTAAGCGGAGTTCAACAGGTTTGAATTCAGAGTTTTCCTTCTCCTAGACTGGTTACCTAGCCATGATTAAAGAGTCCAGTCTGCCCTGCTATTGACCCATAGCTGGAGGGAGAATTAGATTCATACCTTTCCCAAGGGTATTAGCGCTAAGTGAAATGCAATTACCAGGATTTGAACACGGGGCGACGAGTTCATTTCCCATGACTTTAACCATTACACCACACGCTTGATTAATGCCTGAAGAAGATATCAGAAGATCTGAAAAATGTGTCACCAAAATAAAACAATGCTTTCATGTATAACACCATGTTAAACTCATTCTTTATATAACCTTTCTTTATATAGTGGGTATATATATGTATGTAACCCGGTAGAGCTCTTTAGGAGCAACTTTAATAAACTTTCACCGCCAGCATAATGCAATGATCATCTGTTTACAGATTTGATCTCTCTGGTGATCGTAAAGTATATGCACAGATGTATGTATTTAAAACAGTTAAAACACTGCTCCTTAAATGACAGCTGGGGATGGCCTAGAGGTTAATGGATCGGGTTGACGTAAAGTCAGTCGAGTTTCGTTCCTAGTCGGAGTTAGTTGCTGTGTCTAGCCACACTGATAAGACGCGATACGTCAAAACACGGTGTCTGTATATATATATATATATATATATATATATATTATATATATAAGAAGGTCTGCAAAATGGATTATGTTTTTTTTTAAAATCTTTTTATTATTATTTTACATTAGTGACACATTTTTCAGATCTTCTGATATCTTCTTCAGGCATTAATTAACCACATTATATGACATATAATGTAGTTTATTAATGCCTGAAGAAGATATCAGAAGATCTGAAAAATGTATCACCAATGTAAAATAATAATAAAAAATCAAAAAGACAAAACATAATCCATTTTGTGGACCTTCTTTTTTATAAAATATTCAATTTTCTCCCATTGGACCCATAACAACACTTTTAGAAACCACAAGGTTCCTAGTTTGATACCGGTCCTCGCCAACTCAGCGTATGAGTAGCACAGGGATCTGTGCGGTAAAGTAAGGAACTGATGGTAGGTGTGGCGCTCCACCTCAGATGCAAAAAACAATCTCCTTCGTCTAGCACTATTGAAAAGGGGATAGACTCCCTCGCTGACTGGCTGATACCGACTTTAAGCCGCCCCGTCGACTTTTACTTTACTTTTTATATATGTATATATAATGATGAGGCTAGACCCATTTTTTGAGTTTCTGGTTGAAATAAAGATATAACGGGGTGATGGTCTGTTAAGTTTTTCTATCTTAGAAAGTTGAATATTGCTCTACATATAATTTAATTTATTAATTATTATACATTGAGCTCTTTTTAGGGATTTATAAAAATCCTTGTATGAATATATATGTTTGCACCAGATTTCCTACCATTTCTAAAGGGGCAGTACCTTGAGATTTTGATAATCCCAAATAGAATCATTCCTTCCTTACCAGTCATTTGAATTACCTTACATTTATACACACACACACACACACACACACACACCACAATTATATATACAATAATATCAAGTTACTTTGATATTTTCAACCAAAATTGATGAGAACTGACATCATTTTTCAAGTATTACATAGAGTACATACTGAGTATTATGATAAATAAATACAGGATATATACCTTTAGAAAATAAATTTATTTGACTTTGCCATCTCATCAGATCTGTTTTTAAAAATTATTTCACTATCAGTCTCCCATTTCTTTGTTTTTTTTCATTTTTTTTTTCAAATTCTGCGTTATATATATATATATATATATATATATATATATATATATATATATAATATATATACCTTATGGTGTTTCTCTGTTGTTTGCAAGTTAGATCCACTTATACTATTCCTTCACAGACACATACTCTTATTTCTCTACATCAAAAATTGTAAAAATTAGTAAAATAGTTCACTAATTAGGACTGAGCCTCTTACCATTAGTGACCACCCCAAGTGGAGTTTAACAGGTTTGTATTCCGAGTTTTCCTTCTCCTAGACAGGTTGCCTAACCAAGGTTAAAGAGACCAGTTTGCCCTGCTATTTACCCATAGCTGGAGGGAGAGTAGTAATATTCATACCTTTCCTAGGGGTACTAGGATTGTCCTAAGGGTATTAGGATCGTCCAGGATTTGAACTCGGGTCGACGAGTCCATTTCCCACGATGATAACCATTACACCACGCACCTCCAACTCAACATTATTAGGCCTAATGTTGGAAATTCAAATAATCTTCATTAACATCTGTAACAGAGAGTACATATCAAACCACTGGTAATCCTCTCGAGGAAAAACATATGAGAAAGTTGAAAAAAATATTGAGTTTGAATCTGTATTTACCAAATGAACAGTGAATAAAATGTTAATTTTCTTTAACAGCGTTAATCCCAGGGGGCTATCCCCCCAGGCAACACCTGCCCCCTTGATTTAAAGGGGCAGGGCTGGGTTTATTGCCCAGTGCCTGAGGCGCTCGCCTTGAGGGGGAATGCCGACGGGATCAATGCATTTTTTGCACCCGCCACCCATGAGCTCTGGTTCGTGGGTGGCCCCACATTAATAGGGCCTTGTGCCTTACCATGACTAATTAATTTTCAAATTAGGTATGACTTCAATTAAGCACACATTCTCCCAAAATATATATATATACATACATACATATATATATATATATATATATATATATATATATATATATATAAACTTATTCTTTATATAACCTGTGTTTCTCTACATGTTTGCAAGTTATATTTTATTTATCAAATTACCCCCGATTTCCCACCATTTCTAAAGGGGCAGTACTGTTTACATCTTCCTGAAGACTCCTACACATGGATACAGTGTTGACTAAGTAGCAAAAACTTACATTCATCAGCTCTGTGCAAACACTGGATGCACTTTAGAGGACCTGTTATGCACCAAGTCTCTTTAGCATTCAATATACTTACTCCAATGAGTTGTTGAAACTCCTCTGAAACCTCCGTGTTTTGTTATTGGGAGTTTTTAATGTCCTCCAAATCTTCAAATTTTATTCCTGAGATGAGTTTTTAGTTTAGGAAACAAGAAAATTTTGCATAATTCTCAGTGAAACTTGTTCAGAATTGTTGATTTGCTTGGATTTAAACTTGGATTCAATGAAATGCTAAGAGAAAAAGTTAAATGGGATCTACACAATGGGATGCTGTGTACTTGTTGTGAACAAATCCTGGAATGTAATTTGGTTGTTGCATCTTCATTGAGCTTGGTGTTGTTTCTTTAAGAAAAAAAAAAAATTAAAATTAGTGAAATAGATCACTAATTAGGACTGAGCCTATTCTAGTAGCAGCCCCCAAGCGGAGTATAACAAGTTTTAATTCATATATACCTTCAGAAAATAAATTTGTTTCGACTTTGCCGTCTCAGCAGTTCTGTTTTTTAAAAATTATTTCACTGTTGGTCTTACTGGCGGGATCTTCCTGTTTCTTTATTTTTTGTTTTTTTCACTTTTTTCAAATTCTGTGTTTGTTATATATATATATATATATATATATATATATATATGAAAGTACACAAACAGTTTCTTTGAGATGGCGATAGCCGACAATTCTGGGGAGAATATGTGTTTAATTGAAGTCATACCTAATTTGAAAATTAATTAGTTGATAATTAATGAATTAGGCGAATATATCTGTTCAAATGTAAGGTGTAAACAAATCGAGAAAAAGTCGATCTCTGCCGAAATGTACATACAGAGATCGACTTTCTCTTGATTTGTTTACGCCTTACATTTGAACAGATATATTTGCTGAATTCATTAATTATCAACTAATTAATTTTCAAATTAGGTATGACTTCAATTAAGCACATATTCTCCCCCCCCCAAAAAAAAAATATATATAAACTTATTCTTTATATAACCTGTGTTTCTCTACATGTTTGCAAGTTATATTTTATTTATTAAATTACCCCAGATTTCCCACCATTTCTAAAGGGGCAGTACTGTTTACATCTTCCTGTAGACTCCTACACATGGATACAGTGTTGACTAAGTAGCAAAAACTTACATTCATCAGCTCTGTGCAAACACTGGATGCACTTTAGAGGACCTGTTATGCGCCATGTCCAATAGGGACAGATGGTGAGATGTTATTGTGTTAGAACAAGCAAGAAAAATAAAGTAAGTGTGCCATACTTTATACTACAGAGTGTGGCATAAATATCTCTCAAATTTTATACTGCCACCTGTGTGGTGCAAGTGAACTTAGGCAAGTGGTAATGGTAACTCCACTTAAAAAATGTTTTACCTTTTTTTTTAACCAGACAGCGCTTCATGCTCATTTCAAGTTACATTGGAATGATTATGTTCAGGATAGAAAATTGATACTGCTATGGGTTGAAAATGTCCAAACGGTGATTGCAATTTCCAACATGCTTTGGGATTGACTAATCAAACCAATGAAATGGTAAGACATTAGCTAGATGGAGCTACCATTACCACTTGCCAAAGATCATCAGTATAAACACAGGTGAGAGTTTAAAATATGGGGGGTATTTCTGTTGCACCCTGTATAAGGTGGCTGAACATTTAAAAAAAAAAAATTTTAATTAATGATTAAAAAATAAATTTTCCGCTTTTTCTTATATTTATTCATTTACAATACAAGAAATTTGATATCAAAATGAAAAGCTAAAATGATGGGTTCATATCATACAACATTTTAAGTTGTCAATTTTGTTTATTTTTATCAATGAAATAACTGCTAGGTACAGTGGTCCTACTCTAAAATAACTCCTTTCATTAAATGGTTAGGCTGGTCACATCAAGCCCTAGCACCTATATGATTTCCCCAACCCTATTGCCCTTATGGCAAGCCCCAACCCCTTTTTATCATATGGGTGCTAGAAGGTGGTGGCTGCGGGTCTACATGTCCTGGGGATGACGTTAAACTCTATCTGATGGTGAGTTTCCAGTTTTGGAGGTTTGGGGAATGTGGAGCACCTCTTCATCACCATTGCTCCCTGGTCCACTCTGACCCGGAGTGGTAGTACCTGTTAGGGTCCCATCTATGGGTTAAATAGAAAAATGTATTTATAAAAAAATTGTATTATCCATTAAGAATTGATTTATTTCAAAACTTTATCGGCATTAAATGACCCACTGAGGTTGATATGCCGTAAAAGAAAACAAACCAAAACCAAACCATTAAATGGTTAACATGTGTATATGGCTGTTATTTTTACAGTTTTTAGAAGGTTCATTAACTGTAGTGAAAGAAATGATGTACCTTGGAGGTCAAAGTGGGTGCAAATGTGTCTTGTGTGCAAAATGAGTGAAGGGTTTGAAATAAAAGAAATATGACTGCCTTAGCACTGTAATTTAAAGAGTTTGAGTTTGAGTTTTGTTTAACAGCATATCAAACTCTGTGGGTCATTTAATGCCAAAAACGGTTATTTTGGATTTCAGTCTTTATAGTAGTGGTTCTATAGAGGTATTCGGTTATGTTTTGTTATATCTTGTTGAAAAGGTTGCTTTTTTTTTAGAAAATTTTAAAATGTTTTCAGGGTTTGTATTCTTAAAGATGTCCCTCAGGTTTCTTGCTTGATAGTATGATAGTAATTAGTGTGAATATATAATTTAAAGAAATGCAATCTTGGAGCCAAGAATGTATTTTCATGTATGCAAAATTTTTTGAGATCAAGCTGAGCATAAAACACTAGCTGCAACAAGGAAAGAAGCAAGATGCTTTGGAGTGTGCCACTAAGTTTATGTTGGAGACTGCTGTGTTATTGTTGCAAGTGATAGACTCTGTTGTTGGACTTCTTAAGTTTCAAAAGTAATTATGGGATCAGTTAACAAATATCATTAACATTCAAAGATTTATTCGGAAAATTGCAAACATTTCTTCTGTTATTCCAGTGTTTTGACTGGTACATTCTCCAGCCTTCTTCAGGTATGTTATGCATCTCCCTTAGAAAAGTAAGGAGGGCCTTGTGGTGAGCTGCAAGTTAACACTTTGAAAGCAGAAGTAAAATAACAAAAATAAGAAGTCTGCGCATAGGATCAGTGTAGGTAGAAAGAAAAAAAAAGGAATATTTAAAATGATAATTTTCAACCAATCAGAAGCATTCACGCCCCAAAAAAGAAGTTTTTCAAAAAGACTGATTTCGATCCTAGGTAGTCCTTTAAAAAAAGCGAAGGTTTTCGAAGAACAGTGGAGAAGACAAACTTATGCTTAAAACATTCCATGTCGCTCGACTCAGAAATATTTGCCTACCACTGAAGATATTACAAGCTATATCTTTCTGTCTCTACAAGTTACTTCACTGCTGATATACAGAGCCTTACCCTTTCTTTTTTCTATTGGACTTTTAAAAAAGCATATTCTGCAGGACTTGTATCAGTATTTTTGACTACTGTAATCTATTTGTTTTAATACACATATTGTTGAATTTATGAGTTATTTGTTTTTCTGTCTTAATATATGTGACCTTATGGTGTGTTTGTTGTAATTACCAATATATATATAACTCATTAACAACCACCATAGCCTCATTAGTAAATTCACACCTGGGCTTTGCGCACAAAAATAATTCTATATTTTGCTCTTATTCAGTCCAACTTTTAAGTCCACCAAACAATACACAACATGGGAAGAAAACAATTTTACCTGGTGAATTTTTTTCTTTTTCTTGCTTCGCTTTGTTTTCTTCCCACTCCCTTATACTTTTCAGAATTCAACACTGTTCCTTCACTTTTTTAAAATAAAATGTTAATTTTCTTCTAAATCAGATACTAAGTAGAGTAAAGTTGGTGTAGTGGCCTATTGTTGGTATCAGCCGGACAGTGAGGGAATCTATTTCCTATTCGCTAGTGCTAGACAAGGGAGATTGTTTTTGCTTGGGTGGAGCTCCCCACTTTACTGCACAGATCAGGTTACCTATCTGTGTTACCCATGCGCTGAGTTGGTGGGGACCGGTATCGAACCAGGAACCTTGTGATTTGTAGGTGAGTGCTTTACTGACTGAGCTAATAGGATTTAATTATTTCTTGTGGAACATTATCCAATCAGACCAGACATTATTGGGTATTATTCATTATTGATCTTTTCAGTATTGAAACTCTGTAACCAAAAATAAAATGAAAACAATTCTGTTAGCAAAAATAAAATCGAATAAATATGTCTGATAAGGAGTTTACTTATTTTTGGCCAAAAATATCCAAATCTGAATGATTACACTGTGTTTTTTTGTTGTTGTTTTTTTACTATAATAACACTGATTAAAAACTTACAATTTCACATCTTTGATTTTTAGTAATGAAAAAAAAAAATTCATTTTGTTTTAACATGTAAAATTAAGAGCTTATATTATACACAAGATTGTATTGTACATGACTAATTATGGTAAATCTCTATTGATACTGAAATCAACAGTAGAAACATGAGAGCAACAACAGTTATGGCCAAACTGAGCCAGAGAGTCTGGAACAATGCCAGCCTTACTAAGAAAACCAAACTGCTCATCTACAAAGCATGCGTTCTCAGTACACTCCTCTACAGTAGTGAAGCCTGGACCACATACTCAAGCCATGAGAGTAAACTTGACAATTTCTACCTCAGGTGCCAACACCGCATGCTGCACATCTGCTGGCAGTACTGAGCCAACATGAACAGCATGTTCGCTATCCTCTGCGAGAGGTGACTGTGCTGGCAGATGGACAAAAGCCGCATCCCCAAAGTTCTACTGTATGGTGAATTAGTAGAAGGCTCCCAACTAGTAGGAAGACCATGTCAACGCTTCAAAACCATCTGCAAAAAAGATGTGAAGACATGCCACATTAACACCAACACATGGGAGGTTGGTGCAGAATACCAAGCGGCCTCGTGCCTCCTTGTCAAACAAAGCATGAAAAGGAGTGAAACTAAGAGGAAAATAGCTGTTACAGCAAAGAGAGCCAGAAGGAAGGAGAGACAATAGCAGCTCTAGCAAGCATCACTGTTTGTATGTAGTCACTGCACCAGAGACTGCCATTCAAAAATTGGTCAGCTCAGCCACTCATGCAGATGGGGATAAAAAAAAAACTTTGGGACATCACTCCATTGTTTTTAGCAAACTGAAGGATGCCAACTCAATTATGATAAATCTTTTCAACATGATTTTAAAATATTTTTTTCCTTTTGTTAATAATTTTACTATAGAAAAGCATAGCAAATAATTACAACTTGGTTTTTAAAGTCAAAATTTAGTCCTCCTTACAACAAACTTTAAAACCTTTTTAGTATAACTTTATGGGATTTAATATTTTAAAGTGAATTTTGGGTACTCTTCCAATATGTGATCTACCGAAGGTTTGAGATCTACTATTCATGGCATGTTATCTACTAGGAAAAAAGAAGACAGGGTTAGGGTTTAGGGTTAGTTTAATAGAAAAATAATGGGTAGATCACATATTGGAATGTAAACAACTCAGTAGATCACATATCAGATTAGAAACCATTTGGTAGATCTCATAATGGANTACTTGAAAACCATACAACTGTGCTAATCATTAGTATTAGATAGGAACTTGAAACCAATACAACTGTGCTAATCATTAGTATTAGATAGGAATACTTGAAACCATACCAACTGTGCTAATCCATTAGTATTTCATAGGAATATTTGATATCATTTACAGTGTACAAAAATATTTTTTTAAAACAATACAAGAAAACTTATGAAAAAATGTAAATATAACATACAATGTATGCAATTCCCTAACCTCAAGGCATGAAATAACCTTTGATGGTTGACATGTCATTAAGAAATATCAATCAATCCTACCATTGGAGTCAGGTAACTGGGTCTTTACAATTTTGCTTTGGATAAAGCTCTTGATTTTATATTTATAATCTTTTTATCTATTATTAATACTCTAATACTCATGTTCCTTAATTCTGCTACCGTTATCTCTTGCAACACCCTCTGGTTAAAATGAGACCGTCCAAGAGGAAATGAAAAAAAAAAAAATGTAAATCCTGATTATCTGGTGTTGCTTATCCACCAAATTCTTATTTTCTTATGAGTGTCATCACCTCAGCCCTAAAAAATGGACCATTCCGATTTTATTATAAAGAAAGGGAAGAAAAAGGACATGCTACATGGAAAAAAAAAATAAGAAAAAGGAGAGAGAGTGGTGATGACACGCAAAAGTGATAACGCTAATTTCTTTCCATTGAACATAATGAAAAGAAGGAAAGAAAACAGAGAGAGAGAGAGAGAAGAGAGAGAGAGAGAGAGAGAGAGAGAGAGAGAGTTAAATCAATATTATTTAACTTTTTAACAAATTGAACTATTCAGCAACAGATTTTAAGTAAGCATATCAAATGTAATAATTGAATTGTCAAACTGTGGTATATCCACAGGTCTTCCTTGTGCTAAATCATTTTTCAGACTTTTGGCTTTTCCATTTTTTCTGATTTTTCATAATTGCCCAAAATATTCTCGCTTATATCTCTATTTTTGTTAATGTTTTTAATTGCAGGTAAACGAGTCTTTGGCATTATCATAATAACTTGTGGTATGTTTTTAATGGGAATACCATCAGTCCTTGACCGACATTTCTTGTGGGGACAGGTAAGCAAGATTTATTTGTAGCTTTTCTCCCCTCTCCTCCTTGTGTGGGCCATCCTTCCGTCTGCGAGAGATGATGGAGCAGTGTCCAATTTTTAAAAAAAAAAAATTTTTTTTATTGTAGCCTGGGTGTGGTTGATATGGAGGATAAGCTGTTGCCCAAAGCAGCCCCCCCCCGGCCACTGTGATCCAAAGGAAAGTAAGGAACCAATGCAGTTTGGCAGCAGTAATGCTGGTTAGTTCAGCATCACACTACCTTAGGACTCCAGCTCTGGATTTGTTTTCAGGGTTTACTCCCCCCCCCCACTCTTCATGTATTCTATCATTTGTGCCCCCCCCCCTCTTCCTCCACCTTTTTTATTTTCATTCCTTATTTATTTGCAGGATTATACCTGGACATTTGCTACAACAATGAGTGGACTTATGTTTATCACAATTGCATTAGGAATAGGAATGGATTACATAAAGCAAAAAGATTATTAACATTTCAAGAACGATTGTATTTACCAAAAGCATGGATTATATGGTCAAGTAAGTAAGGTTTTTAGATTTCATTTTCTCTTTGGACTCAACAGCCTCCCTCCAGTTATGGGTAAATAGTAGGACAGACAGGGCTCTTTAACCATGGCTAGGTTTACCGTCTAGAAGGAAAAACTCTGAATTAGCTAGCTCTGCCTATTTTGTTGTGCCCAGTTTATTCCATAATCTTTGGCAACACTGAATGTTGGTTATGATATAAGCCACACGGACAAAAAACAAAAAGGATAGCCTTAAAAAAAAAAAAAAAAAAAAATCAAAATCTACAATCCAAGCTGTTGTAAGTAAAGTCGTCGGGGCGGCCTAAAGTCGGTATCAGCCAGTCAGCGAGGAGTCTATCCCTTTTCAATTATCGCTAGCAAGGAGATTGTTTTTAGCATCTGAGTGGAGCGCCACACTTCCATCAGCTCTACTCTTACCGCACAGATCCTGTGCTACTCATACAATGAGTTGGCGGGGACTGGTATCGAAATTGTCTATAGATAAAAAAAATTAGGAGGCGCAAGTGTCATGGTTAGAGTTGTAAGAAGTGGACTTATTGTTTTCACAATTAAATTAGCTATAGGAATGGAGTTACATAAGAAGATTAACATTTTCAAACGAATGACTGGTATTTAAGTAAGAAGATTTTTTAAAAATTTAATTTTTGTCTGAATTTAATTAATCCGTATTATACACTGTATTCTTATTATGATCTCAGCCAGGATGTGACACAAAGTCAATTTTAAGTGTAGTAAAGCTGAGTTTTCTTTCTTCCTAAACTGGTTGCCTAACCAAGGCTAAAGAATCCATTTCAACCCTACTAATACTAGCCCATATCTGTGTGTGTGGGGGTGAGAACTGATGGATTCATGCCTTTCCGAAAGGGAATTAGCACAAATTGAAATAAAACAGTCTTTATTATTTTGATTTTTTGGACTGTGTGTCCGCCATCTTCAATGTGATATATAAAAACATGTTCATCCATTGCACTCTCTGGCCTTCTTCAGGGTATCCGAGCATAGCAATGATTCAAGTGGAAATCATTTGAATTGTTTGACTGTTGAGCAAACAAAGCATTGAAGAACTTAGAAGATCTTATCCGAATAATAATGTCGTTTACACACACTTAAAAAACGTGTTTTTATAAATCACAGTAAAGATGAGGACAACAGTATAAAAAAAAAAGAAAAAAAAAAAGATTTTGCACGCCCTTAATCCAAGAAGCGTCACAACCAGTAAAAAAAAAAAAAATAAAAAAATAAAAAACACACACCTATATTGATATTGGGATTTTTCTGAAGCGTAAAATCCAATGGCTTCAGTTATTCTTTGATAGTTTAAATTTCCAAGGCCGTAAGGGTACAATAGCCAAACGTGTTTTTATAATTACAGTAAAGATGAGGACAACAGTAAAAAAATAAATAAATATCAAGCCTCATTTAAAAATCTAGACAAAAGTTTTGTCCAGGAATTGAACTCTGGTTATTGATTCCATTTCCCCTAAAGATAACCATTACACAAAGTGAACCTCATCATTATTCAATTCCTGTGAGTTGGTGTTCTTCAACTTTTGGTCATTTTGAAGAGAAATTTTTGAATTCATCACTTGTTTTGGTAAATATAAAGTTTACAGAATTAAAAAGAAAACTAAAGCATTTCAATTAGTACCCCAACTCAAAAGGTGCAGAAAATCTTGTTGGAGGTGTAGGGTAATGGTTAGAGTCGTGGAATGCACTTGTCGACACAAGTTCAAATCCTGGAGGAAGCTACAGTTCACATAGCGTAATACCTTGAGAACATGTACTTTTCCTATCTAATACTAATGATTAGCACAGTTGTATGGTTTCAAGTATTCCTATCTAATACTAATGATTAGCACAGTGTGTATGGTTTTCAAGTATTCCTATCTAATACTAATATATATTGGTTTCAAGTCATATTTTCTATTTGATAAACATTTTGTTTGCACAGTGTTATACAGTTTCAAGTAATTAATAATAGGCATAATTATTCTTAATACAAATAGATCAGTAATTTAATGTTATATGATATTCCCTATTCCAATCTAAAACTAATGATTTATAAACAGATCTGCTTTACCCATAGATGGAACCCTAACAGGTACTACCACTCTGGGTTAGAGTGGAATTGGGAGTAATGGCAATGAATAGGGGACTCTACATTTGGAGCCTCACCACCAGATGTAGATTGGTGTCTTACTTCAGGACATCTCTTTTTTTAAGGGGGGGGGGGGGGTCTTACCCCTCTGCAGGAAATACAGTCAACATATTCTAAGCCCTGCCAATAGGGCAGAGTAGTGGTAGGAGGAATGATCATCATTAATAATGATAAAGTTAAGCTTTGTGGTCCTGGGAATGAAATGTTTGGGGGACCCTTCTGTTGTATTATCGTGTGGTTATTAGCTTAGCTGTGATGTGGCACAAGGCCAGAAATATGGGACACCCAGTGAGAATTGAACTCACTATTAATAGTATGCTAATCTAGCTTGCTAACCATTACATCACATGAGGTGCTTTTATCTTGTGGTATAAAGATGGTATAGTAAAAATAGCACTCAGCCACTGTTGAATTATCTTGTGGTATAAGATGTATGCCAAATTTCCACTTATATTTATGAACTTTCCCAACATCAGCGGCATGCATTTCCATTAAAAATTGACCAATGAGAAAGTATATAGAATGCAAGAATTTATGGTTGATAGTATATAGTAAAATAGCACTCAGCCACTGTTGAATTATCTTGTGGTATAAGATGTATGCCAAATTTCCACTTATATTTATGAACTTTCCCAACATCAGCCGCATGCATTTCTGGCAAAAATTAGCCAGTTTAAATGATATAGAAGGTCATTGATATTTGTCTTGAAATCAATTACAAATTGAACTTTCTGAAATCAAGAACTACAGAGGAGGATTACAATGAATACTACAGACTTTCTGTTACAAGGAGTATCTACTAAAACTACACTCTTTTCTAACATTGGATTTACCAACAGGGGAACTAAATACCTAAAGTGGTAACCAGAATGCTAACACCTTCCTGGTTTTATACTGTTACAATCTTATGGGCCATCCTGTAGTCTTTAAGCAAGAACACTTGTCCAGTGAAATTGGATCCTTGGTAATCCTTGATAATGAATCCTTTGGTTCTTCTGGTTCCTGAGTATTGTAAGTCCTCCTCAATGAGTGCTAGTAGAACTATGGCCAGTATCAGTGTTTAAGTAGTGTATCAGCCACGCAGTATGGCTAGTGATTGGCGAAGGAATAAACCACATAACCATGGCTAGTCTATAAATCCAGGTGGAGAATTGTAGCACACCTTATATACTAAATATTCCAACATATATACATACATTAATTCTTTGGAAGATGCTTGGAAAACTGAACTGATACTCACGGCCAAATTCCATGTAAACTCCAATTAGAACTTCTATTGCAGCAATCATTTGGCTTATTCCTCCCACGGTTAAAGCCAGAAAAAAGATAACAGCGAGAATTCGACCAAAAACCCCATCTTTCACGTAGAGCAGAGGCGACCTGCAAAGAAGAAACAGGATTGACCTTAATCACAACAAATCAACAGAAAATAAATGGATAATGGGAACATTAGCGGACCATATGACCTTTAGGCACCCCTTTTTTGATCTCGTTTCATCAGGACATTTTTTTCATTCACACCGTCAAAATCCGGTTGTTTGTTAACAGATGATTTTTAGAGTTTTTTTTTAAATTATGAAACTAACCCCTAACAAACAACCGGATTTTGATGGTATAAATTAAAAAATGTCCAGATGAAACGAAATCGAAAAAGGGGTGTCTAAAGGTCATGTGGTCCACATAAGCTACATAAATGAGAGTAACCTCCCTTTGTTTGTTTCACTTAATAGTACTTGCGCAATATTTGAAATGAACTTAATTGTTATTAAGAACACATTTTATGATATTTTCTTGTTAAAACTTGCAGTTGTATTGATTCGAACAAATTTGTATTTTCAGTGTAGATTCACAGTGAAATGAAAATGGCTGACCAAAAACATAAGGCTTCCTCAAAGTGAAACAAATAAGGGAGAACTATCATTTATATAGCTAATGTTCAGATTACCAATAAATGTGCTCGTGGTGTAATGGTTGTCGTCGAAGGAAATGGACACGTCGACATGAGTTCAAATCCTGGATAAGGCTGGTTGCATTTCATATGGCACTAATATCCTTGGGAAAGGTATGAATCCAACTATCCTCTGTCCAACTATGGGTAAATGGTAGGGTGTACTAGGCTCTTCAACCTTGGTACAGCAACTGATCTAGGAGAAGGAAAACTCTGAATTCAAATTTAGTAAACTCCACTTAAAAAATTGGGTAATCTGAACATTAGCTACATAAATGAGAGTAATCTCCCCTTGTTTCTTTCACTTTGAGGAAGCCTTGTGCATTATTTGAAATGAACTTAATTGTTATTAAGAACACATTTTATGATATTTTCATGTTAAAACATGCAGTTGTATTGATTCGAACATTCATATTTTCAGTGTAGATTTATGGTGAAATGAAAATGGGTGACCAAAACATATGGCTTCCTCAAAGTGAAATAAACAAGGGAGGTTACTCTCATTTATGTAACTAATGTTCAGATTACCAAAAATTGACCTTGTGTCACATCCTGCTCATGCAGAGGACTTGGTAAATACATAAATGTTTTTGTTTTCTCTTAGCAAAGTGATCCTTGCATTTTCAAGAACACCTGAAAGATTTCTATTAAAAGTGTTTATTATAGGTATTTAGCCAACACATTTGCTATGGGTAGGATATGACTCAAGGTCACCAGTATGGAGCATCCAGCAAGGATTGAACTCACTATTAGAGTAGTAATGGATCTGTGAGATTAGCTTGCTAACCATTACACCACGATGGTTTGTTTAGTTTGTTTTGTTTTACGGCATATCAACCTCGGTGGGTCATTAAATGCCAACAAAGTTGTGAAATAAATTCATTCTTAATGCATAATACAATTTTGTTTATAAACTCATGTTTTTCTATTCAACCCATAGATGGGACCCTAACAGGTACTACCACTTCGGGTCAGAGTGGACCAGGGAGCAATGGTGATGAAGGGGTACTCCACATTCCCCAAACCTCCAAAACTGGAACCTCACCATCAGATAGAGTTTAACGTCATTCCCAGGACATGTAGACCCTCAGTCACCGCCTTCTAGCACCCATATGATAAAAAGGGGTTGGGGCTTGCCATGCCATAAGGGCAATAGGGTTGGGGCAATCATATAGGTACTAGGGCTTGATGTGACCAGCCGGTTGATCGGAGGGGGCCTCTCTGACCGCCCGTCTAGCCCAAGATAGGGACAAAGTGGAGTATTGCAAATCATTTTTCTTTTTCTTTTTTTTTTTTACAGAAAAAGAAAAGAAAAAACTCATTTTCTAAGGTGAATGATTTTTAAAAGCCAAAAATACCTAATTATTATTGTTGCTACAAACTTTTATTCTCCTTCTCTCGGAGACTGGAGTCTTGTGTTGCATTTTTTTTACAGTTACTTTCTCGAATAATTGTGTCAGGAATTAAAATGAAAAGTTGAAAAGAAAAGAGAAGAGAATTCTTTTTTTTTCTTTTTTTTTTTTTTTTTTTTTGAATGAAAAGATTTGAATTTACTTACCAAATAAACATGAAAGATTCATAGCCATAACGATCGTAGACTCCGGCCAATGTTTGGTGAGTTGTTGCAAAAGTTTGCAAGCTAACTGTTGTCATAGCAATGATGAACAACATCATCCCAGCCATGAGACTTTAGAATAGATAATAATAAAATTTAAAACATAAAACCAACAAAGTCTGGTGGTCTTGTATATGTAAACAGGGCAACACCCTCATAAAAAGTGCATAAAAAACCAAACATCTTTGTGTTGTTTGAGGCATTGGACAAGCTTATACTTATTTATGTAAGAAGGTTGATTGAATAAGAATTTAATAAAATGAAAAACGGTTTTAGAATGAAAATTAGAAAGCATAAAGTGAAATTGGAAACAAAGATTTGTTAAGCAGTTTGTATTTGGCTGGTTGGTTGGATTTTATGGTATGTCAACCCTTGTTGGGTTATTTTATGCTGAATACGTTTTGTTTTATTCATTCTTCTTGGGTATTCAAATTTTTTGTTTTCAAACTCAATTTTTTAAACACATTTTTTAATACTCATTTTTTCTATCTATTTAACCCATAGATGGGACTTTAACAGGTACTACCACTCCGTGTCAATTCATGACCTGGGAGTAATGGTAATAAAGGGGTAATCCACATTACCCAAACCTGATCCAGAATTGGAATTTCACCACTAGATGCAGTTTAATGTCACACCCAGGACACTAAAACCCTCAGTTACCAACTTCTAGCACATATATAATAAAAAGATTGTGGCTTATCATAAGGGCAATAGGGTTGGGACAAGCATATAGGTGCTAGGGCTTGACATGACCAACTGATTGATCGGAGGGGCCTCTCTGACCAGCTGTTTAGCCTACATAAGGGCGAAAGTTGAGTGTTGCATGTCATGGACTGCTCATGCACAAGGGTTGTACAAGACAGTCACTACATCTTTCTTACGTTACTAATAATTCAGTCAGAATTCCCCACTTTTTTTCTGCACAATTTCTCAACCAATCAGAGGAAATTTTAATAATAAAAAGAACTTTTATTATAATTTTTTGTGCTTTTGGTTCAATCTCATATTTATTGGTATTTAGATTCTTATATAAAATTTTATTTTAATTTTCTAAACACTTTTTTGATACTTTGTCCAACCTATAATTCATCTATACATATATAAAGGGCAGTTGGTGTGTATGTATGTAGGTATGTCCGGATGAAACTACGAAAATAAAACAATTAACAACAAAGTAAATATATACATATACACATAAAATATAACCGGTTCCTCCTTTTTGTGCAAAAATTATGAAGATTTGATTTATATTCAAGGATATTTAAAATTAAAATATATATAGAAATATCATTTGTGAGTCTCAAAAGTAAACAAATCAGTACACCCTATATATTTTCCCCGATCCCTTCTACCCAGGTGGCACTGGGTAGCCACTTCTAGTGTGGAATATATTGATAATGTTTTATTCAAGCTAGAAGTCTTAATAAAAGAAAAAAGCAAAAGATGTCTTTAAAAATAATCCAGTTGTACATTTTACTTATAAACTTAAAAACAGAATTTTTTTATTTTCTTTTTTAGACATCTTAGTTGAATAATAATAATAATAATCATACCTAGTTTTTAGTGAAATCGATCACTAATTAGGACTGAGCCATCCTAGTAATGACCACCCCAAGTGGATTCAACAGGTTTGAATTCAGAGTTTTCCTTCTCTTAGACTGGTTGCCTAACCAATGTTAAAGAGCCCAGTCTGCCCTACTATTTACCCATAGCTGGAGGGAGAGTAGTTGTAAATCGTATTTATAAACAAAAATAACAGTGTAAATGGGAAGGCTAATTTGCATATTGATATTAAAAATTTGATTAGTATTATTGATTTCTAATTGGTTTTATTTTAATGAATATGATCAAAAACCTCTTCAATAAATCTTAAAAGAAATCCATTAACAAGAAGGAATAATTGTGATTTTATTCTTTACTTCCTATTTTAACTAAATAGTTAAATTAGGGAAATTTCACAATGAAAGACGGGAGTGATGGAAGGGTTAGTTTCAGTTGTTCTATTTTTCGATTAAAATTTCCCCTGTTTCAAATCTTTTTATCTGCATTCTTATTTAATTTCATTAGCCTTTCTAATTTAATATAATATTTTATTACATTAAAACTTAAATACTTGCACCTGGAGGGTGCATATATTTTCTAGTAAAAATAAAGATGAAGCAGTGAATTTGATAGAGTATCCATTTTCTGAAAGTGCTCAGATGGCTGTGAGATTACCTGATGACATTATTACTGGCTGGTATTAATACACTGTACTGTACAATTTTGATGGGAGGGAAAGCAAAGGCTGCTACGCGGGTCAGGATTCCAGTACAAGCCCAAGTATCAAAGGCATTTTGGCCAAGTGCACCAATCCACAGATGAACATTTCCAAAGGATTCTGAAAGTTAAAAAAAAAAAAGGAAATTCAATGGTACAGGGTGACTCAAAAAAAAAAGAAAAGAAAAACAGAATTTGGGTTCTGTTTTTTTTGTGCTGGTAGTCTGCATCAGTAATAGTATATATATATATATATATATATTAAAAGAAAAATCAATCTATAGCTCTGCTGATGAGGCCGAAATGTACATACAGAGATTGATTTGAATAGGTATGCCCGCCTAATTAATTAATTATTAATTAATTAACTTTCAAAATTAGGTACAACTTCAATTAAGCACATATTCTCCCAAAAATTGTCAGCTAAAAAAAGCCATATCAAAACACATTGTTTGTGTATTTACTTCTCATATATATATATATATATATATATATATATATATATATAGGGTGACCAAAAAACAGAATTTGAGTTCTGTTTTTTTTTGGGGGGGGGGGGCACTCTGTATCACACACACACACATTTTTTATTTATTCATTTACTTATTTCTAAACTCTGGGGTCATGAAAAAAACAAATAGTGCAGTTTGTCAATAAAGAAAGTTTCTGACTCCTTCGGTCCTTATATATATATATATGTGTGTGTATATAAAAAGTGTGTCATAAAAATATTGAGACTTTTTGTGCTTTTTGACACACCTTGTATTCTGAAAAAAATAATGTTCTATTCATTCTTCATTTCTCTCTTGATAAATACAGCTTTAAACTTGGTACTTTTTTGACAACCTTGTATTCTGAAAAAAATTAATGAATAGAACATTGTTATTTTTTTCAGAATACAAAGTGTGTCAAAAAGTACAAAAAATCTCGATACTTTTTTGACACACCTTGTATATACATATGCACTATTACAATTATATTTGGTTTCATTTATTATCAACTCCTCATGGGTTATGTAACATCAACATTTGTTTGATTGTAATTATGACTATATTTTCAATGTTCCATAGCATTTATTTTTAAAATAGCACTTTTATTTTGTCTATAATTATTTGTTTGCACAGTTATAAGATATCAAGTATTCCTAATCTTATTAATAATGGAGATTCGTTTCCGGTTTTTGTCTGTAACAAAAACTGTGTCACTGCTTACGTCACACTACGTAAAACGTCATAACAGAATAAATACACTCAAAATTTGAACATGCAACGTTAGACAGTCCTTATTGTTTTTTAAACAAGTTTTAATAAATACATACCTGGTATTATCTATGTATCTATAGTTGTTTTATTTTAATATATATTTAAAGTTATCAGAACTGAGTTTCCATTTCAATTTTTTTATTTTTTACTCCTTTAATAAATTTATTTTATTTTTTACTCCTTTAATAAATTTGATGATTTTACTTTACTTACTCTCTGATATTAAAATTTCAACTCCCATCCCCTCAGGCAATATTTATTTTACGTCGCCCTGAGGGCGTTTTTCTATTTTGCTAGTATCTAATAATCTAGACACAATTATATGGTTTAAAGTAACTATACCTATTTAATCATTTGTTTGTACAGAGTTATATGGGTGTCCTGGGTATGATGTTAAACTGCATTTAATGGCGAAGATTTAATTGAGTTATATTTCTAAATAATATTAACATTAAAACATCTTTCAAAGCCTCCATGCTTCCTGTAATCCACCAACACTATACCTGATACCCCCCTCCACACACATATGTACGCACATACATGTATATTATTACTTTACACTATTCATGTTCCTGACACTAATACATTATTCTATGTACTAGACATGAGACTTTGATGAGTTGTGGTGCACCTGAGAACTGTACACAATAAATTTCATTATTAAAATGATCAGAAATATTGGAATTATATATATTGTTATTTACGAAGCTTAGATTAGTTGTGGCACAAGTCTAGATGTATGGGTATCCGAGGTATGACTGTAAACTGTATCTAATGGTGAAATCCCAGTTCCGGAACTCAGGAGAGTGTTGGGTACTCATCGCCAATACAGCCAGGTGCACCCTGACTCGGAGTGGTAGTACCTGTTAGGTCTAATCAAAAGATTAAACAGAAAAAATTGAAAAAAATATGACGGTAAACTGTATCTAATAGTGAAGTTCCAATTTTGGAGCTCTAGGGAGTGTGGAATATCTGACCCAAAGTGGAAGTATCTGTTAGGGTCCCATCTATGAGTTAAATAGAAAAAAATAAGTTTTAAAAAAATTGAGTTTAAAAAAAATTTGAATACCCATCAATCCTGAATAGAACAAAACAACTTTGGCATAAGATAACCCAAAAGGAGTTGACATACCATAAAATCCACCAAACAAACAATTATATGGTTTCAAGTAACCATAATAAAGCTTAGTAAAAAAGATTATAGTTTCACATAAATATTATTAATACAAAATACTTTACACTAAGTTCTATGGTATCAAGTATTCCTATCAAGTAGAATTAATTTTCAAACAGATCTATTTGATCTATAGATGGGACCCTAACATGTAATACCACTATGAGAGTGAATCTGAGGTAATGGCAATGAAGGGGTACTCCATACTTGCTAGAGCTCCAGAACTGGAGTCTCATCCCCTTCAATCAATCAGTTGTTCATGTCAGACTCTAGCACCTATACGATTGCCCCAAACCTATTGGCTTGTCAAGCCCCAACCCTTTTTATCATACGAGTTCTAGAAGGTGGTGGCTGAGCGTCTTCATGTCCTGGGAAGGACGTTAAACTCTATCTGATGGTGAGGTTCCAGTTTTGGAGCGCCCCTTTATCACCATTGCTCCCTGGTTCACTCTGACCCAGATTGTAGTACCTGTTAGGGTCCCATCTATGCGTTAAATAGAAAAATATGTTTATAATTTTTTTTTAAATTGAGTATCTATTAAGAATGAATTTATTTCAAAACTTTGTCGGCATTAAATGACCCACTGAGGTTGGTATGCCATAAAACAAACCAAACCAAACCGGAACCTTATCACCAGATGCAGTTTAGTGTCATACTGAGGAGACCCCTTTGCAGAGGAAGCAGTTTGCCTATTCTAATGATTGGGCTAATAATTATATTTAATAATTAGGATCAATGGTTTTATGTAATAAAAAAAACATTGGCCATAATTGATTTTTACTATTAATAATATAGCTCTATTTTTTTGTATATATTCAACACTTTGTATCAGATTACAAAAGAACAAAAAGAATACTAGCACACACACACACACACACACACACACACACACACACACACACACATATATATGGTTTTATATGGTGTGTGGTCTAATGGTTAGAGTCGTAGGAAATGGAATTGTCGACCCGAGTTCAATTCCTGGACAAAGCTGTTTGCATTTCACATGGCGCTAATACCCTTGGGAAAGGTATGAATCCAATTCTCCCTCCAGCTATGGGTAAATAGCAGGGCAGACTGGACTCTTTAACCATGGCAAGGTAACCAGTTTGGGAGAAGGAAAACTCTGAATTCAAACCTGTTAAACTCCGCTTAAGAAATTGAACTTGTGTCACATCCTGCTCGTGCGGAGGGGGTTGGTATATATATATATATATATATATATATATATATAGTAGCATGGACTTAAAATTAACGGTGCTTGGTAACTGACAGTTTCTCACTTATGTTCCTATGATCAATATATTACTATTTCAGTCACAATGCAGGTTGTAGATTTAAAAGAAATAAAAAAAACTACTGATCTTTTAAAGATTGTAACTCATCGTACTTAAATTTTTATCAAAGCATATTATGACCTAGCTCAGTCAACAGAGCACCCAGCTAGGAATCGCAAGATACTTGGTTCGATACCGGTCCCCACCGACTCAGCGCTTGAGTAGCACAGATTGGATA
>CM042142.1:73567343-73614869 GCA_023376005.1 Doryteuthis pealeii
GAACTTTATCAGTCTTGTATTTTTTTTTTTTTTGTCATGAAAAAGCTGGAGTGAGTAAAAAATACAATTTTTTACTCACTCCAGCTTTTTCATTTTAATTAGCCCTTCACTTTCCCGACCAAGTTCTCCAGAGATATTACAGTTTTTTGATTTTATTTTCCTTTTTCTCATTTCTTACATCATTTTTCGAGTGGTTAACTAGTTTTTTTTGCCATGTCAGCACATTAACCGGGGATCAAAAATAATAATAATCTTTTATTTTAAAATATTCTTTTTTTTTCTCATTTTTTTATTAATGGGATTTTTTTTGTAAATAAAATTATAATTCATCTTGAGTCTCATGAAGTGATTAGTGTATTTTGCTAAGTGTACTTTGAAAGAATTCCAGAATAAATGTGACGGTTTGGTAAAATGGAATATTATTGTATTGTTGGGGTGCTTGGTGTAATGGTTAGAGTCATAGGAAATAGACTCGTTGACCCAAGCTCAAATGCTGGACAAAGCTACAGTTCACATAGCGCTAATACCCTTGGGAAAGGTATGAATCCAACTACTCTCCCTCCAGCTATGGGTAAATAGTAGGGCAGACTGGGCTCTTTAACATTGGTAAGGCAACCAGTCTAAGAGAAGAAAACTCTGAATTCAAACCTGTGGTCACTACTAGAATAGGCCCAGTCATATAGTGATCTATTTTCACTAACACTATAGTATTTTCTGACATCTCACATGTCAGATAAATATAAAGTCCGATTATTATGGGGGCCCCCATAATAATCCAAATCTCATTCAGTGGCTAGTGTAAAAATTTTGAGTCCTTTGGCATTCCTCTTTTGAGGCAACTCAGACACTGGGCAATAAACCCAGCCCTTTCCCTTTAAATCGAGGGGCAGGTGTTGCCTGGGGGATGGTTGCCCTGGGATTAAGACTGATATTAAAAGTTACTGGACACAGATTCTGAAGAAAAAGGAATATAATAGTATGTTTGGGTCAGTAATTGGAACCAGTTAAGTTAATGATAGGATCGTGAATATGACCCCCCCATTTTTAGGCCTCCTTGTGCTACATTTGTATGTTTTATACAATAAATATCGTACAGCAACAACTTATTAAAATGGTGACATTTTGACATGAATTCGATCTTATATTCGGGTCTGTCATCTCCAATATGGATAATTTATCTTTATTAGAAAAATTAGAGTTAAATAATCTGCCCTTAGCAGTAGGGTCCGAAATCGCCAATATATATATTGGTGCCTAAATTGAATTCCATGACTAAGTCACTTATAGTGTTGAGCAGATAGCAGCGAGACGTCTAAATCCAGTTGCTCCCAAAACTTAAAAGAACTTCAGTAGATAAGTCAAGTTGCAAATGCCATTAAGTTTGCAATTTTGTACCTTTCTGAATATATGTTTGTTTTTTTTAATCTTCAATTGCCTATCTCTTAACCTGGGAAATTATATGAGGCCCAACAAAAACATCATATCTTCTAAACAAAACTTTCTGGCAGCTTTGCCACTACGATATGCACAGTGGGGCAGGTCAGTTTTTCACTTTTTAAAAATATCAAATTGTCCATCCATACGAAAGTTGTGTGTTATTATACTGAATACTGATACCAAAAATTAGATATTTTACTTGCACCAACTAAAATACACTAAAAATCTTCAATTTTGCAAAATTTTGCTTTAGAAAATAAGGATTTTTAGTGCATTTTAGTAGACAATCTTTGATGCTATTTCCTCAAACAATGATGCAAGTAAAAGATCTAATTTTTGGTAACAGTATTCAGTATACTAACACATAACTTTCACATATATGGACAATTTGATATTTAAAAAAAAGTCAAAAATCGACCTACCCTAATGTACAGTAGGCATAGGGGTCAGACATTGGCTATTTCTGAAAATTATCAGGGTAATATGTGCATATTCTTTCAGGACAGACAGACGTTAAGATGAAGAGAACAATAACATTTCATAATTTATTTTAAAGGAAGAAAAAAAAAAACTTACATGATGAAGAATAGGACAAGGCAGACCCAGGCTGCCATCCATAGGAATCGGTTTCCGAATAATTTTCGGAAAGATCCCAGAACGCCATCTGATGCGTATCGTGCCAGAGCACATTCCAGAGTCATTATTGGAGAAGTCCAAACAAGGCTAAGTAATAGCCATGCCAAAATAAATACAAGACCACCTGAAAAAAAAAAATTGAAATATATCAATCTTCATATGTCTCAATCCGTTATTTCTCTTGCTTCACCACTTGTGACCGATATATTTTTGTATGAGGTCATATGAGCTAGATATTGAATCAGCCATTTTAGGACCATAATTGTTTTTACTGCCTTGGAACACTGAGAGTAGTAGGATTAGGTCACTTACTACTCACATAATTCCCCAAATGGGTTAGAAGAAGCTCCTTAGCCTTGGTTGGCAACCCATCTAAGTCAAGGAAAAGTCCAACAAAAGCTCCAAGTGGCTTTGCCCAATCCCAACGAAAGGCTAGAGGAGTAAACCCCAAAAAAGGATCCAGATTCCCTAAGGTGGTGTGATGCTGAAATCCAGTGCTACCCAGCAACTCCTCCGACACTACCACTGCCAAACTGCATTGATTCCTTACCTTTCCTTTGGATCACAGCAGCAGTGTGGAGGTGGGGGGGATTTGCAGCTTGGTCAACAGCTCATCCTCCATATGAACCCACCCAAGCCAAGTAGTTAAAAAAAAATTGGACACTACTCCATCTACTATTCGTTTCATTCCTAGAATAAAGAAGATTCAGATTAAAAATATTTCTCTTGAGATATCATGTCTGTCTTGACAGAATGTTATTAATTCAAATTCAACTTTGATTAAGAATTGTACGTATGAAACCGATGTTGAAATTATCACTATAGTCAGTACTTGCTAAATAGTATACTAGAATTCACTAATAGCATTAAAATGTAGGGACCAGAATTATCTACCCCGAATCTCTTTTTGTATAGGGGTTAGTTATCTGCCCCTAGTTTCTTTGTTATTGATATAGTTGTAAAGGATGATTAGAAGTCCTTGTTAATAAATGTACACCTCGCGTGTTTTAAAACTGTCCTTGTGTTTTTTGTCTCATATTCTTTGTAGGATAATTGAACTCAGTCATGAGTTCAATTATCCTACTAAGAATATGAAGATAAATGCCTGAGATTTAGCAGAGATAAAAAGGTATGTCTTAAATTCATGTGGAATTTCTCGACAACCAATCAATTTGATAAAAGGGAAAAGGGGGAGACAATATGATTTTACCTTTGTTTCCATAAACAGCGAGCATCATGGGAAATCGCCATAAATTTCCAGTTCCAACGATGGAACTCATGAAAAAAGTGGCTCGGTCGACGCCACGTCCAAATGCTTCCACTTTCTTCTTATATTTCTGCAAATAAAAATATTTCTAAGTGAGAATCACTGGAGAATTCATTTAATAATTGACTTGATGATTAATTTAATCATTAATCCAAAATGATACACTTATCGCTTATTTAATTAAAATAAAACTGTACTCCATCTATTATGCTTTTAAAACTCATCGCCATATATTAAGATTGATGTTATGGTGCTTTGGTTTTCAGTATTTTGTGTTTCATCTCATTTAGGGAGCTCTTATTGAGGATATTCTTCTCGACTATCCAAATATTTCCATTACCTTGAGATCAGAAAACTCACCCTTCTTTAAGATCATCCTTGCCTGGTCTGCAAGTCTTTAGCTTCTATTGAAATTATCAGCTTCTTTCCAAATTTCTATCATCCTTTCCCTATAATCTCTTTGTGTTGTGTTACTTTTAAAATAACAGTGGATTACATTTATGTTGTCTTTTCTAGTTCATTTTTTTATGTCTCTCAGATACATTGTTACTTTGTGTACCTGAAATTAGAAAAGCCAACATTCACAGGATGCCTATTATGTCCCCTGTAGCTATTAAGGGAGCACTTGCCAATCATGGCACTCAGATGGTATTATTTTATGCTGTTACTTACTTGAGGTTTGCCCGTCTTAGCCCAGGTTTTCTCGTATGCAATCTTCCCAATTTGTCATTTGAAGTACCCATATGGTTGTTTTTCTTTCCATCTTTCTTTTGAAGACTTTGTTGTTTTACTGTTTGTCTTTATGTTGATATTACTGTTGTTGGCTTCTGTTATTAGTCTTTTTTTGCACTCTCTCATTTTAGTGTATTCTTCAGGTCCTTGAATTGTTACATCTGCACAGTCCTCAATACTAGCGAGTCATCTTCTTTTCTTAACACATCTATTATTATTATTATTATTATTATTTTATTATTATTATTCACTCCTTGTAAGTTTTTCACACTAATGTAAGCTGATGGTCTTTAGTGTGAGTGACAACAAGTCTCTCTGAGTATTCTAGCCGATTTCAACAATACTATTGTCTGGATGGTCTCAATTCTTGCTCTGATTTCTATTTCCTCAAGTCTGTTTTCTAAACTTTTGGGAACTGTTCAAAGTGCACCAACTACAATTGGTATCACTTTCACCCTCATATTCCACAGCTTATTCCATTCTCTAGCAAGGTCCAGGTATTTGTCTATCTTTTTGTTTTCTTTCAACTTTCAACTGTGATCTGCTGGAACTGCAAAATCTTCCAGTTGACAAGTTCTCTTTTTTGTCAATCAATACTAGGTCTGGTTTTCTGGCTGGGATAAGGCAATCCATTTTTATCTCAAAGTCCCAGAGAATTCTATGAGTTTCATTCCCAAGAACAGATTCTGGTTTATGCATATACCATTTTGTTGTATAGTCAAAATTTAGTTTTTTGCACAATTCCCAATGGATCATGTATTCCAACCAAGTCATACCTATTCAACCTGTCTTGTTTTATCGTTGTGCTAGTTTGTTGCATTCACTTAATACATGGTTTATCGTCTCATCTTCATACAGCCTACATTTGCTGTTCTGCTTTGTCTTATATATGTTTACTTTGATATAATTTGTTCTTATGGAATTGTTTTGTGCTGCAATTATGAGTGACTCTGTTTCTCTCTTAAGGTTTCATTCCTTAACCATGTCCAGGTCTTTTCATGTGTAATCTTCCTCAATTTGTCGTTTGAAGTATCCATATAATTATTTTTCTTCCCATTTCTGTTTTCTTGTTTTCATTGTTTTTCTGTTTGTTTATATGTTGCATCTGCTGTTATTGGTTGCCATAAGTAATCTTTCTTTGCTCTTTTTTGTGTATTCTTTGAGTCCTTGGATTGTGACATCTACACAGTCCTCTATGTTGGCAAGACTTCTTCCACCTTCCTTTCTTGATACATATAGCCTATCTCTATCGTCTCTGGGATGTAAAGCCTTGTGCATTGTCATTAATTTTCTAGTCCTTTGGTTTATCTGTCTGAGTTCCTCTTTTCTCCATTTTAAGAATGGCCCAGAGTATCTTATAATGGGGAACAGCCCAGGTATTTATTCATTTGATGAGATTTCTGTGGCTGAGCTTGGTTTCTAGGAGTTTTCTTGTTCTCCTGAGGTATTCTTTTTTTTTTTCAACTTTTCCTTTCATCTCTGATTGCTTGATAGTGTCCGTTTCTAAAATTCCTAAGTATTTGTAACTTTCTTTTTCTCCACATGTTTTTATAAGGTCCTGATTTGGTAGTTGTATTCTGTCCATTAGTTTTCTTTCCCCCCTTTTTATTACTAATACAGCACATTTTTCAATTCCGAATTCCATTCCTATATCCTGGCTATATATTCTAATGGTTTGTACCAGGGTTTCTAATTCTTTTTTATTTTTTGCAATTTTTTTATTTCATCCATGTACATAAGGAAGTTTATTTTTTCTTGTAAGTTAGTGAATTTGTACCCCCCGTGCATTTTCTAAGTATATTATTGTGTGGCATCATTGCGATAATAAATAGTAGTGGTGATAGCGAATCTCCTTGGAAAATACATCTTTGGATTTTTACTTCTGCCAGAGATTGCCCTCCTGCTTTTAATTGGGCTCTCCAGTTTTCTATGGCTTTTTTGATAAATATATATATAGATGATATTGTTGGATATTTTGTACATTTTAAGACATTCTAAAATCCAGGTATGTGGGAGCATGTTATAGGCCTTTCTGTAGTCAATCCATACCATTGCAATATTTTTTCGCTTATTCTTATCTTCTTTAAGGATGTGTTGATCTATATATTAAAATAATGAAATAATAATGAAATTTATTGTGTACAGTGCTCAGGTGCACCACAACTCATCAAAGTCTCATATCAAGTACACAGAATAATGTATTAGTGTCAGGAACATGAACAGTTTACAGTAGGAATATGCATGTATGTGTGCGTGTGTGTGCATATGTATGTGGAGAGTGGCATCAGGTATAGTGTCGGCAGACTACAGGAAGCATGGAGGCTTTGAAAGACTCAGTGCTTCAGCAGCCTACAACAGACGCGGGCAGTTTATTCCATGTCTCCGCAACTCTGAGCGTGTTTTCTATTTTTGTATCTTATTATTTTAAAAAACTTTATTAACTTTATAAAGTATTATTATTATTATTATTATTATTATTTATCTATTCATTTATTTCATATTAACATTCACTCTAAGCAATGTCAAATTGACTGCAAAGGGTTATGATGAGATCAAAATGAAGATAAAAAAAAGTGTAATTTCGGATGTTGATTTTCTAGGCAAGCATGACCTCCCTACTTGGAACTTTGGCACAACACAATCTTTCTTACTTCTTACAAATTTGGCCTTGTATTGTACAAAGTGAAGTTTAATAAATTTATATTATGATGATTCAATTTTTGCATGTCATCGTAACACTGCAAAAATAGCACATTGCAGCAAAATTTTAGTAGAGCAATCACTTTAAACTGCTTTAATTTAGAATATCTCTCACCGAATTTGCAAAATAATAATAATAATAATAATAATAATAATAATAAAGGTGAAGTTCGTACCAATTGTAATTAATGCCCTTGGAACAGTCCCTAAAGCCCTGGAAAAGAATTTGGATGAATTGGAAATCAGAAGAAGAATCGAGACTATCCAAACTACAGCACTGTTAGGTTTAGCTAGAATACTCAGAAGAGTCCTGGAGACCTAAGGATACTTGCAGTCACTCAGCCTCCAGTGAACCACCAGCTACGGCAGGTGTGAAAAACTCAATAATAATAATAATGATAATATGAGGTCTGCATTGTGCTCACTCAAATTTGTCAAGGGAGTTAACAAATGCTAATAAGAGATTACTTCCTCTTATTTATTTATTTGCAATGAATTTACTAAAATTCTCATTATGTTTGTATATATGTAGGACAACCGTAACATGGCAAAAACAGCACATCCTAGCGAGGTTTTTATTAGAGCAATACATTCAAAATGCATTAACTTAAAGAATAGTCCAATTTACTTTAAAAAATAATTTCAAGAGGTTTATGTTTGCGCTGAACACCATTTTCTTAATCATCCAAATTCTCGATATAATTGAGATAACTAATAGGAATCCTTTATCCCTTCCTAAATAGAAGCATCAATATAATCATGGACCACTGTTATAATGGAATCCAACAAGGTCACTGGTCATCTAGTATATGATCTAATAAGGATATAATAGAGATAACTATTAAATGTTAATTAGAATCTTTCACTCATTCCTAAACAGAAGCATCAATATCATCCTTGACTGTTTTGACAATGGGAACCCAACGAGTTTATGGGTAGTCTAGTTATAAATTCTATAAATGAGATATGATTGAACTGCAAATTTAATGGGGAGTGGTAGTACCTGTTAGGGTTCCATCTATAGGTTAGATAAAAAGAATTAGTTTTAAAAAATGTGTTAAAAAAATTGAGTTAAAGAAAAGAATTTTCAACACCCATCAAGAATGATTGTTGGATTTTACAGCATGTCAACCCTTGTTGGGTCATTTAATGCCAAAGACATTTTTGTTTTATTCATTGTTGATGGTACTCAATTTAAAAAAAAACTCAATTTATTAAAAGATATTTTTTCTATTTAACCCATAGATAGGACCGAAACAGGTACTACCACTCCAGGTCAGAGTGAACATGGGAATTGTAACTTCACCATTAGATACAATTTAATGTCATACTCAGTACAAATCAAGAATGAATAAAACAAAACATCTTTGGCATAAAATAACCCAACAAGGGTTGATATGCAATAAAATCCAACCAACCAAATTTAATGGTGTCTTTTAAATGTGGTGAGCCAGAAGATAACGCTTCGAAAGCAGAAATAAAATGATGAAAATAAGAAATCTGCACATAGGATCAGTGCAGGTAGAAATAAAAAAAAACATAGAAATATTAAAAAATGATAATTTTCAACCAATCAGAAGCGTTCACACCTAAAAAAAGAAGTTAAAAAAAAAATGATTTTGATCCTAAGGAGTCCTATAAAAAAGCGAAGGTTTTCAAAGAACAGTTCATATGCCTAATTTGTCCATGTTGCTACTGAAATATTTGCCTACTGCTGAAGTTATTACAAGCCATATCTTTCTCTCTCTAAAAGTTACTTCACTGCTGATATATATTGAGCATTACCCTTTCTTTCTCATTTGGAGTTAACTCAACACTTTCTTTTTATAATTACATGAACTTTTAAAAAAGCATATTCTGCAGGACTTGGATCAGTATTCTTGACTACTATAATCTTTTTGTTTTAATACACATATTACTTGTTGAATTTATGAGTTATTTGTTTTTCTGTCGTAAATATATGTGACAATATTATGTGTTTGTTGTAATTAACAATATATATATATATATATATATATATATATATATATATATATATATATGTATATATATATATATATATATATATATATATATATATATATATGAGAAGTAAATACACAAGTGATGTGTTTATGATATGGCTTTTTTTAGCCGACAGTTTTTGGGAGAATATGTGCTTAATTGAAGTTGTACCTAATTTTGAAAGTTAATTAATTAATAATTAATTAATTAGGCGGGCATACCTATTTAAATGTAAGGCTAAACAAATCGAGAAAAAATCAATCTCTGTATGTACATTTTGGCCTATTAGGCCTCATCAGCAGAGCAAGGTTTCGAATCACGCACAAGGCGGTCTTCCTATCTATAGCTCTGCTGATGAGGCCTAATAGGCCGAAATGTACATACAGAGATTGATTTTTCTCGATTTGTTTAGCCTTACATTTGAATAGGTATGCCCGCCTAATTAATTAATTATTAATTAATTAACTTTCAAAATTAGGTACGACTTCAATTAAGCACATATTCCCAAATATATATATATATATATATATATATATATATATATATATATATATATATCCACTCATTACAACCACCATATAAACAACTGAATAAATAAATGAAAGATTTGTCATTTTTTTTTTTTTTGGTAATGATACTTACCTCATAGCTGAACATTATCTCACCGGTAAAGAAAAGGAATGTAAATCCAAGGATCGAAAGTTCTCAGTCGATGTGAATGGAGATGAGAAAATATCTGTAAATATAACAAATTGTTGCAAATAGTTTTTTTTTTAATCCCCTCTTTACGCTGCAAGTAACAACGGGAATTTAGAAAATGAACGGCATGAAGAATATATTATATACATTATGATCTTTTTTTTTTTTAAAGAACATAGTATTAAATTGTGGAATGCCATTAAACAGGTGCATGTGTTATTTGTAATGAATTGGGTGTAAGTAATAAAAAAACAAAAAAACATTGTCAGTCAGGAAATGAATAATTATTTTTTGGCAAAATAAAAGAGAAAGAAAAAAAAAAGGCAGTGAATCATTGTTTGTTAACAAATAGGATAGAAAACAAAAGATGAATACACACACACACACACACACACACACACACACACACACACACACACACAATATTATGAGACTATATTGCCATTACTCAAGTTTCAATACATATTGTGCAATCCTCAGATGGGTGAATTGTAAAAAAAATCTCTGAGAATTGCCTAATACACATGAAACTTGCATAACGGTAATATATATATTTACCAAACCCCTCCGCACGAGCAGGATTTGACACAAGGTCAATTTTTTGGGCGGAGTTTAACAGGTTTAAATTCAGAGTTTTCCTTCTCCTAGACTGGTTACCTAGCCACTATTTACCCATAGCTTGAGGGAGAGTAGAATTCATACCTTTCCCAAGGGTATTAGCGCAAAGGGAAATGCAATTACCACATCCAGGATTTGAACTCGGGGCGACGAGTCCATTTCCCATGACTTTAACCATAACACCACGCGCTTCCTAACGGTAATATAGTCCCATAATAACACACACACACACACTCACATATATATAAATTTTGACCTACAAAAATATTCCTTCAACATCCAATGACATAAAGAGAAAACTTTCAAACACTTATTTATATTTTCAAAATACTTATACAATCAAAATCAACACAATACCCTAAATAGACAATGTAGTCTAAACCTTGATGTAGACTACTGTGTTTACTTGGATATTCCAAATGGACTAAAATCGCACCTCTTGTACACAATAACATTGATAATATAATAATAAATCGTAGCACTATTACTCTCGTAATGAACAACCTCTAACTTTTCAGCATGCCAGCCAACATCTCGATTTATAAACAACCCCTTTTTATTGAGGTGAAAAATTGGTCTAAAAAAGTCATTTATAACACAATACAGTAGTTATTATTTTGTTTTTGTTCTTTTTAAAATTTCTTTCTAAAATGTTGTTTGGACTTTTTAATTTTAATTTCATATTTTATATTTACTGAGTTGTTCTCAAGCCATTTTTGAGATAAAACAAAATTCACCTAGTGAAATTATTAAGCTGGATAGAGTTGTTAGTATAAACTAATATATCAGTTTTATGATGTTTGGCAAATTTACAGAGAAAGAACTTGTATAATAATAATAATAATAATAATAATAATAATGGAGATTGTGCATCTGTCTGTAACCAAAAATATACGTCACCACCACTGTCCCAATTACCTTAGTTCTTTACATTATATTCTCAATGGTTGTTAAATAATCATTATTTAACCTTAATTAGCATCTTATTTATTAACAATGTCTCTATTAAAGTCTAGCTGAGATTGATTTGCCTCAAAACAGCCAATATTAATAATGCATTTAAAATCTTTCGATGTGTGTTATATATCATTAAGAAATAAATGTTTACATGGTATATGGTGTAAATAATTTGCGTATCGGTTTCAACAAAACCGTGTTTAATAAATAATTACTTGGTGTTATTGATTTCTAATATTATTACCTTATTCTCAAGCATACTAAAAGCAATCCTATGTATAATTTTATATTGAAATCAATTAGAATAAAGTAAAAAAGTGTAATCTTTTTTGTGTTTGTATTTAATTTCATTAATATTTCTAATATTAAAATATAATATTTGATCATATTAAAACTTAAATGCTTTTGCCCAGAGAGAGCAATTTTGCTAGTAATAATAATAATAATAATGATAATAAAAATTGAAAACTTACTAAATTAATATTCCTTGTCAATATTAAAGTTTCAATATTAAAACTTAAATGCTTGTGCCTTGAGGGAGCAATTTTGTTAGTAGTAGTAGTAGTAGTAGTAATAATAATAATAATAATAATAATAATAAAAATTTGAAAACTTACTAAATTAATATTCCTTTTCGGTCGACCTTGTAAGAAATCTAGAAATTATCGCACCCAACATTAATTTTTTTTTTTGGATAAGTTGGATGGAACCAAATTCTCGTTTAAGTTTGTCCTCAGCAGTTTTTTAAAAACCATGTTGCCAGATCGAAAGGTAGGTGTATGAAAAGGGCTGAACAATAAACGGTAACACCTGATGTGAAAAAAAAAAAAAAAAACTAGAACAGATGGTTGAGACTTTAAAACAAAACTTAATTATTATTGTATCTGTTTTATAATTACCAGGGCGTGTCATCAAATTATTAAATGATTGAATGTTTAGACATTTGAAAGAAATAGGTTTTTCAGTGGGGATTAGAGTAAGCTGAGATCATATACCCTCAGAAAATGATGTTGCTCCAATTCTCGACTTGGAGGGGTTTGGTTTGGTTGGTCTTGTTTTACGGCACATCAACCCCAGTGGGTCATTTAATGTTGACAAAGCTTTATAATAAATTCATTCTTAATGGTTACTCAATTTTTTTTTATAAACACATTTTTCTATTCAACCCATAGATGGGACCCTAACAGGTACTACCATTCCGGGTCAGAGTGGACCAGGAAGCAACGGGTATGAGGAGGTACTCCACACTCCCCAAACCTCCAGAACTCGCCATCAGATAGAGTTTAACGTCATTCCCAGGACATGAAGACCCTCAACCACTGCCTTCTAGCATATATATGATAAAAAGGGTTGGGGCTTGCCATAAGGGCAATAGGGTCGGAGCAATCATGTAGGTGCTAGGGCTTGACATGACCAGCTGATTGATTAGAGGGGGACTCTCTGACCGCCCATGTAGTCTAAGTAAGGGTCTAAGTGGAGTTTTGCATATCATAGACTGCTTATCCACCAGGATTGCGTCCTTAAGCATCATGGGTCGCCACCCAAGGCCAACAAGTGGCCCTATTGGGGGGGGGGGAGGTCTTATCCCTCTGCAGCAGTGCAGTCAGTGTATTCTAAAGTTCCAGCCAACAGAGCTGGAGGAGTGTGGGATCAGCCTTTTATTGCCATTAATCCCAGATCCCCTCATCAGGGTCGCATCTATGGATCAAATTAGATTTGTTTGAAAATTACTTGTATTAGATAGGAATAATTGAGACCAATGTAAGCAAATTATTTGCATTAAAAAGGGTTACTTAAAGCAAGTACTTCCCTAGTATTTTCCCATCCTGTTGATGGGGGGGTGTCTTAGAATATACTGACTGTATCTACTGCAAAGGTTAAGACCCCCCCACACACACACAAAAAATAGAGGTCTCCTGGATAGGACACTGTAGAATAATCATACTAAGTTCCAATTACCGTTGAATTGGTAAGACAAGGCAACAAGGTATCGTAACTCAATACGGATCTAACCTTGTTGCAATCCTGTTTGCAGCGCCATGTTGAAGTCAGTCATAACAGTTTGATCCCATAGTACTGATTCAAACGCTTCAGCATGACAGATGTCTACAGACACAAAACAGTATCTGAAGGTGAGGCTCCAGTTCTAGAGCTCTGGTGAGTGTAGAATACTCCTTCATTGCCATTACTCCAAGAACCCGGAACCTAGTGCCACTCATGCACTGAGTTGATGAGGGCTTGCATCAAACCTGGAACCTTGTGGTTCCTAGTTGGATACTCCGAGCAAAACCGGCCCCCATATAAAAAAACGTATATGTATATATATATATGGTGTTAAACATGATGGACATTTCGTGTCTGATGAGTTTCTTCTCAATCTTTTACAGTTTGCTGGCTAGTTTTTTTAAAATCGGACAAAGACTTTGGTGGACTAATCAACAGACTCCACCCTGATATTATAAAACTGGCTAAGAAACTGGAAAATATCGAGAAGAAACTCGTTAGACACAAAATGTCCGTTGTGTTTAACACAACATGCATAAAGGAAAAAATTCTACCAAAGTATATACACACACACACACACACACACACATACAAGGTGTGCCAAAAACATATCAAGATCTTTTGTACTTTTTGAAACACCTTGTATTCCTGGAGTTACAGTGCCTTCTGTGACTGTGAAGTCCAATGTTTGAAAAACATTCTCGACCACAGATGTCGCATGTGAAGACTGTCCCTGAAGATATTGATGTGCCGGTGTTTTCTTCTGGACCTCTTAACTTCATGGTGTTGCACCAAGGTGACTTCAGACATGAACAGTCCTCTACAGAGAGTCTGCCACCACCGAGGGTGGTCCTGAGCCACTGTAACTTCAGGTACATGAGAAATATATTGTCTTCTGAGACTGCAATGCCGATGAATGAGGTACCGAGCATCCAGTAAGAAACAAACTTACTATAAATGGCCTTCAAGATTAATAGGTAAATATGAAATGAAAAATTTAGGGTAGCCCACAAAATATTGAAAACATCTTAAAAATTGATAACTTTCTTGTTTTTAGTATTATCTGCATTATTCAGACAATTGTCCTCATTTTCATTGTTATCTGTTCAACATTTCTGCCAATGTGCCCTCTGGCCTTCTTCAGGTATTTCTTGTCAGACTTGGGAACCTTCTTGTCATAATCAGGAGTCATCAAGAAACTTTGAACCCAACCCTTTATTCAGTCCATGGGGTATCCTGTTCTCATTCCACTAACCATAGCTGGGGTAGAGGCATTAAGCTGTGTTAATAATTATTCTATGTTACTGCTTGACCAGGATTGAACCTGCAGTTTAGAGATAACTGTCACTTAGAATTGTCTTAACCTAACTCCTTTATCCACTAGGCCATGTGTCCAATTGGACAATCCAGTGTGAATATTGGGAACTTATAAACCTAATGTCCTGTTTTTTTGGCTAGAATATCTACCTATTCACTTATGTATGATTTTTTACCTAGACTCATATTGGGTATTTTTTTCTTCTTGTTTTTAATTTCATTTTTATCATTTTTCAGATATTATAAGTAACCTAAGCAAATTGAAAATTTCATGTTACAATGTGACAGAACAAATCTATTAATAATAGAGATTAGGTCTTTATTTGTCTGTAACCTAAACTACGTCACTGCTTACGTCACATTACCCAAAATCATCATAACATAAATAACTACACTCAAAATTTGAGTATGCAACTTTAGACAGCCCTCATTGTTTTTTAGAACAAGTTTTAATAAATACATGCTTAGTATTATATATTTATATGTAGTTTGTTTTATTTTAATATATATTAAAAATTATCAGAAATAAGTGTCCATTTCAAATTGTTTTATTTTTTTCCTCCTTTAATAAATTTGATGATTCTACTTACTCTCTGACATTGAATTTCTAACTCCCACTCCCTCAGGCAATAGCTTTCAAAAATTAATTTTTACACCGCCTGGAGGGCGTTTTTTTGCTAGTTGAAATAATAGAATTTTATTATTCAACTGAGAGGTTTATAATTTTAACAAAAAGATATTTTTGATGGCAGAATAATTTTAAGAAATTCAAAATTAATATGGCCTCCCTGTTTGCCTGCCTGACTTCTTTTTATGGGATTATTTAAAGGAGTGTGGGAGAAATAAGAGGAAATTAATCCGACAGTATGTGGAGAAAGGTAGACAAACACGGGATGTTGTACAAAATGGATGTTTATTGTGGGTAGTGATGTTGACGTTATAACGTTTTGGTTTGTTAGACCTTCTTCAGGACGCTGGATTGAGTTCTTGCTTCAACGGTGAACATTTTCATACTGGAGAATTAGGAGGTTGTGAATAGGTGAGGGGTGGTCAATTGTTGGTGTTAGCAGGAGTTGGTAGTGGGAGTTCTATTTAAAAGAGTGTGTATATCTAAATAAGCTTAAGATATTGCTACAGCTTAAGAATAATATTCCTACAGAGATAAGGGTCATGACCCCAGAAACCTTGAGCAAAATCATACAAAGTAATCGAATTAAGGTGCAACTTTGTATCCCTGAAAATGGGAGTAATCCAGAAAGATACCATTTCTCACAAATAGCAAAAGATACATTTCCTTGGACTTTATTTTATGACTCAAAAGACTGAAGGATTAAATTTTTGTGTGTCAGTCTTTTATGGACCATCCTGTATTATTAAGTTTTCCGGACCATATTACCTTTAGGTACCCCTTTTTGATCTCGATTAAGAAAGGATATGTTTTTCATTTATACTGTCTCGACTTGTAATTTACAATTCTGCGGTAAGAGTTACATCCCTTAGACCAACTGTGTTATTTTCGTAAATAGTGTATTATTTACGTTTTGACCGCTCTTTTCCGGTTACCATTATTCAGCGGTAAATTCAAGGCTTTATCCACACGCGTTCAATTTCTTTTCTGTGTTCTTCCTTAAAGAGAACAGGTATGTCACTTGACTCTCAGTAACCTTCTTATTAAATTTTGTAATAGACTTTTACCTTGTGTATCTGACTATATTATTTGACGTTTCGCTGAACCTGTACACTAAGAAAGATTCTGTAATGTTCACTCCCTTGTCGCTCGATTGACTTTCTCTCATAGACTCTGCCCCCCTCGTTTGTACCTTTCTTAACTTCTAAGCCGGTTTGGAGGTGTTATCGTATGTCATTATTATTTCACTGTCTTTATCTATGAACTGCCTCCGAGTTTTTCTATTAACACCCATCCATTGCTTTGTGATACTATGGTTGAAGACGAACATGGTCAGAATAAATAAATAAATAAATAAATAAGAAAGAGAGTAGGTTAAGGCCGGCATAAGTAAAAGGGTTGGGTGGCTGACCTTTTACGAATCAAAAGATTAGGTCGTAAACTTGAGACCTATATGCCACCATGAAATGGACCACTTGTGATAATATCTTAGGCACCCAGGTATTAAAAGCAAAAAGGATTTTTTTAGGAGAAATTCTCTTTTGAAGAAATTAATGATCAACATATTGTAGACAGATTGTCTGGAAAATATTTGAGTGCTTTAATTTTAAGGGTTAAGGGCGACTCGAAGTCTGCGATTTACTTAAGTTCTGGCCATTTGTGTGGTCCGGAGAAGATGGTTTGGGTAGGGGAATTTGACATAAATACAACTAAACTCGAGCCCTAAGTTAGTTAGAACCCGGGATCGAAGGTTAAGTTGGCCGTTGAAGTGTCAAGTTTGCCAGTAGTAGACAGTAGCAGCCAGCGAGTATCAACACACCCTTCTTCCATGTGTCTTGTTTACACTTGTTGTTGTTGTTGTTGTTTTGTTTTCAATCCTTGTGAAGCCTGTATTTCTGACTCGTGCTTAAATTCGGCCGGCACATAATTCACAACGTTGGGATCTAGACAAGTACATCTAAAGAGCAGAGTGCAGAGCAGGTCGTCTCACAGCTTCCTTCAGACATTGTACCATCCCCTGTGTTGTGGCTTGTTCTATAAACCTGTTTTCTTTCCTATTTCAGTTTTTTACACTTTCTGGTGAAAGGAATAAAGAGATTACCTCATCCACGGTGTTTGTTATTCTATGCCAGAGGGAGTTAGACTACGTGAGACAAAAAGTCGTTCATACACTTTGGAAAAGATATGAGCGGCGAAGTAGGGGTCGCGATATATACCATCAATATCCGGTTGTTTGTTAGGGGTTAGGGTTAGGGGTTAGGAGTTAGTTTTACAATTTAAAAAAAAAATCTAAAAATCGTCTGTTAAAACAACCGGATATTGACGGTGTAAATGAAAAACATGTCCTTTCTTAATTGAGATCAAAAAGGGGTGTCTAAAGGTCATATGTTCCAGTTTTCCTTCTACAGGGAAAACATGAGTAAGTCAATGGGGTGGGCTAAAGTCAGGATCAGCCAGACAGCGAGAGAGTCTATCCCCTTTTCTCTAGTGCTAGACCAAGCAGATTATTTTTGGCATTTGAGGCAGAGCGCCACACCTACCATCAGCTCTTCACTTTATCGCACAGATACCTGTGCTACTCACACGCTGAGTTGGTGAGGGCCAGTATCGAACCAGGAACCTTGTGCTCCCCAATCCAATACTCTACCTATAGGGAAAACATGAGTAGACACCTTTAATTTGCCTTGAACAGTGAAAGGGTTAAAGTTTTTATATTCGACCCACCCCCACCAGGTTAGATCGACATAATGTCTTTTTAATGTGTGTGTGTGTGTGTTGTGGGCGGGGGTCGGGAAGAGCGTTAAATTTTTTTTTTGTACTTTTTTTTAACACATAGCTACTGAAAGGCATTCTTCGCTAATAAAAGTAAAAGTAAATATAGTAGGCGGAGTGGCCTATTTTCTGTATCTGCCGGACAGTGAGAGAGTCTATCCCCTTTTCACTAGCACTAGACCAAGGAGATTGTTTTTGTTGATTTGGAGCGCCACACCTACAGTCTGCTCCCCATTTTACCACACAATAAGATTACCCAATCTGTGCTACTCATGCGCTAAGTTGGTGGGGACTGGCATTAAAGCGATTCCTAGGCAGCTGTTCTTCTGAGCTAAACTGGCCCTTCCAAAATATATCAATAGGGAATTCTTCACGCTCACTTGATACAGAATCCAATTTTTCTATACTTAATTTCAAATGAATATCAAATGTCTACATAATCAAGGTTTTCATTTTCTTTTTACTCCATCGTTTCTTATTATTTTGTATGATCTATAGGGCCGGTTTAGCTCAGTTGGTAGAGCGTTTGGCTAGGAATCACAAGGTTCCTGGTTCGATACTGGCCCTCACCAACTCAGCATATGAGTATCACAGGGATCTGATGGTAGGTCTGGCATCCTACCTGAGACGCTAAAATAATCTCCTTGGTCTAGCGCTAGTGAAAAGGGGATAGACTCTCTTGCTGTCTGGCTGATGCACACATTAGACCGCCCCGATAACTTTACTTACTTATATCGATTGGATTTGCAGATTCACACCAAATATTTTTAGTGGTTGTTTGGAGAATGAGTTAAAGAAAATATTTTCAGATATCCAGCACCTTCCTCAGTATCCTCATTGATTATTATATTTTCTCATCAAAAGTAACAAATTTCCTCAAATCTCCGCAACCTTCCTCAGTAAATTTTTGGTTTGTAAACTGTTATGGTGATTTACCACGCATGCATGAACTCTTCCAACTATAAATAGCAGCAGGTTCTGCACTTAAGCGAGAGTTAAAATTTCAGCAGACAGACGATAAGACAGCCTCGCGTGTAACCGACTCATTGGTATATATTTGTACTACTGTTCTTTGTTAATATATTTGTTTAACTCATTTCTTGTCTTGTGTCTTTATTCTAGCCCCTAACCAGGCCACAATATAAACATTTTGGGATCTCAAAGTAGAGAACAAAACAGTTTCCGATTCCATTTCTAACAACAGCACAGTGTCAGCCTTTGCATGAAACCCAAGTAGGTGTTGCAGCCCTTCACTTAACTTTCAAAATTTTCTCTTTGAAAAAAAAAAAAAAATCAGCGAAATTTACAGTATGAATAATAAATTTGAAACACAAAATATATGCAATGCTTGAGATATTCCAGAATAAAACTAATTGACATATACGTAATAAGATACTGGTCTTTATATATATATATATATATATATATATATATATATATATATATATATATATATATATATATATATATATATATATATATATATATATGGGGCTGGTTTAGCTCAATCGGTAGAGCGTTTGACTAAGAACCACAAGGTTCCTGGTTCGATACTGACCCTCACCAACTCAGTGTATGAGTAACACAGGGATCTGTGCTGTAAAGTGAGGAGCTAATGGTAGGTGTGGCATTCCACCTCAGATGCCAAAACAATCTCCTTGGTCTAGCACTATTGAAAAGGGGATAGACTCCCTTGCTGTCTGGCTGATAACGACTTTAGGTCACTCCAGTCAACTATAAGACTTTGTTTTCTTGTACTAGATTTTATTACTGCTGTTAAGGGTTTAAATGCCATCCTTTACCAATTGAAAAGGGCTTAAGTAAGTAAGTCCTGAGTTATGGAATCCTTTGGTAAGTGTATAAGTCCTATCCAGCGTATTGGTAAAGGTCCAGTGATACAATCCTATGTCCGTCGTCCACAAAGGTTCAAAGCAAGTATGGCCAGTATGCTCAGTTTAAGTATTATTTCAGCAGCAGAGTACTGCCAGTGATTGCCAAGAGGTTGATCACTTGGTTCTCGGTGAGTCTATATATACGAGTGGGCATCAGGCACACACCTTATAAGACAAAAAAAAAAGTCAACAACTGCATTGCCCATTTTCACCGTGCGGGAGTTAGCAACCTCGCAGTCGCACATCTGCTCTGCATCCCATTTAGGAGTTAGCAACCTCGCAGTCTTTACTTGATATAAATGTTTTTAGCAAGATCTGCAACACTCAGCCCTCAGGACAGATCGAACCATGAAGACCCATTTCAAAATTTTGCCCTTTGATATTGATGTTGCATAATTGTGTGGTGGCGTGGTTTTTTTTTGACAAGCCCTCTAGTGAGAATTCTAAGGCCAGTGTTTTTCAGATCAAGGGATGGAAAAATACCAGTAACGGCCCCAACTGACCCCAGAGGTGGGAATCTCGCGAGTCACGTGATAGAGTTAGGGAATCAGTTTCAACCTAAACGGGACGCAGAGCAGACGTGCGACTGTGAGGTTGCTAACTCCCGCACAGTGAAAAATGGGCAATGCAGTTGTTGATTTTTTTTTGTCTTATAAGGTATGTGCCTGATGCCCACTCGTATATATATATAGACTCACCGAGAACCATGTGATCAACCTCTTGGCCAATCACTGGCAGTACTCTGCTGCTGAAATAATACTTAAACTGAGCATACTGGCCATACTTGCTTTGAACCTTCGTGGACGACGGACATAGGATTGTATCACTGGACCTTTACCAATACGCTGGATAGGACTTATACACTTACCAAAGGATTCCATAACTCAGGACTTACTTAAGCCCTTTTCAATTGGTAAAGGATGGCATTTAAACCCTTAACAGCAGTAATAAAATCTAGTACAAGAAAACAAAGTCTTATAGTTGATTAATGCATGACTTAAAAAAGAAGCCCTTAGAAAATGAAGCAGATAGAATCTAGACGACAAGATGACGACTGGCCAAAGATGTAAAGATGAAACATGGCGACTAGACGAAGTAGAAAAGAGAATGAAGAACAAACAATTAAGTCACGACTCTATCTGCCTGTCCGTCTCTCACTATCACCCGAAGACTTTCTCTCTCTATTACTCTTGTTTATATAGCCGCAATGGGCTATATAACATTGACTGTGAAGAATTACCATTCCAACTGTAGATGGCACTCATTGACCTTCAGTGTTCAGAAGATTTGAAATCCAAGTTTTTGGTTTGGTTTGGTTTGTTTTACGGTATATCAACCTCAGTGGGTCATTTAATGCCGATAAAGTTTTGAAATAAAGTCATTTTTAATGAATACAGTTTTTTTATAAATACATTTTTCTATTTAACCCATAGATGGGACCCTAACAGGTACTACCACTCCGGGTCAGAGTGGACCAGGGAGCAATGGTGATGAATTCCCAAACCTCCAAAACTGGAACCTCACCATCAGATAGAGTTTAACGTCATTCCCAGGACATGTAGACCCGCAGCCACCGCCTTCTAGCACCCATATGATAAAAAGGGGTTGGGGCTTGCCATAAGGGCAATAGGGTTGGGAAAATCATATAGGTGCTAGGGCTTGAAATCCAAGTTACTTGCTTGTCACATCCTCATAAGAATCATGTGCTTCCTTCTGGATGATTTGCCAAACTTATCCACAACACCCAGCAAGTTATAAGTGGGTTTGGCACTACCATTACTGCCAATATATACCAGTATGCCAAGAGTATGCTGCGTTTGCAACTGTCAAATCATTGTCTGATGTGTGCCTTCTGTCAACCTCTTCATTTAACTCTTAACATCCTGTTGAGAATTTTCCAAGTCCAGAGCCCCATTCTTTATAAGGATTTATCACAAAATGGCTAAAAATGGCATTTTTCATTTAAAGTTACCTGCTATTTCCCTTAAATTAAAGACTTCTAAATATGTTTAGTATTACATTTAAACAAAGGCTATCATTTTGGGGTAGATTAGGAAAATGAATGTGACTTCTGGCCGGGTGGAATGAGGCGGTATAGGACATTAAGAGTTAACACAGTTTAGTTTGGTTTGTTTTACAGCATATCAACCTCAGTGGGTCATTTAATGTCGTCAAAATTTTGAAATAAATTCATTCTTAACGGATACTCAATTTTTTTTGTAAACACATTTTTCTATTTAACCCATAGATGGGACCGTAAAAGGTACTACCATTCTAGATCAGAGTGGACCTGGGAGTAATGGTGATGAAGGAGTGCTCCACATTCCCCAAACCTCAAGAACTTCATTTAAGATGGATTGCAAACATCAGATGTCTTATTAATAAATTATCATTGTTACCTTAGGAATTCTTTTTTTTTTTCTGTCCTTTTAAGATTGTGGCCCTGGACCCTTTTGAGTTAGGCTATTTTAGCCCTCACTTTGAAAAGGTTCGGGACTCCTGTTATAAATGATAGGACAGAAAAAAAACTTGTGTTTTTGTAGGTGACCAACTATATACAGGAGGTTTAAAAATAAGCCATGAAAAAGAACTCTACATATCAGAAAAAAAAAAATTATAGAACAAGTATTTTGTACAAAGAGGTTCTTTTACCAATTTATATTACCACAGTGATGCTGATAGCTTTTTGATTTAGTGCATCCTGGAACGCACATATTTGCTTTGAATGAGTCCCCGGGAAAATTTATGGGTCCCAACTAAAGCCGATTAACTCCTACCTTGTAACATATCCTGTGTAATTCGTTTCTAAGAAACTATTGAAATGTATTTACAGTTAGCTTGAAATGGTGAGGGAAGAAAAAAGAAATCACTGGGATGCATGGATACAATTTTACTGTGTCCTTTTAGATTTTTGTGCATCAGGGATGCAGGACGCATACTTATCAGAATCTCTTTTACCATGATAACCTCATAGGAAATTTTAGTGTTCCCCAGCATCCTCTCCAAAAATCAAATACTTTTCTAAATCATTATGATACATAAATAAATACTCCGCCAAATTCGGTTTTAATGTCAAACCTTTCTTCCATTCTGAAATATTTATTCAGCAGACACGGAAAATAAACTAAAAAAAAAAAAAATATATATACATATATATATGACATTCTGCATCAACTGAACAGAAAAACAAAAAAAAAACAAAAAAAAACACATTAACTAATACAAAACAACTCAAGAGAATTGGGTAATGCTCTCTTACAGGAATGGATTGATCACAAATTTTTGACAAAAAATGAAATGGATTTTACACACAAATTGAAAAAAAAAAAAGAGGAATGTACTGGGTTTCCCCGAAAATAAAACCTAGTGTGATTTTTCAGGATTATTTCAAAATAAGCCCTAGTTGAGAGCAGCAGACAGACCGAAAGAAATAAGTATTCTTCACAATCACATCATGCGATGCAAATACTCGGCATCCCCCGAAAATAAGCCCTAGTGTTATATTTTGGAGTGAAAATGAATATAAGCTCTCTTATTTTCAGGGAAACATGGTAACAATGTGAAAGTTTAAGGGATATCTAATAGACGTGGAGTTCTTCATGTTTGAGACAGATCAAGAAATTCCCTTTGCATTTACATATAAGATCTACATGAGATATCACTTTAGTGACAGTTTAATTTTAAAGGCATGTCAACCTATTAAGGGTTATTTTATGCAAGAGAATCACTTACACTGTATGTTTATATTTACATTTTGTTGTGGAGTTTCTTTTTTTGCAGTTATAATATCAAGTATTCCTATTTAATAAAAGACACAGATCTATTTGACCTATAGACGGAACCCTAACAGATACTACCACTCCAGATCAGAGGGAACCTGAGAGTAATGGCAATAAAGGGTACACTCCTAAGATCTCCAGAACTGGAACCTCACCACCAGACGCACTTTAGAATCATACCCAAAAGGGTTATTTCCTATAAATCCAACATAAACGAAGGGGAACCACTCTTGACTGATAAATTATTTATTGATCTACTAGGAAAAAAGAAGTTAGGTTTAGGTTTAGTTTAATGGGAAAATAAATAAATAATTTATCATTCAATTTATGTTTATTCGTTTATGTTGGAGTTATAGGAAATAACCGCCAAGAGACTCCATTTTGTGTGCATGTGTGGGGTCTTACCCCTCTGTAGGGAGATAAAGTGAGCATATTATTTGACACTCCCTAGAACTGGAGCTTCACCCCCACATGCAGTTTAGAGTCATACCCAGGGGACTCCTTTTTGTGTGTATGCGCGTGGGGGTATTACCCCTCTGTAGGGAGATAAAGTGAGCACATTACTTGACACTCCCTAGAACTAGGGCTTCACCACCACATGCAGTTTAGAGTCATACCCAGGGGACTCCTTTTTGTGTGTATGCATGTGGGGGCATTACCCCTCTGTAGGGAGATAAAGCGGGCACATTACTTGACACTGCCTAGAACTGGAGCTTCACCCCCACATGCAGTTTAGAGTCATAGCCAGGGGACTCCTTTTTGTGTGTATGCATGTGGGGGCATTACCCCTCTGTAGGGAGATAAAGCGGGCACATTACTTGACACTCCCTAGAACTGGAGCTTCACCCCACATGCAGTTTAGAGTCATACCCAGGGGACTCCTTTTTGTGTGTATGCATGTGGGGGTATTACCCCTCTGTAGGGAGATAAAGCGGGCACATTACTTGACACTCCCTAGAACTGGAGCTTCACCCCACATGCAGTTTAGAGTCATAGCCAGGGGACTCCTTTTTGTGTGTATGCATGTCTGTGTGTGTGGGGGGGTATTACCCCCTCTGTAGGGAGATAAAGTGAGCACATTCTAAGCCATGCCAACAGTGTTTGAGGCTGCTCATAAAATTGATGGACACTGTGTAATGTTCAATATATTCTCAAAAAGTCCACAGAAGGAAGAGTTCATGACACTGAAATTTACATTTGACCTTTTTTGGGGGTAGGTTGGATTTTGCAGCATTTCAAACCCCTATTGAGTCATTTTAAACAAAAGATGTTATTGTTTTATTCATTCTTGATGGGTACTCAATTTTTTATTTTATACACATTTTTTAAGACTCATTTTTAAAAAATCTATTTAACCCATATATGGCACCCTAATAGGTACTACCACTCTGGGTTAGAGTGGACCTGGGAGTAATGGTTATGAAAGAGTACTTCACATTCTCCAGAATTTCAACTTCACCATCAGATAGAGTTTAACATCATATCCAGGAAACTAAGACCCTCAGCCACCGCCTACTAGCACATATATGATAAAAAGGGTTGGGAGTTTGCCATAAGGGCAATAGGGTTGGGACAATCATATAAGTGCTAGGGTTTGACCTTTCATGGCCAGTAAGAGACAATATATTGCAACTAAAAAAGATGGAATGATTTTGACATTTGAACAGAGCAAATCAAAATGACCTATTTCCAAGAGTCAGGTCAAATGAACTAAATCAGGGGTCACCAAACAACAGCCCGCAAAAGCATTTTATCAGGCCCGCCGGTGACTGTACTTGAATTTGTTTGTTAAAATGTACAGAACGCAAGACGTTCTGATACCATTTAAATTTAAATATCATGTTAACCTTACTAAATCCTCATGGACTTGACTAGGGAATAAACCCATCGAACAAATTTGACTGATAAACATTTGAAAGCAATTCTCTTGATTGGACGTAGCAATTCCAAACCAAACATTGGCGATATCTTGAAAGGCAAACTTCAGTTTCAGAAATCTCACTAAACCTTTCTGCTAATATTGCGTTCTTTGATAATGTTTTGAAAATAAATATGTTGGTTAAATTTGTTTTTGTGCATCTTATGTCACTCATCCATGAATATAACATGGAAAGATAAATTTTGTTTTACATTTTTTTCTCAGAGCTTTTGTTCTGGCTAGTAAGTATGACAGCAATAATAATGTGGCCGGCACTCGTATTTTTTTTAATTATCTGGCCACTGTATAAAAAGTTTGGTGATCTCTGAACTAAATGAACTGTTTGTCTGAATTTTTTTTAGATGAGGCTTGATAATTTGTATTTTTTGGACTGCTGTCATCTTTATTGTTATATACACGTTTCAGCTGATGTGCTCTCTGACCTTCTTCAGTCATTCCTTATCCATTGCACCATGGGTTGCGTTAATACAGTTCTAAGTGACAATCACCTATAGGTTGCAGGTTCAATCCTGGCCAAGGGTAATAACAACATAAATACTCAACATAGCTTAACACTTGTACTCGGTCATGGTTAATGGAATAAACAGTCTACCCCAGTGGGTTGAATAAAGGGTTTGGTTTGTACTTCTGTGAAGGCTCCCGAGTTCAACAAGAAACACCTGAAGAAGGCTGGAGAGCACATTGGCCGAAATGTTGTGTATATAACGATAAAGATGAGGAGAATAGTCTGAAATATCCAAATAATATAAATGAACTGTGTATCTATGAAGTCTACAATTTCTGTCTGGGTGATACCCAGTGGATGAGCTGCCCCTGCCCTGACTAATAAGGTAACATTGACATAAGCATTGTGTGTGTGTGGGTGGGTAGGGGTCAACACCTGTGTAATTTCTTTAGCATTTTATAGAAAATTTTCTGATTCAGTTTTGATCAAATATTGAAATAAAAAAATATTTAGTTTGTTCATGGAATCTGAAAAGGAGAGATTTTAATTTGACCAACTTTGGGGTTATCTAAAACATGCTTCTCAGTGATTCATATAGACACCCACCCTCAGGGGATAAAAGCATAAGGGTCCACAGGGGTGAGTCTACTAGTTTACATTTATAAATCCCTTTATAAGAGAAAACAAAATCATGTAGATTCATTGCCAGATATATTGTACACTAGTTGAATGGGCGAGATGACCATTAGTGATGTGTCGTACACATACGACCCGTTCAAAACCGACGTTATTCAAATGAATGAATGAATGATCTGGATCTGATGTTGCTAAACCCTTTCAGTGTCACAAAACTGCAATCTAATATTTGTGATCTCAGTGCCCACCAAACCAATCAAAAAAAATAATTCAACAATTAAATTGCATTTATAGCAAATTGTGCAAGGTTAATCCCAAAAGTAAGATCTCCCAAGAGTTGGAAACTGTTTGTGCAGTTATTGGAAACACTGTTGAGTTTGTTGTGCCTGCGTCTCACTCAGTCTTGATATAGGCAGTCATTTTTCATGGAACTACTGATTGACACTACCACCAAGTTTGAAGTTCATGCCTGTTATTCGGTTATTTCCTATAAGTCTAACATGATCAAAGAAAACCACTCTTGACTGATAAATTAATTATTTATAATATTTTTATTATTTATTATAATTATTTATTGAGGAAAAAAGAAGGGTTAGTTTAATGGGAAAATAAATAAATAATTTATAGTCAAGAGTGGTTCCCCTTTGATCATGTTAGACTTATAGGAAATAACCTGTTATTCGGTTTTTGCAAAAGACCCATCATGTTAGACTTATAGGAAATAACCTGTTATTCGGTTTTAGAATGCAAAAGACATTAAACCAATTGATACTAATCGCCAATTAACAGAAGTGTATGGAAAATTGTAAATAGATGCCAGAAACATCTGCAAGAGTTGTAGAGTATTTCCAACAACAACAAGGTTCAACACTCCCTCAACAAACATGGCAGTGAGCGTGTATATGAGCATACAAAAACTGCTGCAATACCTACAAAATGCATCGACCGAAATGGCAATTATATATAAAAATAGATACAGGTTTAAACTTTAAAATGATGTAAACATTGACAATAAACAAACGTTTCTGTGATTTCTAAATATTTTGGAGACCGTACCTTTGGGATTAGCCTTGTATTAAACACTGGTAAATTAATTATGTTTTGTAATTTAATATTCAATTAATATATTGGGGGGGGGGGGATAGAAATCAAATTTGGTTAGAAGGTGTGCAGCAGCAGCATCTAATAAAAAGGGTTTAAAAAGCAGTTTTCTAAAATAATTATTTATCTGTACATTTAGAATAGGAGTAGTGTCACTCTTAATGATGGAACTTTGGCAACTCTTAGCAGTCCTCAGAATTGTAAGCAGGCACATTATCAATAGATGATGACCCAGCTTCTTTTTTACTGTCTTAGTACCACAGAAAAGAAAAGAAAAAAAAAACAAACCAAACCAAACCAAACCCAGCCACACATTCATGACTAGAAAATAAGGTAATCTGAACATTAGCTATATAAATGAGAGTAACCTCCCCTTTTTTTATTTCGCTTTGAGGAAGCCATTCTGTTTTGGTCGGCCATTTTCATTTCACCGTAAATCTACGCTGAAAATACAAATTTGTTCAAATCAATACAACTGCATGTTTTAACACGAAAATATCAGAAAATGTGTTCTTAATTGTGCTGCGCATTATTTGAAATGAACTTAATTGTTATTAAGAACACATTTTATGATATTTTCGTGTGTATTGATTTACGGTGAAATGAAAATGGCCGACAAAAACATATGGCTTCCTCAAAGTGAAATAAACAAGGGGAGGTTACTCTCATTTATGTAGCTAATGTTCAGATTACTGAAAATAAATACTGCAGTCTTATAAAGCATGTTAGCTTTTTATAGTATGAGTAGTAGATTCAAATTCCTATCTAGGGTGTCAAATTTATATTCCAATAAGATTTTGTGGAAAAGAGAGGGATATTGTGGGGTGGGGGGTAAAAAAAAAAGATATGAAGGATTTGGACGAAAATAAAGTTAGGTCCATTATAGACATCCCTAAAAAAGAAGAAGAAGAAGAAAAAAGCCTAGAAACAGTTTGAAAATTTAATAGATATCTAATAGACAAGGTGTTCTTCATGTTTTAGTCAGATCAGGAAATGCTCATGGCATTGACATATAAGATCTACATGAGATGACACTTCAGTGACAGACTGATTTTAAAGGTATGTCAAACCGTATCGGGTTGTTTTATGCCCACATTTATATTTACATTTTGTTGTGTCGTTTCTAAGGAATTTTTTTTTTTTTTTTGCATAGTTATGTATCAAGTATTCCTATGTAATACAATTTTCATACAGACCTATTTGACCCATAGATGGGACCCCAACAAGTACTACTGCTCTGGGCAATGATAGATTGATTTTAATGGCATGTCAATCAGTCGGGTTATTTTATACCTAAAGGTTAGGGAATTGTGTTAATATTTACATATTTTATTTAGCTGTTTCATAAAAGGTTAATTTTGAAGTCCTATCAAATACATATAAAAAAAAACCAAAACAAACAGCAACATTTTTCAAAATATACAAATAAAGATTAAATTCCAAAAATAATTGAGAAAATAAAAAATAATTATTTATCCAACTCGTATTTAAACCCAACTCTTATTTTTATTGATTTTTTAATAAAGCATTGTCAATCTTTATTATCAATTTTAACAAGTATTTTTAAAGTTGTTTTTAGTAACTCTTATTTCTATCACAACTCAGGTCATCATTTTTATGGCAATAACAGCATTGTATACGAGAGACAATGATAAAGAATAAGTTCTTGGTAAGACTTGAACTCATATCTGCATTCCCACCCCATTTTGATTTGAGGAAATCTGGTAAATTGAACCAGCTGCTTTATCAATTAAGCTACAAGAGCCTTTTTGGTTTTGCAGAAGTTTAAAATCAAACTTATGACTCATCTTTTACATTTTCTCACTTTATCTTCATATCAGGTTGTTAAGATTTTTTTTAAGACCAGGTTTTTAAATTTGTTTAATTTATCTTTAAAAACTTTTAATCATATTGATTTATTTATTTTTTTAGATGAAACATTATCAATAATTGTTATCAATTCATTGATTCTGATCTGCAGTTCTTTGCTGTTAAAGATGATGATGATGACCTGAGTGAATTGCAATAAAAATAATAAAGCTATAAATGATGTTGAAAGAAAATACAAGACAAAAATCGATAATAATAATAATAATAATAATGATAATAATAATGACAACTCTGTTTTGTTCATTTAAACTGGTAAAACATGTTCAATAACTTAATAGTTAAAATGAGGAATTCAGGCAGTGATTTTAAACCAAGAAATCAAACCAGAGTTAAAAAAAAAAAAAAAAAAAAAAAAAAAAACAGAAAGAGAAACATAAATAATCAGAATTAAAAAAAAAAAAAAAAAAAAAAAAAGACCTATGAACATTCAAAAAGACAATGAAGTGAATTTTTCAGTTATATTTTTCACTGATACAAATTTTGTTTCAATGGGAAAAAAAAAAAAAAAAAAAAAAAAAATTAAAAGATAAAAATAAAAAAATAAACTAGAATTGAAAAATCAATGTTTTGTATTATTTTTCTTTTTTGGTGGGCGTCCTTTTTTTTTTCTATCTGTTTTTGTTGAAACATTTGATGACAGGGATTCTATTTTGTCTTGGATTGGTTCAGTTGAAAGAGAATTCATTTTAAAATTTGAAAGATTCTTCTTTTCTGAACAGACTTGGTTATCTAATGTTTGGAAAGAGGGATGATCCAAAGTTGTTAAAATTAAACCCGAAGAAGGAGAAGGAGAACCAATGGTGATTGTGCTTTCAAATCCGACATTGTCAGTGTCACCCAAATTTGGTTCTAAAAAACTAACACACTTGTCACCTAATTTACAAAGATCATTTTGAAGTTTACCAAAGTCCAAGTCTTTAACGGTTGGATAATTTGAGGGAGACAAAGTACTGTCATAATTTTTAAGTTGAGAAGAATCTTCAAGGTAAAAGTCTTTTAATGCAAATGAAGAACAAGTCTCGTTTTTTAAAATATGAAGTGAATGGCTAAAGCTGGATGAAAGGCTAGAGTCGGAATTATTACTAGGAGGGGAAGACTTTTGTCTTTCCAATCTGAGTGATTTAGTCTTTGGTTGAGTGGCGTTGTCATCATCTTGAGATACGTGGCCAGAATCTTTGGACTGTTCTTCACTAATGCCATATGTTCTTTTATGAGGAATTGTATCGTATAAGATATAGGCATTACGTAGCATTTCCTCATCTTCGTATAAGCCAGAAATCGGATTCTCAGACAAGGTAAATTGTGAATCTTCATTCTGGATAAATTCTGATGAATTTGACGATTGACCCTGAGTATCCATGTTCTTGGCCTCTAAGGGATTTTCAGATTTTTTTTTGCTATACAAATCACTCGGTTTATTATGGTTGGTTTTATTGGGAGAAACCGTCGAAGCGTTATTGGTACACTGCTTTCCTTCAGTGTTGTCATCAGAAGATGAGTCACTATCAGATATCACTAAGACATCTTTAGTTGGTTTTGAATTATTTTCAGTAGGCACAAGTTGGCTATGCATTAAAAGACTATCAAGATCAGAATTATTAGTTTCCTGCCATTCGTACTTATCTACAGACTTTCTTTGACAGTGCTTCACCAATTCCTGAAGAATTTCCATCAAAATATTTGAACTCTTGTCAAAGCTAAGACCTTGTAAAAGAATGTTTTCAAGCAGCTCTTCGATAAAACTATCATCAAGAAAGTTCTCCACAAATCGAGCGTTCTTATCGGAATAGCGCAGCTGAAGAATCCTCTTTATGTATCGAGCACCTTCACGGATCTTTTGAGTGTGGGTCAGATCTGTACTAAATTCAACGTCTTCCGCAAAGATATTAACGCCGGACATCGAGCGGTATTTCATAAGCCAGTGATTCTTCACCAGTCGCATTTTGCAGAGTCTTGTAGATAAATGCTCCACCTTACTCTCCATCTGGCCGAGTCTTTTCTGATAAGCAGAAATCTCTTCATCTTTGCTCTCCACTTGGGACATTAACTTGTTTACTTCTTTTTGAAGTGATTCCACGCGTTGCTGATTTTCGTTCAGGTAGGCAGAAATGCATCTCTTTTTGTTGATATCTGGCAGTTTGAAATTAACCGGACTTGACATGGGGTCAATGTTCTTTTTGATGAATGATTTTGGTAAAGAGTAAGGAGTATCAAGAAACTCTTGCAATTTACTCCCTTTTAGTTTGTCTGCCTGAATGCTGAGTTCAATCAAATGACCTTTGAGATCCTGCAACTGCACACAGTCATCTGTCTGCAGAATTCCAAAGAAACGCAGCCACTGGGGGACGACTTTCACCCAGCAGAGACGATATTTGTTGCGGAGATTCAACAATAGAATCACATGCCTGTTTGTCAGTTGCATCTGACAACCTGATGATGGCGCCACAAGAGGTCCCTTCACCAACATATCCTGACTGATTCCAAATTTGGTAAAATCCGCCCATTCTGCATTGGACTTTGCCGAGTAGAGCTTCGTTACCGGCTGATAAAGACTTTTCAGGTGTCCTAGCCTGTACGCCTTATTGATAAAACGTCGAACTTGGGTTGTCAGAGTAAAAATAGAAGGAGGTAAAAATTGTGCGAGATCTGGGAAGATATATTTTAGGACTATTGGCAGAATGTTCACTTGTTTAAAATTATGACTTTTCAGATTGTCAACTATTTTTCCATATAAGGCATAGGTGAGGGTGAGATTGCAGAATTCAGGAAATTGGGATAGTTTTAAAGTACCATTTAGGATTTGGGGTAAAGCATCTATCACACTGTTTGCAATCGCAATTGTTCGGTCGGCCTCCTAAAAAGAGAAAAATAAACATTAATAAAAGAGACAGGTGTAATTTAATGAAAAACAAAACAAAACAAACAAAAAGAATTCTTTGTATTATTTGGACTATTGTCCTCATCCTCCGGCCTTCTTCAGGTGTTTCTCGTCAAACTCAGGAGACTTCATGTGGAAGATGTTTAAGTACTAATGGATCATATGAACTCAATCCATCCATCTATACAGTTTACAATGGAGAAATAACAAGACAACAAATTTTCCTTTCTAGATGTGTTAATAACTTGTACAGAGTAAGGATTCAGTTCATCTGTGTATCGAAAGCCAACCTTCACTGGACAGTACCTCAAATTCAACTCCTACTATCCATACAATGTAACGAAATAAATCGTCCATTGCCTACAACACCGGGCAAAAGCCATCAGCAGTGATGATGTATATCAAAAAGAAACAGACAGCTTAAGGGTATCTCCATCAAAACAATTATCCTGAGAGCATAACATCAGCTGCAAGAAATCGGGATTGCAGAATAGAGGACAATACCCGAAAACTTACCAGTCTGTCCTATGTCAAAGGCTTGACCGAAAAGATTCAAAAGATATGTAATCCATATGACATCAGGACAACATTCAGGAGTAACTTGACTCTTTGTAAAAATCTCCTCCGAGTCAAACCCCCAACAGAATACTATATGACGAAGAATTGTGTATATTCCATCCCATGCAGTTGTGGCAAAGTATACAAAGGCGAAACATTCCGTCCACTGAAAGTAAACCTAGAGGACACAGAAAAGTAGAGGTATGAGGGGAAATAGAAAAGTCAGGTATGGCTGACCATATATAGAATGAAAAGGGAAACCACCTGCCCTTATGGGATGAGGTTAAGATAATAAATAGGGGAGAACATTAGAGAAAAAGATGTCTCAAAGAATCAGCTCATATGTTAGGCTATAGGAAATTCTTAAGTAGACCAAGTATAGAGATGAATACAATATGGGAACGAATAATTAAAAAGGCTAGATTAGGTTTGAAAAGAAAAAAAAAACGCAATATGAGTCAAGGTAAAAAATCATACATAAGTATAAGGTAAATAGTCTAGGTAAAAAGAACATTAGGTTTATAAGTTCCAAAAATTCACTCTGAATTGCCCAGTAGGACACATGGCACAATGGATATAAGGGTTGAGTTAATACAGTTCTAAGTGACAATCATCTGTAGGTTGCAGGTTCAATACTGGCCAGCTTAACACTTGTACTCAATCATGGTTAATAGAATGAGAACAATCTACTCTCGTGGAATGAATAAAGGGTTTGGTTCGAAGTTCTGTGAAGGCTCCCGATTATGACATGAAGGCTCCTGAGTTTGATAAGAAACACCTGAAGAAGGCTGGAGGGCACATTGGCCGAAATGTTGTTTTGATTGGCCAATTGTTCATATAAATTTCATACATAAGTGTAACATCTATTTGGATATAGGAAACTCATCTTGCAAATCAATACTGGGTTGTGAGTTCAATCCTCACATGGTGCCCTATTCTTGTGTCAAATCTAAAGTATGCTTAGATTTAAGGACACCTCATAGCTTTACCAGCAGTTTAGCTGAAATCGGTGGACATTGACAAATTTGCACCTTGATCAGTTTAAATTGCAATTTATCAAGTATTTCTGGTCCAATCTGAAAAATATTTATATGGTTGGAAAGAAAAGAAAATCTTTCTAAATATGTAATTTGTATGTGATTTTATCCATTGAATTATTTTTTACAGTGAAGTGAGTTAAAACTATTTTGCTTTGAACAGCTGAAAATGCAAAATATGAATTTTTTAGACTAAATTTTACACGTTACATTTTTTTTTCAAAATCAAAGGGACCAATCTCTATCAATATTCTTGAAATTGTACACTTAATTAGAAGACACTTAAACTACAATGAGGAGGTTGTTTTTTCCTTCTTTTACCTTTGAAAGCGAAACCACTACAAACGAAAGTTGACACAGGTCATTTCAAAATGTATAAGATAAGCAAAAAAAGATCAACATCTCACTAATAGAAGATTAGTCTCAGAATTATTTTGATATATAATGTGTGAAATTTTGATAATGTTTTAACGCCAGCTTTTTTCTTTTGTCAAACTTTCAATTTTGAAAAAAAAACTAACTTATGAGCTAGTATTAAAACGTAAACAAAACACTTCACCACTTGGTAGCCAGATAGTCTTTGTTTAAAAAAATCATATCAAGAGGTATTCTATTTCTTGCATGTAATACAACATAGCAAGTATTTAAAAGGGTATTTTTAAGTTCAAAGTGATGCTATTTAAATTAATACTATATACGTGTATACATGCAGTATTAAAATGAAAATGTTGAATAATCTTGTGGGAAACTTAATAAAAAAAAAACCTGCTGATATCCGTGCCTCTTATTCTCTAATAGGTTACAGCATAGAAATACATACAATTTGAGTGTAGAATCAGAAAGGACATATGGTGAAGAAATTACTGAATTTCTTGTTTTGAATTGGTCCATGATTTGACATTTTTTGAGCAAAATCATGTCCACTTTTGTACCCCCAATTTCAGGGCTTTAAATTCTCATAATGTTTGAACCACTGCAGATATTTGCATAATTCAAACAGTTTTGAACTCCCATTTACAGAGCTCTATATAACTAATGTAATTAAATAATAATAATAAACTAAAAAATAAATAAATCAACTAAGAATGTTACACTTCATAATAGCAAATAAGGCTAGCAGGTGGTGCAGTTGGTGTATTCTAGGCCTGCCAACAAAACTGGCAAATTTAGAATAACTCTTGTATCAAGATATGAAAGTACAAAATATTCTTATATAAAAGAAATTACATTACTTTTCCTTATTGATAACTTTACCTTTTCAATGTCTACTGGCACTTCAGTGTTCATTAAAACAGCCATTACTACCTGAAAAAGAAAACAAAAATTAACATAACTTCATGAAAATATGTATTTCCTTTTTTTAAAAATTATATTACAAAGACCAACCAAATTTAATTGACATATCAAATTGAACGTTGATATTTAAATGATTATAAGTTGAAAACCACAAGGTTCCTAGTTCGATACCGACCCTCGCCAACTCAGCGTATGAGTAGCACAAGGATCTGTGTGGTAAAGTAAGGAGCTGATGGTAGTTGTGGCGCTCCACCTTAGACGCCAAAACAATCTCCTTGGTCTAGCGCTATTGAAAAAGGGGATAGACTCCCTCGCTGACTGGCTGATACCGACTTTAGGCCGCCCCGACGACTAAAAAAAAAAAACTAAAATAAGTTGAACAATTTAGAGGTTGAACAAAAAACTTGAGTAAAAAAAAAACCTCAGTTGTCAAACAAATTTTAGGACTTTGAACACATGAAATGAACGAATGACTGCCGATGTAAACCGAAGACAGCTAGTCGAATCTACCCCAGAAGTTATGTAAAAATGATAAAGAATTAGTTTAAATATTACTTTTATTATGCTTTTCTTTTTTGTATTTACTTTACTATGTATTATCTGTTGTTTAACTACATGTCTTTCCATATCATCTATACTGTAGGCGCCATAAATAGGCATTCATTTGATGGTAAAGAATGCATAAATCCACTTTACACTATTTCTTATAGGAAATATTGTTTTGGTTTTCGAACAAATCAGTTCTCTAACATAACATAATTTTCGAACAAATCAGTTCTCTAACATAATTTTCGAACAAATTATATTTGAGAACCGAAGTTCCACTGTTAATCTGTCAATGGCTGTTTAAACCTTTCCTATGCATAAATTGACATCCCTTTTTGGAGATAAGATTTTCAATGCATTCTCTTGGAGACAAAAGTCATTTTTATTTTTTCCCCTAATATTTGTGCTGAAGAATTATCTCAGAGTTTCAAGAGTGGCAGAATGTAATCCTACTATAGCAAGTGGAGAAACGACTTACCTCATGAGGCAATTTTTACTGAAATTGGTTAGAATAACTTCAAAATCTACAATCAAACAACAACACTATTTACAACTCTGACTATATAACATCAATTTAGTATAATTAACACTACAGAAAATAGTTTCCAACAATGTTTAGTACAAAATAATAATGTAATAATCATTGTCAATTTCAGCATTAATTACTACACCAAATAAATAGCACCTTTCTTGGGAAAACTGGTTATGTCACTTTTTAAAAATGTCTAAATTCAACTGTTTAGTTACTTATAATGAACAAACATCTCTTATTATAATGGAGATTCAGTGTCTGTCTGTAACTGAAATTACGTCACAATACTCTCAGGAATTGTGTAAGTTTATCAATGGGGACTTAATCTATAATCAAAATCATTAATACATAGAATAAATTTTATCTATTAACAATGTCTTTATGAAAATCTGAGTTAGGTTTGCCTCAAAACAGCCAGTGTTATTAGTGCATTAAAAATCCTGCAATGTGTCTTATATATAGGTATACCCAATTTGTCGAAAAATCTGTGTTTTTTACAAAACAAATTTACCCCCGCCCCGTTTGAAAACAATTTACCAAAAATCGGAATTATCCAATTTTAATGAAATTTTCAGTGTTGATTTAGCAATGAATGGATTTTATAATGCATTAGTTATTTTATTTCAAAACTTTCTGATTTTTTTCAGGTCACTTAACTTTGACCCCCCCCCCCCTATTTTTGGGGTGAAATATATTAGTGGAGTTATATGTGATTGATACTTTTTTCTGCATAAATAAAGACAAAAGATCGAAGGTGTGAATAGAAGAAAAAAATTTTTTTAATGAATCTGCTCGAATAGTAAATAAGTACCGAAAATCAGAAAATAAAAACTAAAAAAAAATAATTTTCGGAGATTTTTTTTTACTCATTTTGATAATTATTTAATTGGCTATTATCTTATAAAAGAAAAAATATTCATCAATATTTGTTCCATTTAAAAGGGGGCAGCGCTAAATTTCCAATACTGTTTTCGACCAAAAAATATGGGTGATTGATACTAAAGTAAAGTAGTTATTTTTAGAATCTAATAATATGACATTTTAAATTTAACATCATGCTGCTCATATTTTAAATGGATTTTATATATTAATTTATCATAGCAGAAATACCTAATTAAAGTTTTGAAATAAAGCAGACAAATTTTTAGGGAAAGGTTATACTTATATATCACAATGAAATAAAGGTTTACACAATATACGGTGTGGTTAATTTACATACAGGATTTAATAATTACTTGGTGTTATTGATCTCTAATATTATTGTTTTATTCTTCAGTGTATTAAAATCAATCCTATGAATGATTTTATATAGTAACCAATTAAAATATAATCAAAATAAGTATAATCGTTTTATATGCATTCTTATTTAATTTTGTTAGTCTTTCTAATTCAATATATTTCATTACATTAAAACTTAAATACTTTTGCCCAGAGTGTGAATATTCTTGCTAGTCATTTTAAAATCACTATGTGGTTTGCTATATCTATAAGGAAAGACTGCTTCAATACTGTTGATAGAGCATATGTAGACAAAAGTTTTAATAGTGTAGAAGCAGTCAACAGCGTTTGGTAACTGTCAGTTTCTCACCTATGGGGTCATCAGACCAAAAGTTCACAGTGTGTCTATGCTGATAAAACTTTATATATATATATATTATATATATATATGAGGAAGAATGAATAAAGTAAAGAAAGAAATAGAATGGATAATAAAAGATGAATTTATCAATATCACTTACACATGTGTTTCGGTCAGTTCATCTGTGTGAAAATATTTCACACAGAGAAGATTCGACCTTCATCAGAGTGAAATTTTTTTTTTTTTTTTTCATTCAAAAAAAAATTTCACTCTGATGAAGGTCGAATCTTCTCTGTGTGCGAAATATTTTCACACAGATGAACTGACCGAAACACATGTGTAAGTGATATTGATTAAATTCATCTTTTATTATCCATTCTATTTCTTTCTTTTTTTTTATTCATTCTTCCTCATATTGTCGGATTCATTTCCCAGTTCCATTTTTTACATATATATATATCACGTTGCATTGTTATGACCGGGGTTTGCAATCTTATATATACGCATGCAGACATATCACGTTGAATTGTTATGACTGGGTCATGCAACGTGATATGTCTATGCATGCGTATATATATATATATATATATATATATATATATATTTAGTTGTGGAAGAAAGTTTTTCTCTCTACCACATTTTCAGTGTTCAAAGTACACCTTTCTTACATGAAGCAAATTTAAAGTCTTTTCATTCATTTATTCATATATATATATATATATATATATATATATATATGCATAATGCTGTTAAATATGTCTGGGAAAATGTTTTCAATCTTGTGAGTTGATTCAATAACCTCAGCATTATTTGCAGGGGAAAATATCAGAGTTTGTGACAAATTTTAATGAATTAATTAAACTAATTAGAAGTTAATTTTCCTGTTAGGATTAAACAATAATTCATCTATTTCTCAGATTTTAAGATGAGTAAGGTTTTAAACATGAAACTATTTACCCTGATTATGAAGTAAAAATAATAACGCAAAAAATTATTCCCAAAATGTATATAACGACTTTTTCGACTTCAGTTTTTTTACGTTTTTAAAATTAACAGCTTTTCTCAACGTAGGAATGATATTTTAATTTTTTATTTCATAAACTCTTGAAATCATACGTATTTAATTTTTTGTAGCATACAAACAAACAAAAAAAAATGAAAAACATTTTCAATTCACTAAAATGTTCAAAAGTTGTTTTAGATTATCAATTTAAAAAAAAAAAGGAAAAATTTCTAGCTAATTATTTTTCAATTTTTTTTTCAGGCGAAAAAAATTCTAATTCTGAACAAATAATATTAAATGTCTTTTGTTTAAAAATTAAAACCAATGAAGCGTGAATGATAATGATAATAATAATAATAATAATAATAATAATAAAATAAATAAATAAACAACTTTAATAATTTACTTTCAGAAGAAATTATTTTATTTTCATGAAGCTAAATTATTTCAACGAAATTTCTAATTTTTAAGATTAATTCTTAAAACAATCAAAATAATGGGGGAAAAAGGAAAAGAATTGGTTGTTAACAACAAAGATAATGGCTATTATTAAAAAAACGAAGTACACCATTTTTATCTTTTTTTCGTTTAAGAAAACCCTTAAAATGTTTTTGAACATTATCTATGTTTAACCATTTAAAATTAATGTCTTTACTTTCAGACACATAAGAAAGTAATAATGATGTTCCTAAATTGATGTACCGAAGAGTTTTATTGAAATAAATAAATAAAACGAATCATAAAAAAAGAAAAGACCAGTTGATAATATATGTCTTCTTTTCATAAAAGGTAGAAAAAGACAAGAAAAAAAAAAATGTAACTGAATTAAGAATTGAACCTGAACCAGCTGATTAAATATTTCTAAAAATCACCTTTTATTTATTTATTTTTGGGGGGGGGAATAGATTTAATAATATTTAAGAAAATCAAAACATAATGTCAAATGACATAAGAGAAAAAAAAAGTCTTGGAATTTAAATAAATTTTCTTAACTTTGTTTACGAAATGAAAGCATAACAAAACTTAAGATATTTTTTCTTTCTTTTCTAAATTAAAAATAACTTTTAATTCTTTTTATTTTAAAATTATAGCTTTGTATCTCTAAACATAAATGAAAGTTTCGAAGTGTATAACAAATATATTTATTTATTAAAACAATCTACACGGAAAAAAATTACTTAAAGCCCATTTTTTTTTTTTGGCTTGGTTACAAAATAATACAAATTCACGTTGTAACAATTTTCTGTTAAAAATTGCTAAACTCAAAACATTTTTAAGGAATAATTAAACTTTTTTCTATAACACTAAAAAATATAATAATAATGAATATCAAAATTATTATTTTTCCTCAATTAAAAAAAATCATCGCCTGTGAAAAATAAGAGATAAATTTAATAAGAAAAATTTTTCTACCCTGGACCAATTTCTTATCTATTCGACAATGTTTTATTTTAAATCTTAAAATAACAAACCCAAGACATGATAAGTACTGTTTTTATTTATTTTACAAAAGATATAAAATTGATTAAAAAGTTACGTTTGTTTTTATTTACCTGGATTTATTATATAAATATTTGACAATTAATTTTCAAACCAAATATTCAGCTGAGATTTTTGCTACCTGGATTTTGTAAATACGTACGTAAAATGAAGAAGAGGGGAATAACTGACTGTTTTATAGTATTAAATATAATTTTGTAGAAATAATAATGAAAACCAAATATATTTAAAAAAAAAAAAAAAAAGATTTCTCACGATGAACACTCACCAATAATTATAAATTATTTCCCAACACAAAAACATGTCGAGTTAAAATGCTGTTCGCGCTACGCAGTCGCATTGGAGGGAAACAAATTTTTTAACTTCCTAGTTACCTCCCTTTGTTTTTACTTGGCTCAAAAAAAGGGTCCCCTTTATGTTTCGTACTTGAAAAACCCGCCTAAATTTGTCCCCTTTTCTCCCTGTAAACAACACGGAGCAGGTGTGCATCGCTGATGATGACCATTTTGTTAAAAAATAAAAGGGTTTAACCCTTTACGATTCTAAAATGTAAATGTATATTTGATATGTGTATAACGGCTCTTTATGGTAATAATTCCAGAAAAAAAATAAATGCAAGAATTAAATAAAGGGTGATATTACCACTCGCACAATTTACTCGGGTCTATCGAGTCCTTATTATTCTGTTTATTGTTAGCATAGGATGCTACTATGACACTATTTCTACCAAGAATCAGAGTGTAGTATCAGTCTCTTCTGGACTGGAATCAGAGTTTTTGACTGAGAAATTTACATAATAATAAGCAGAAATGAGGAGGAGGAAAACCAGTTGTGTCTCTGTCTGTCTGTCTGTCTGTCTTTCTTTCTTTTTCTCTCCCCTCTCGTCTCTATCTCCATCTCTCCTCCCTCTCTGTATATATATATATATATATATATATATATATATATATATATATATATATATATATATATATATATTTCCCTGGTAGTTAGGATCTTTCCATGGTTTAACCAAAGTGATGCAGGTAAACCATGGTGAGAGCTCAATGTGCCTAGAGCCAGAGCTAGAGAAGGCAAGAGGAAAGACTCACTCCCTTTCATTGACTGAGTTAGCCTCCTCCTTTCAGAACTCAAATGAAGGGGTGCATTGATAACAAACTTTTTTCAAATTTTTGATTCATAACACATTGTCCTAATGAAAAATAAACAACCGTTTTCGCTGAGGAATTTTTGAAAAAAACTTAAAAAAAACTGGGGTGCTGTAAAAGTGCTGTATGAGAATGCACTCTGCGTGTGGTCAGCAAGTGTGCTTCCTGAGAGCCGCATGTGGCCCATGGGTCGCTTGTTTGACATTTTTTTTCATTATTATTATTGGCATTTCAGTCTCGGATGACTATGATATAGTTTTTGTGCCCCTGAAGTTACAGTGCCTCCTGTGTCTGTGAAGTCCAATGTTTGAAAAACATTCCCTACCACAGATGTCGCATGTGAAGGCTGTCCCTGAAGATGTTGATGTGCCGGTGATTTGTTGCCGCTGCTTTCTTCTGGACCTCTTAGCTTCATGGTGTTGCATCAGGGTGACTTCAGTTGAACAGTCCTCTATGGAGGCTTGGTGTACAACATGATAATTTTGTGAAATGTCACTGATCATAGCATTTCTAATATTCTAGTTCCCTCTGAATGCTTTTATCAAATTGTTAATGATAAAGCTTAACTTTTTGTCCATCCATAGGGCCGGTTTAGCTCAGTCGGTAGAGTGTTCGGCTAGGAACCTTAAGGTTCCTGGTTCGATACCGGCCCTCGCCAACTCAGCATATGAGTAGCACGGGGATCTGTGCAGTAAAGTAAGGAGCTCATGGTAGGTGTGATGCTTCACCTCAAACAATCTCCTTGGTCTAGAGCTAGTGAAAGAGGATAGATTCCCTCGCTGTCTGGCTGCTACCGACTTTAGGCCACCCTGACGATTTCTATCCATCCAAATCCCTGTAACAAGTTAGCTCTTGCATCCATACTCAGCAAATGTTTTATAGACCAGACCTAGTGTTGATAAACAAAAAAGAAAGAACTTGTCAACTGGTGGATTTTGCAGTTCCGGCAGATCACAGGGTGAAGCTAAAGGAAAATGAAAAAATGGACAAATATCTGGATCTTGCCAGAGAACTGAAAAAGTTATGGAGTATGAAAGTGAAAGTGATACCAATTGTAGTTGGTGCACTTAGAACAGTCCCAAAAGGATTAGAAAAGGGCTTGGAAAGTTTGGATATCAGAGGAAGGATTGAAACCATTCAGAACACTGCACTGCTGCAATCTGCCAGAATACTCAGAAGAGTCCTGGAGACCTGAGGAGACTTGCTGTCACTCAGATTCCAGTGAAAGACCATCAGCTAATGCTGATGTGAAAACTCAAAAGGAGTAAATAATAATAATAATAATAATAATAATAATAATAATAATAATAATAATAATAATAATAATAATAATAATAATAATAATAATAATAAATAATGCATTATTGTGTACAGTGCTCATTAAACATCATTTCTAATTATGCAACAACTTTTATTGAATCTGTTTCCACAGAGATTTCAATTGTATTGTCAAACTAACAATTTCAAAATAAAATTCCACAAATGAAAAAAAAAAAATTCTATAATGACAAAAAGAAAAGGAATTCATTCTTTTAAGAGCATCTATGCAAAAAATGTAAGAATTTTAACAAATATATATATTTTTTTATTGCAGTTGGTTTCTGGATGGACAATTGTTGTCATTTTTTAACACTGATGTGATGTTAAATTGTTTGTTTTTGTGATTTAAAATAAAATGTATATTCAATAAATATTTTACTCACTGAGATCACATTTGAGGTAAATTTGTTATGGTAAATTCATTGCACCTGGTAAATTCATTGCCAATGAATTCATTGTATCATTAATTTGTCTTGTAGGGTTTCCCTAGCCCTAACTCTAACCCTTAGCTCTTTTTATTAAAATCACCAATAAATTCATTGTATCAGATTAATTGCTCTTATAGGGTTTCCCTAACCCTAATTCTTTACCACTTTTTATTAGATTCTTAAAAGCAATGATTAAATTAATTTAACCATGAATAATTTACCTGCAACAAATTTACCAGGCACTGTATCATCATCATCATCATCATCATCATCATCATCATCAGACTGCCACTCCCTTTCTGTAAAAAACTCTTCTGCTGTTTTTTCTTTCTATAATGGCTATAAATCAAATCTCAGTCAGTAGACCATCTGCCTCAGAATCGCAAGGTTCCTGGTTCAATACAGGTCCCTGCCAACTCATTGTATAAGTAGCACAGATTGTGTAATCTGATCTGTGGGGTAAAGTGGGGAACTGACGGTAGGTGTGGCACTCCACCTCAGCAAAAAACAATCTTCCTAGTCTAGTGCTAACGAAAAGGGGATAGACTCCCTCGCTGTCTGGATGATAGGCCATTCCACCAACTTTCCCACTCATACAGAACAAAAACATATGATAAAAAGAAGACATATCCCATAACCTGGTCAGGTTGTTGGAGGGGGGGTGCTATTCATGTAGCATGTCTTGGGCAGGTATAGTCAGGTATAGCCCACCTTTCTCCAGGTCTACAACTGGTTTGAATTCAGAGTTTTCCTTCTCCTAGACTGGTTGTCATACCAAAGTTAAAGAACACAGCCTGCCTTACTATTTACTCATAGTTGGAGGAGAATAGTTGGGTTCATACCATTCCCAAGAGTATTAGTGCTATGTGAAATGCAAACAACCTTGTTCAAGATTTGAACTCAGGTCACCATGTTCACTTGCTATTATGATAACTGTTATGCCAAAAGCGCCTCCACTCACATGATAAAAAACAAAATGTAACATTAAAAACATTCAGTTAATTTTTGACAGTTATCATCTTCTTTATTGTTTTTATTAGTTAAAATATTATGATGTAAATAAAACAAAGAGATTTTATTGGTCTGATCGCAGTTCAAAATTTCTGAAAAAAATGGTGAATGATGAATAATTTGTGGAATGAAATATTGCCCTCAAATCAAAAATGGTAGGAGCCTAGTAATATACTAATAAAAAAAGTTGGCAGAGTGGTCTTTTGTTGGTATCAGCCAGACAACGAGGAAGTCTATCCTCTTTTTGCTAGCACTAGACCAGGGTGATTACTTTTTTTTTCCCTGAGATGGAGCGCCACACCTACCATAAGCTCTTCACTTTACCTGCACTGATCAGATTACCAATCTGTTACTCATGCGCTGAGTTTGAGGGGACCAGTATCAAACTCAGAGCCTTGAGATTTCAAGGCAGGTGCTCTACTGACTGAGCTAAACCGGCATATATATATTTTTTTTTCCTGCTAGTTAGGATCTTTCCATGTATTGTTTAACCGTAGTGATGTAGGTAAACCGTGTTGAGAGCTCAATGTGCCTAGTGCCAGTGAATGGATGAACAGAGCAAAATATTCAATAAAGTCAATAAAATTTATTTTATATATATATATATATATATATATATATATAAGTTTATTGTATATATATATATATATATATATATATATATATATATATATATATATATATATAAGAGTTTTATAATTTGCTTGAAGCATTGTGATTATATTGGTTTGGTGGTTGGTTTTGAAGACTATCACAATGCAAGTGTAAGAGATCTTATCTTGAAATATTAAGAATAAATCAAGGTTAATAGTCATCTCATTTTTCTTTACACTTGCATTGTGATAGCCTTCAAAACCAACCACCAAATATATATATAGATATAGATATGTATGTATGTATATATATATATTAATTTACTATATTTGGCAACCGTTATCATAAAGTAACTTTTCCATTGCAATCTTTATGATTGATTCTGACCTTTGACTTTATCTGCATTTAGGTGATACAGGGGGTGGGGGTGGGGGGTTAAGAGGGTGTAAATTCTTTTGTTGTTTTAGTAACTTTTATAAAATTAATAAAATCAATAAATGTTGACATAAAAATATGCATAAAATAATTTGTTTATATTTTTTCATTTGACAATTCAATTCTTTCAACAAATATTTTACAGAAATTCAAAACTTGTTTTGCTGATTACAATCAAATGTGGTTCTTTCTACAAAGTGTTTCAAAGTTAAATCAATTAGATGGTTTGATTTTTTTTTTTTTTTACGGCATATCAACCTCAGTGGGTCATTTAATGCCAACAAAGTTTTGAAATGAATTCATTCTTAATAGATACTCAATTTATTTTTATAAACACATTTTTCGGTTATTTCCTATAAGTCTAACATAAACACTAACTCTTGACTAACTCTTGACTGATGAATTATTTATTTATTTATGGATCTACTAGGAAAAAAGAAGATGGGGTTAGGGTTAGGGTTTAGGGTTAGTTTAATGGGAAAATAAATAAATAATTTATCAGTCAATAGTGTTTATGTTGGACTTATAAGAAATGACCCATTTTTCTATTTAACCCATAGATGGACCCTAACAGGTACTACCACTCCGGGTTAGAGTGGACCTGGGAGTAATGGTGATGAAGAGGTGCTCCACATTCCCCAAACCTACAGAACTGGTATCTCACCATCAGATAGAGTTTAACGTCATTCCGAGGGCATGAAGACCCTCAGCCACTGCCTTCTAGCACGCATATGATAAAAAAGGTTGGGGCTTACTATAAGGGCAATAAGGTTGGGGTAATTATATAGGTGCTAGGGCTTGATGTGACCAGCCGATTGATTGAAGGGGGCCTCTCTGACCGCACATCTAGCCTAAGTAAGGGTCAAAGTGGAGTGTCCCATGTCATGGACTGCTCAGCCACCTGCGTTCTATCCTTAAGCATCACAGGTAACCACCTATAGCTAACAGGTAGCCCCATTGAGGGAGACTTACCCCTCTGTAGAAGTGCAGTTGGTGTATTCTAACGTCCCAGCCGACGGTGGAAATCAATTAGAAGCAAATTGTTTGTTCCAATAATCATGAACAGTCAATCTGTTATATACTGGGGTTTTCATGTTACCCAATCAGCATATAATGTTATATACCTTTCTTACTTCTTACTCTGGTCGTCTATTCTTCTGGTCGGCTTTGCTATTCTGATCGTCTATCTTCTAACATCTTGGTCTGGTCTTGTCGTGGTGTTTCTTGGGGACTTCGGGTCTGGTTTCTGTTGGGGATCACTCCTTATCAGAAGCCCTGTGTTATTGTTAGTTTTTAGGTAATAAACACAAGACTTCGATTTACGTTGATGTTACTTTATTCCAAATCCCCAAACCAGACAATGCGAGTCGATCCTTACTTCTTGCTAGCTCGGATTCTAACTTCTAACTGACTAACTGAGTTGCTTACTCCTTAAACCGGAATAGGGCCTTCTATGGGGTTCCGGTTCTCACGATTCATCCCCAGAACGCAAGGTGAGATCGAGGTCAAGCGCCATCACTCACCCTCAAGGCCATCAGCTGTACTAATCGCCATTATGATTTCTACAATACCTTATAAAAGTATTAGGGATCTACTAACTATGTAACAAATCTATCTATCTATCTCTCTCTATATATCTATTTATCTCTCTCTCTCTCTCTCTCTATATATATATATATATATATATATATATATATATATATAATGAAATTTATTGTGTACAGTGCTCAGGTGCACCACAACTCATCAAAGTCTCATGTCAAGTACACAGAATAATGTATTAGTGCCAGGAACATCAACAGTTTACAGTAGTAATATGCATGTATGTGTGCGCATGTGTGCATATGTGTGTGGAGAGGGGTATCCGGTATAGTGTCTGCGGACTACAGGAAGCATGGAGGCTTTGAAAGATTCAGTGTTTCGGCAGCCTACAACAGACGCGGGCAGTTTATTCCATGCCTCCACAATTCTGAGCGTGAAGAAATATTTCCGCCGTATATATATATATATATATATATATATATTATATGTTAACTGTTGTTTTGGTTCCAATGGGAGAAAATTAAATATTCTATAAGACAGAAGGTCCACAAAATGGTTTTGAATTTTGTTTTTTTCAAAAAACATTTTTTGTTTATTTTCATGGCATGTTGTTTAATTACTTTCTGAAAAAAAACAAAATTTAAATCATTTTGCCCATCTCTCTCC
>CM042142.1:73614969-73669969 GCA_023376005.1 Doryteuthis pealeii
AGAGGACCAAGAGAGAGAGTCAACCAATATTTTACAGATGTGCAGAATGTGTGCGATTACAATCAATGTGTTCTTTCTAGACAAATGTTTCAAAGTTAAATCAATTAGATGGTTTGATTTTTTTTTTTTTTACGGCATATCAACCTCAGTGGGTCATTTAATGCCAACAAAGTTTGAAATGAATTCATTCTTAATAGATACTCAATTTATTTTTATAAACACATTTTCGGTTATTTCCTATAAGTTAACATAAACACTAACTCTTGACTAACTCTTGACTGATAAATTATTTATTTATTTATGGATCTACTAGGAAAAAAGAAGATGGGTTAGGGTTAGGGTTTAGGGTTAGTTTAATGGGAAAATAAATAAATAATTTATCAGTCAATAGTGTTTATGTTGGACTTATAAGAAATGACCCATTTTTCTATTTAACCCATAGATGGACCCTAACAGGTACTACCACTCCGGGTTAGAGTGGACCTGGGAGTAATGGTGATGAAGAGGTGCTCCACATTCCCCAAACCTACAGAACTGGTATCTCACCATCAGATAGAGTTTAACGTCATTCCGAGGGCATGAAGACCCTCAGCCACTGCCTTCTAGCATGCATATGATAAAAAAGGTTGGGGCTTACCATAAGGGCAATAAGGTTGGGGCAATTATATAGGTGCTAGGGCTTGATGTGACCAGCCGATTGATTGAAGGGGGCCTCTCTGATCGCCCATCTAGCCTAAGTAAGGGTCAAAGTGGAGTGTCCCATGTCATGGACTGCTCAGCCACCTGCGTTCTATCCTTAAGCATCACAGGTAACCACCCATAGCTAACAGGTAGCCCCATTGAGGGAGACTTACCCCTCTGTAGAAGTGCAGTTGGTGTATTCTAACGTCCCAGCCGACAGGGTGGAAATCAATTAGAAGCAAATTGTTTGTTCAAATAATCATGAACAGTCAATCTGTTATATACTGGGGTTTTCGTGTTACCCAATCAGCATATAATGTTATATACCTTTCTTACGTCTATTCTTCTGGCTGGCTTTGCTATTCTGATCGTCTATCTTCTAACATCTTGGTCTGGTCTTGTCGTGGTGTTTCTTGGGGACTTCGGGTCTGGTTTCTGTTGGGGATCACTCCTTATCAGAAGCCCTGTGTTATTGTTAGTTTTTAGGTAATAAACACAAGACTTCGATTTACGTTGATGTTACTTTATTCCAAATCCCCAAACCAGACAATGCACGTCAATCCTTACATCTTGCTAGCTCGGATTCTAACTTCTAACTGACTAACTGAGTTGCTTACTCCTTAAACCGGAAGAGGGCCTTCTATGGGGTTCCGGTTCTCACGATTCATCCCCAGAACGCAAGGTGAGATCGAGGTCAAGCGCCATCACTCACCCTCAAGGCCATCAGCTGTACTAATCGCCATTATGATTTCTACAATACCTTATAAAAGTATTAGGGATCTACTAACTATGTAACAAATCTATCTATCTATCTCTCTCTATATATCTATTTATCTCTCTCTCTCTCTCTCTCTCTCTATATATATATATATATATATATATATATATATATATATATATGAATTTATTGCGTACAGTGCTCAGGTGCACCACAACTCATCAAAGTCTCATGTCAAGTACACAGAATAATGTATTAGTGCCAGGAACATGAACAGTTTACAGTAGTAATATGCATGTATGCGTGCGCATGTGTGCATATGTGTGTGGAGAGGGGTATCCGGTATAGTGTCTGCGGACTACAGGAAGCATGGAGGCTTTGAAAGATTCAGTGTTTCGGCAGCCTACAACAGACGCGGGCAGTTTATTCCATGCCTCCACAATTCTGAACGTGAAGAAATATTTCCGCATATATATATATATATATATATATATACTGTTGTTTTGGGTCCAATGGGAGAAAATTAAATATTCTATAAGACAGAAGGTCCACAAAATGGTTTGAATTTTGTTTTTTTCAAAAAACATTTTTGTTTATTTTCATGGCATGTTGTTTAATTACTTTCTGAAAGAAAACAAAAATTAAATCATTTTGCCAACCTTCTTTCTTATAAATTATATATATATATATAATATAAAGAGAGGGCTGAACATGCACAAAGGTGTCAAAATTAGGGTGACCCAGAAAAAACAGAACCCAAATTATTTGTTTATTTTTCTCATTAAACTAACCTTAAACCCCAACCCCAACCCTAACCCTAACCCCTAAGCCTAAGCCTAACCCCTAACCCCAACCCTAAACCTCCCTAGTTAAAATTAACAGTTTTATTACAATATTTGTGGGTTCTGTTTTTCTGGTCACCAGTATACAAGGTGACCCAGAAAAAAACAGAACCCAAATTATTTATTCATTTTCGCATTAAACTAACCCTAAACCCCAACCCTAACCCTAACCCTAAACCCTAACTTTAGACCCCCATAGTTAAAATTAACAGTTTTATTACAAAATTTGTGGGTTCTGTTTTTTCTGGGTCACCCTAATTTTGACACTTTGTGCAAGTTCAGCCAGAGAGAGAGAGAGAGAGAGAGAGAGAGAGAGAGAGAGAGAGAGAGAGAGAGAGAGAGAGAGATTTAAGGTTAGTTTGGTTTGGTTTATTTGTATATCAATTTATGGGTTTTTGATGTCAAAATTTGATACATTTATAAATATTTGCTTGTAATCAAAACTATATGTTCAATTATATAACAATAATAATACTTGATATCATATAGCTTAGCAATTATATGATATCAAGTATTCTTATCTAATACAAATGATATATATATTTAGTTTCAAACATTCTTAGTGAATACAAATAATTTTCAAACAAATCTATTTGATCTATAGATGGGACTCTAGTAGGAAGCGTGTGGTGTAATGGTTAAAGTCATGGGAAATGGACTCATCGCCCCGAGTTCAAATCCTGGACGTGGTAATTGCATTTCATTTAGCGCTAATATCCTTGGGAAAGGTATGAATCCTACTCTCCCTCCAGCTATGGGTAAATAGTAGGCAGACTGGGCTCTTTAAACTTGGTTAGGCAACCGGTCTAGGAGAAGGGAAACTCTGAATTCAAACCTGCTGAACTCCGCTTAAGAAATTGACCTTGTGTTGCATCCTGCTCGTGCGGAGGGGTTGGTAAATATATAGATGGGACTCTAAAAGGTACTCCAAATCTAAGTCAGAGTAAACCTGGGAGTAATCACAACAAAGGAGGTACTCTATACTCCTCAGAACTGGAACATTACCACCAGATGCAGAATAATGTAATACCCAGGACACTATATCACTATATATATATATATGCTCCCGTAACCTGGTAGAGCTCTTTAGGAGTGACTTTAATAAACTTTTACCGCCAGCATAACGCAGTGATCATCTGTTTACAGATTTGATCTCTCTGGTGATCGTAAAGTATATACACAGATGTATGTATTTAAAAGAGTTAAAACACTGCTCCTTAATGGCAGCTGGCGATGGCCTAGAGGTTAACTAATCAGGCAGATGTAAAGTTAGTCGGGTTTCGCTTCTGGTCGGAGTTAGTTGCTGTGTCTAGCCACACTGATGAGACGTGAAATGTTGAAACACGGTGACTGTAGATGACTTTATATATATATATATATATATATATAGCCTGTAAGTAGGGCTTAGAATATGCTGACTGTATCCCCAGACAAGGGGTAAGAGCTCTCCAAAAAGAGATACAGTTTAATGCAGTAGTACTATCTATCTATCGATGTATATATATATATATATATATATATATATATATATGGTGATTGGCACTTCTTCACAGAAGAAGGCCACTTCTAGAAAGTTCGCTTGTGAGCACACAAATGGCCCAGAAGTCCAGCTTTGCTTTTACTTGTCCTGTCGCATAAAATACACATGAGACCCCCAACTTTCACTCATATACACACATGTCTGTCATGTGGTCGTCTGTCACCATGGGACAACATATGATTCAAGAGACCATATATATATATATATATATATATGATATATATATGCATACTCCCATTCCTCAAAAAGGGAGACCTTGGAATCACTAAAAACTACAGAGGCATAACTCTTACTGCTATTGCAGCTAAAATATATAATGCCCATCTTCTTAATTGCATCCGACCCGAAATAGAGAAAATTCTTAGGAAAAACCAAAATGGATTCCACAGAAATCGATCCACAACCTCCCAGATTCTGACTTTTCGAAGGATCATAGAAGGGGTTCAAGCAAAGAATCTAGAGGCAATGCTGTTATTCGTAGACTTCTCCAAGGCATTTGATTCCATACACAGAGGGAAAATGGAACAAATACTACTAGCGTATGGTCTCCCCAAAGAAACGGTTGCTGCTATAATGATGCTCTACAAAGACACTAAAGCAATGGTACGCTCACCTGATGGTGACACAGATTTCTTTGACATCGCCGCTGGAGTCCTACAAGGAGATACATTAGCACCATATATATTTATAATATGCCTAGACTATGCACTTCGAACATCATTAGATACCATAAAAGAAAAAGGCTTTACACTAAGAAAGGCAAGAAGCAGGCAATATCCTGCACAAACAGTCACAGATGCAGACTATGCTGATGACCTTGTGCTTCTTGCAGATACACTGGCACAGGCTGAGTCACTACTACATAGCTTGGAGGAGGCAGCAAAGAATATCTGCCTCTATCTAACCAAGTTCATGGGCTTCAAAAAGAAAGGAGACATCTCCACACTTGATGGTAAGCCTCTTAAGCCAGTGGAACAGTTCACATACCTAGGTAGTAATATCTCATCCCCAGAAAGCGATGTTAATACACGTATAGGAAAGGCATGGGTGGCCACAAACAAATTATCAGTAATATGGAAATCCGATCTCACTGACAAGCTAAAGCCACAATTCTTCCAAGCTGTGGTTATATCAGTACTGCTGTATGGCTGCACCACCTGGACCTTAACAAAGCACCTTGAGAATAAGTTAGATGGGACCTGCACAAGAATCCTGCTTGCAGTCCTGAACAAGTCGTGGAAGCAGCACCCCACAAGGAAGCAACTATATTGTCACCTGCCCCCCATCCCACAAACCATCCGGGTGAGATGGACTAGGCATGCAGGACACTGCTGGAGAAGCGGGGACGAGCTCATAAGCGACTTCTGTGGAAGCCAACACATGGACATGCTAACGTAGGACGCCCACTAAGGACCTACATTGACCAACTATGCGAGGATTCTGGATGCTGCACAGAGGACCTCCCAGGGGCAATGAGTGATAGGGAAGGTTGGTGAGAGATTGTCATGGATATCCGTGCTGCTTGCATGACATGATGATGATGATGATGATATATATATATATATATATATATATAGATAGATAGATCGATAGATAGATAGATGATAAGTATTTAAACCTCAATTTGATTTAAAACATCTATATAAATAGTCAACACAGACACAAAAATATGCTATTAACAGTCCGCGATAATAATTCTTAGTAAGTAATTATAGATTCAAGTAACTATTTTTACAGTCCGTGACACCATTGATACCTATTTTGTATTTTATTCAGTTTTTATTGCTAGTTTAATCTCATTATATTGTTGAATAGAGTTAGTTGAAATCTTTCTTTTGCTCATGAAATATTTTTTTTCTCCCCCTCTCTCTCTCTCTCATCAAAACTATATTTATCTCCCAATAAAATCAAAGCATTGTGTTAAAAAAAAGAATTTTGAACTTTTATATCGTGAAGTCTTATCAATTTGAAAAGACACACACTTTGTTCCTTAGCACAGAGTAATCATGTTTATTACAAGTTTCTAATTTTGATGTTGGTTAGTTGGGTTTTATGGCATGTCACCCCTTGGGTTATTTTATGCCAAAGACATTTTGTTTTATTCATTCTTGATGGGTACTCAATTTTTTAAAACTTCATTTTTTAAAACTCATTTTCTTCTATTTAACCCATACATGTGACCCTGACAGGTACTACCACTCCGGTCAGAGTGGACCTGGGAGTAATGGTGATGATGGGGTACTACACATTCCCCAGAGCTCCAGATTTGGAACTTCACCATCAGATGCAATTTAACATCATACCCAGGACATTAAGACCCTCAGACAACTACTTCTAGCACATATATGATAAAAAGGGCTGGGGCTTGCCATAAGGGCAATAGGGTTGGGACAATCATATAGGTGCTAGGGCTTGATATGACCAACCGATTGAACAGATTGGCCTCTCTGGCCGCCTGTCTAGCCTAAGTAAGTGATAAAGTGGATTGTTGTATGTTGTGGATTCAATTTTGATATCTTCTTCAATAACCATATGGGTGAGGGGGAGTCCTAGTGGTGTAGTGGCTACAGTGCTGGACTGCAAACTTGTAGTAAGTGAGTTCAAACTCCAGTCATGCTATTATGTTCCCTTTCAGACTAATACCCTTGGGACAGGTATGAACCTGCTCATCCTCCTCACTTATAGGTTATAGTCCCACTACTGTTCTTCTACAAGAATGGCTTTGGTATTAAATAACCCATGAAGGTTGATATGCAATTAAACTGTCTTAATGGTAGAAATGTAAGGGGTTACAGGAGGTTTTGTGTTTTAGGTTAAAAAAAAGGTAGCTGGTTATTCTTGTTGCGTGTTCCTAGAGTTTGCTTTTAACCCCATCATATTCGGTGGTCATGCTGAAAAGGAATTCAAAGAAAAAAGGAAGAGACGAAGACAAAAGCTGGTTTTATGATTTAGGCTTTATTCACCGGTCATAGCCACCATGTGGCAAGGAAATATCTCTCTGGCCAGTAGTAGTGTCTAGACACAGTTAAGGCCTAAACTTGAATGGCCGAGAGATTCTGTTGGGGATCAGAAGTGGGTCCTTTTTCCTGCACATGCTCGGAGAGTTCTTCCGGTGAAGGCTCATGGGGGTTTGTTATTTTTTTTATTTGAATTTTATTTAATCCCCACAAATGACACAATACAACTCTTCAGTTTTTTCTTGCTTTATTTAGAAATCTAAGATCATATTACCTTTAGGCACACCTTTTTGATCTCGATTAAGAAAGGACATGTTTTTCATTTACACCGTCAATATCCAGTTGTTTGTTAGGGGTTAGGTTTAGGGGCTAGGGGTTAGTTTTATAATTTTAAAAAAATCTAAAAATCATCTATTAAAACAACCAGATATTGACGGTGTGAATGAAAAACATATCCTTTCTTAATCGAGATCAAAAAGGGGTGCCTAAAGGTCATATGGTCTGAAATCTCTGCAAGAACAACATCCACTATTTGACAATTTTTTTTATTTATTTGCTAAGACTCTACCCTGTCGGAAATTATTGAGCAAATCTCATAAACTTCAATAATTCAAATTTAGTTATAAAAAAAAATTGTCAAATTTTAAACAATCAATTTAGATGTCAAAACAAAACCTGAGTTGAAATTTTAGGTATGTAACAATGTTTTATTGAAGTTATTGAAGTTATTTGATGTATTCTAAAAAACTGATGTAAAGATGATGATGATGATGATGATGGTGTGAAAAGTTCAGTAATGATGATGATGATGATGATGATGATGAGGTTGGTGTAAAAAGTTCAGTAAAGATAATGATGATGATGATGATGATGAGGTTGGTGTAAAAAGTTGATCATGATGATGATGATGATGATGATGATGATGATGATGATGATGAGTTGGTGTAAAAAGTTCAGTAAAGATAATGATGATGATGATGATGATGATTGGTGTGAAAAGTTCAGTAAAGATAATGATGATGATGATGATGATGATGAGGTTGGTGTGAAAAGTTCAGTAAAGATAATGATGATGATGATGATGATGATGAGGTTGGTGTGAAAAGTTCAGTAAAGATAATGATGATGATGATGATGATGATGAGGTTGGTGTGAAAAGTTCAGTAAAGATAATGATGATGATGATGATGATGAGGTTGCTGTAAAAAGTTCAGTAAAGATGATGATGATGATGAGGTTGGTGTGAAAAGTTCAGTAAAGATAATGATGATGATGATGATGATGAAGTTGGTGTAAAAAAAAGAGATTCTGTTGGGGATCAGAAGTGGGTCCTTTTTCCTGCACGTGCTCGGAGAGTTCTTCCGGTGAAGGCTCATGGGAGTTTGTTATTTTTTTTATTTGAATTTTATTTAATCCCCACAAATGACACAATACAACTCTTCAGTTTTTTCTTGCTTTATTTAGAAATCTAAGATCATATTACCTTTAGGCACACCTTTTTGATCTCGATTAAGAAAGGACATGTTTTTCATTTACACCGTCAATATCCAGTTGTTTGTTAGGGGTTAGGTTTAGGGGCTAGGGGTTAGTTTTATAATTTAAAAAAAATCTAAAAATCGTCTATTAAAACAACCAGATATTGACGGTGTGAATGAAAAACATATCCTTTCTTAATCGAGATCAAAAAGGGGTGCCTAAAGGTCATATGGTCCGATATCTCTGTAAGAACAACATCCACTATTTGACAATTTTTTTTATTGATTTGCTAAGACTCTACCCTGTCGGAAATTATTGAGCAAATCCCATAAACTTCAATAATTCAAATTTAGTTATTAAAAAAAATTGTCAAATTTTAAACAATCAATTTAGATGTCAAAACAAAACCTGAGTTGAAATTTTAGGTATGTAACAATATGTTTTATTGAAGTTATTGAAGTTATTTGATGTATTCTAAAAAACTGATGTAAAGATGATGATGATGATGATGGTGGTGTGAAAAGTTCAGTAATGATGATGATGATGATGATGAGGTTGGTGTAAAAAGTTCAGTAAAGATAATGATGATGATGATGATGATGTGATGATGATGATGATGATGATGGGTGTGAAAAGTTCAGTAAAGATAATGATGATGATGATGATGATGATGAGGTTGGTGTGAAAAGTTCAGTAAAGATAATGATGATGATGATGATGATGAGGTTGGTGTAAAAGTTCAGTAAAGATAATGATGATGATGATGAGGTTGGTGTAAAAAGTTCAGTAAAGATAATGATGATGATGATGATGATGAGGTTGGTGTAAAAAGTTCAGTAAAGATAATGATGATGATGATGATGATGATGAGGTTGGTGTGAAAAGTTCAGTAAAGATGATGATGATGATGATGATGAGGTTGGTGTAAAAAGTTCAGTAAAGATGATGATGATGATGATAATGATTATGGTAAATAATTATTATTAATTATTCCCTCCTTTTGATGAAAAGCAAATCAGGCAGCTAAAATGAAGCCAATTTTCTTCCCATTAAAATGCTAAATAAACATGTGAAATAGGAGTGGTTACATTAGAAATTTTTAACTTTCAATCTATGAGGGCATGTGGGGATTGAAAAAAAAAACAGAAATAAAATAAAACCAAATAAAAATGAATAGAATGAAATAAAACAAAATTAAAGTAAATACAAAAAATAAAAAAAGACACAAAAAGTAACAATTTCCCAGGAGGCCTCAGACAGGAAGATCCTTCTGGGCATGTGCAGAAAAAGACCTAATTCCTGGCACCATTAAGGAATCTCTTCCTCTTTTAGACCAGGACTTTGTTGGGTGCACTCATTATTAACTGGTTCGGGAGAAATCTCCTGTGGGGTGGCAAGAAGTTTTAGGTTTTAGGTTTAGGTCACCAGAGTGCCCCAGTGATGGCTGGATGCAATCCGTAAAGAAACGGAACCCACTAAGCCACACTCTACTTCGCAAAATAAGTGTAGAGGTTAAGATAGCCATGAGGCTTTATCATTTCTTGGCTGGGGTCAGAGACAACATCTCTATTGTTCTATCTATCTCAGTCAGTTCATTATATATCTATCTGTTAAAGACTCTTAAGCAATCCTACATGAAAAAAGTTTTACACCTCAAGAAAGTCATTAGTTTCGATACATAGGAATTCACTTAACAAAATAATCCTACTCTCAGTTCACTGACACAAAAGGTATAAAGAATTAGACTTTTAACAAAAGTCTGCAAAATATGAAGAATTAATCACGAATGTGGTGACAGACAGGTTAAGAGTTAAAGAATAAACCAAACAACTTAGAATAGGAATAAAGAGACCTGTATTACAGACATAAAACAATAGGGTTGCAGACTTTTTGGTTTGTCTGCAGAAAAATGTTAACAATTTGTCCACTTAGCTGAAATCCTGAGGTAGGGTTAGTTATCGAAGTCCCTTAGCTACGGCCATCTGATAGTTCTGCTGGATATGAGAGAGACTGTCTCCATTGCTGGTCAATCAGAAAGAGGGAAGAATTTGCTTCTTTTGCTTTGCCGCCGAAGTATGCTGGCCTGTGATTGGTTGGTTCGACAGTGAGGCTCATAGACAAGGATGATAACCCCTACCTCAGATTTCTTAACAAAGGTACAACTCTCTCAGGGTGGGTCTCCCTCCTCACTAAGTCCCTCTCTCTCTCTCTCTCTCTCTCACACACACACACACACACACACACACCACACATACAATAATTATATGGTTTCACGTAATTATTTCAATAATAGTCATTTGTTTGCACGCTAATATATATTAAAATAGTAGGACAGACTGGGTTCTCTAACTTTGTTGTGTTTAGCCTTGTTCTGGTAATTCCTAATGCCAAATTGTACAACAACTTGCCCTTCCCCATTGGATAACATCATTGGTGTAGGAATAGCTGTGTACAGACTATGAGGAATAATAGACAGGTACACAAATCAAAGTAACAAGGGAAAAGCACACATACCTTTAACCAAGTTTATTAACATGTAAAACACAACTAGACACAACAATATAACAAGTACTTGAAGGCAGTACATACAGTTATTTATCTCCCTCGCTGAGGGGGTGCTCAGGTAGTGTAGCCGGTTATACTCCCTCACTGAGGGGTTTTCTTCAGTTGACTGAGTAGTGAGAGCCCGATTCTACGAGGCTTACTCCTCGGGACCGAAACCAATTAAAAGAAAGTTCTTACCACCTGACAAAGGATGTTAATTTCCCTACACCCTGTCCCCTGGGCACAGGAGAGTTCTAGCCCCTACATTGGTGTTGTGAAGAGACTTACTGTATGTTTAACTGCTGGTCTTTCATACAACACTTCCTCCCTCCCCAGGTCTTCAGCCAAGATCTGGGGTGCAGATCTCATGAGATTGTTGGATGCCAAAACTTTCATTCTGTAGATAATGAACTTGTATGTGAAATCTCTTTCAGTGTGTTTATTATTTACAAATGAATGTGTTGTTCTTATCAAACTCTATATTTGGCCCTTTTATTTCTATTTCTTTTCTTTCTTCTTTGTCTTTTCTCCTGTGCCTCATTCAATTCAACACATAATAATTTTATAATGATGATTCCAGATTGGTGAACCTGGCACTTGGTTGGATGAATTTTACGGCATGTCAAACCTTGTTGGGTCAATAGATGCCAAAGACGTTTTGTTTTATTTATTCTTGATGGGTACTCAATTAAAAAAAAAAAAAACTCAGATTTTCTAAACACATTCTTTTCTATTTAACCCATAGATAGGACCCTAACAGGAACTACCACTCCGGGTCAGAGTGTAAGTGGGAGTAATAGTAATGAAAGGGTACTCTATATTTCCCAGAGCTCTAAAATTGGAACTTCACCTTCATGTCAAACCCAGGACATTAAGACCCTCAACCACCACCTTCTAGTACATATATGATAAAAAGGGTTGGGGCTTGCCATAAAGGAAATAGGGTTGAGACAATCATATAGGTGCTAGGGCTTGACGTGACCAGGGGATTGATCGGAGGGTGCCTCTTTGCCTGCCTGTCTCGCTTAAGTAAGAGCCAAAGTTGAGTGTTGCATGTCATGGACTGTTCAGTCACCAGGGTTCCATCCTTAAGCATCACAGGTCGCCACCCACGGCCAACAGGTGGCCCATTGGAATCTGACATTTTCTGATATTTTGACATTGCCACTGTAGATATTGAATTTTTGTGATAAAAAAGTCACAATTTTAACGATGAAAAAAGTCACAAGTCTGACTTCTGGTTTGTAGAATAGAAAAGGGTACTAATGCAGAATAGTGTGCAAGAGATAATATCATTAGATTATGTATAAAAAGCTTTACATTTCATTACATTTCACAGAAATACCTGAAACCTTTGAGATGCTAGGGTTAGGGTTAGTGTCAGTGCTAGGATTAGGGTTAAGCTACTTCAGGAGTTTCTGTAATCTAATGCTATTTATACATAAAATAGGATTGTAATGATTGCAATAGGTTTGTAATCTCTTGCACGATATTCTGCATTTGTACCTAGAAGAGAAAAAAGGCACATCTAATTTATTGTAATTACTAGACAATCTATTATTTTAATTAATATTTCATGGTTATCTCGATGGTATCAAGAATTTGAATTATAAACAAAAATGACTTTCAGAGCCAATGCAGATCCCACAGAATTATCACTCACTTCCAAATCAGACTGAAAATTGTTTTTTTTTTATAAATCTGAGCATTTTAAGTGTATTGTCTTCATAAAAATCTTACTATGATGTGTCCCACTTTTGTTGGGTTACAGTTATAACTTATATACAATCAGAATTTTTGGGATAGATAAATAAAAAAGCGTTTCAGTGTGAATGTTGGCTCCACAAAATATTATTCAATTGCAAATTGGGCAATACAGAAAATTGCTTTATCCCGTTAAAAATCTTGCTGTGAGGTGTCGTTTTTTTAAATATTTTTTTTTTATAGGGGTTACATAATATGAAGATTTTTTTTTTTAGTAGATAATAAATTAGAAAATATTCTAATAAAGAAAACTGGTTTCATGTCCTTCTTCTAACAATCTGAATTGTGTTTTGTACTTAAAGGTACTTAAAGCTCTCAGTTTATTTTTCTTGCTGAATCTGAACCTGTGTGAAAGCTGGACTTGGACTATGACCGATGAAACGCTCTCTCTCTCTTCTTATCAGTAAGATTAAAATGAAAAAAATAAAAAATAAAAAAATAAAAATAATAATAAAAATAGATAAATCAATAAAAAAAAAAGAAAATGAAAAATTAAACAAGTTAGTAAAAAAAAAAAATTCAAAGCAAAAAAAAAACTAGTAAAGTATCCTGATGAAAATACTGTTTGATCTTTTTTTGCTTTTAAACATTTTTTTTTTAACAACAATAACTGAAATTATATATCGATTACAGTGTAATCATTACACATAGTCATGTACATTTGAATTTAACTTCTCGGTCATCACGAGTCGATATATGACTAAACAAAAAAATAAAGCACGTGTTTTCTAGTTAGGAAAAGGATTTTATGAGAACAAAGGTAAAGATAAGGAAGGAGGGGGAAGGTGGAAAAGAAGAAAGAGAAGAAGAACGAGGGAGTGGGTAAAGAAGAGAGAGGTCACATGATGTGGTGTTTGGCTCATGCGATTTTCATATAAAAAGGACCCATCCTCACTTGGACCTCACAGTATTTTGAAAAACACTTTTCCATTTGATGTTGTTGTTGTAGACATACAATTCAGTTTTTAGTCTTGTCAACGATTTATGTAAGTTCTCACTTTTTTTTATTTATTATTATTTTTTAATGGAATTAATTAACCTCCATAAAAAGTGGCTTTATCTTTTTTTTTTATTGTGACATAAAAAGATATAACATCCTGATCGATTCTGCTTAGTTTACCACAACTTGAGTAATTTTATAAATTGATTTTAACCTAGTTTGTTGGTTCGAGTTAAAAAAAAACCCAACAAAACACCTAAAAACTTTAATGTACGATAAATTACCTTAAACAATTAATTAATGTTATTGTTATGTTATTGTTAAGTTAAAATAAATTAAAAAGCAGGAGGTGGGATTCACACATCATTGACTCTTGCTCCCACACAACATAAATAAAATTTCTAAATATGATAAACCTTAAATTTACAGTTAATTTTTATTTTTGAGAAAAATGTAAATATAATAATAAAAATAAATGACGTTGCTTATATAAGTACCCGGTGTCAATCTTATTTATACACTTAAAATAATTCCGGCCTTTTCAAAATCTCTTTTGCATTTTCCTTTTTTCTTTTATGATTGAAATTGGGCTTTAATTTCATCCAAAAACATATTTTTCGTATTTAGTTTAATGATTAAACTTCATCACCATTACTCCCAGGTCCACTCTTACTCTGAGTAGTAGTACCTTTTAGGATCCCATCTATGGGTTAAATAGAAAAATTGTGTTTAAAAATTGAATACCATCGCATCAACGTTTAACGGATCTCAATCAATTTAGATTAGTTATGATTTTTGAAATTAAGAGAATCTTTCATATTAAAAAAAATCTATGGTAATAGTTTAAACATTTTCATCAACATTTTCACCAAACTTTGTTTTCTAAATATTTAGAATTACTCATCGTATATAATTTTTCTCTTGTTAGGTTTTGTAATGAGAACAAACACACAGAACAGGATTATTAACTAATTAATCTCATTACTGTTTGTGCTAATTACTGAATATTTTGGAATTTTTTTTTCCTTGTGTCATATCTAGAATTAGTTTGTGGTTGTTGTTTTCTCGTGACCCGACACAAAGTGTGTGTCGGGTCACGAGAAAACAACACCCACATCGAAAACAGTTCAAAGTATGCCAAAACCTTTTGGGTTACATTAAAACCTGACAAAATATTTAATAATTAGTGACAGTATTATTTTTTTTTTGTATTAATTAGGATTAGGGTTGCTTTATGTAGAATAGTTCAACAATGAAAATTTGTTTTTGGCACAAAAAATTATATAGAAATAAAATGTAATACATTTAAATAAGAGTAAGTGGTTATCTTCAAAATACGCACTCCCTTCAAATTAGCCAGCCTCATACGCTCTTTTGATCTGCCTTTTTTTTTCTTTTTAATAATTTTTTTTTTTTTTCGGGAAAATTAACTTTTTTTTTTCATTTGAATTCTTAACTAATTTTCTTTTACAATAAATTATTTTGTGCATTTTGGAATAAGTACGTCCCAATTAACTTACTTTTTTTTTTTAACAGTCAATGAACATATTTTTATTTTTCCTAATAAAATTTGAAAACTTTCATGGAGATCATATATCTATTGAAAAATACCCAAAATAATTTAGTGTAAAAGAAAATTAAAGAATTCAAATGAAAAACAAATTTATTTTTCCGAAAAAAGTGAATCAAGGGTGTATGAGGCTGGGTCCTGCTGCTAATTTGAAGGGAGCATTGCTTTTTTAAAAAAACTGAAAAATTCAGGAGTGCATATCCTGAAGATAACTGAATAAGTTTCAGTCTCTTTTTTTCTTTAACTGAACACATTAAATTTAAGTTCCCAAAATTTTCTTAGAATTAACAAAATGTCTATTCATCCGTATAGCTAAGGATCTGACATTTTTGGATCGATTTCAATCAAAATTTCAAATTATTAGTTTTGTCTTGCAAGGTTTTCAGGGGTGGGGTGAAATGAAATAATCATGAGTTCCAGGGAGCCTTCACTCCCCACCCAGGCAGAATCTGCATTCTCATCTAATATTGGTAAAGACGCCGGGTTTATTCCCCTGCGCCTGAGGCGCTCCTGAAGAGGAATGCTGATGAAAATAAGCAATTTTTAAAACCGGCCCACAGGAAGTTCGCTTCCTGCGAACTCTCCCTACATTAAACCGACTTTCTGTCACGTTTTTTTGGCCTCGTTGGAATAAATACCTGGAAAGTTTCTTTTTTAGGAGACATGGCTCTTAAAATAATTTTTTTTGTGAGATTTGTCTTTTACGTTAAATTAATGTATGTTTGTTACATTTCATTTTTTTAATTTTTATTACTGAACATGTTACATTTAAGTCTCCATAATTATCAGTCATTGATAAGTTGACTTGGTTGGTGAGAGTAGACTTGCAGAATGAAAAACAAAACCTGTAAAAGGGCGGATGAATGGCCATTTAGCATATTATTTCTAAATTCCAACCCTTCCTCATCGCAGCAGGGCTAGTGTCAGAGCCATACCGTTGGGAACTTAAGTTCCTGGTAGGGCCACTCAAGACTGATAGGTTTGACACACAATGGTATTAGGGCCACAACCCGGCCAAAGGGGCTCTGGCGAAAATCCAAAGGGCATCTGCATCATAGTCAGGAATCCACAGTTTTTAGCAGATTTGTCACTGCATCTGGAAAATCTGAGGCAAACAAAAGCCTGACTGGAATATGCATGTGGAGTTTGGGACCACTTGTGAATTTCATATTCCCTTGTTACTCCTTCCACAGGTGAATTTGTTGGATGGAGACGGCTCGACCAACCCAGGATGAATGCCATCACAGAAATAAAAGAATTTGAAGATGTCCATTTTAGGATTTAATTATTGTATTGGAGAAAATAATTATCCATTGCATCGATACTTTTATTGATACCTTCATGGATTTAGGATAAAAGTTTTAATAATGTCTTAAACTTCTACCATTTTTCCTGTAATTTTATTAAACTTTGTTATTTATATTTAAACTATGATTGGACCATATGACCTTTAGGCACCCCTTTTGCTTTGCTGATTCATAAGTACATTTTTTTAATTTACACTGCCAACATCCGGTTGTTTGTTAGGGGTTAGGGTTATGATTTAAAAAAAACCCCTCTAAAATCGTCTGTTAACAAACAACCGGATGTTGATGGTGTAAATGAAAAAATGTACTTATGAATCAGCAAAGCAAAACCCCCTTTTGCTTTGCTGATTCATAAAGGTCATATGGTCCTTATGATTTGTGTGTGTGTGGGGGGGGGGGAGCAATAACTGATATTAAAAAATGTGCTGAATCTAAGAAAAATATATTTTTGTTTTTCAAAAGTTAGTAATACTGTCCAATATTAAATGTTTTATTTAATAATCGTTAGAAATATAAGATTGTTTTTTAAATGATTCAAATAAAATTTGTTTGAATTTAAATGCATTGATGGTGATAAAGTTTTAGTCAAACCCATTGCACAGCAAAAATAAAACCTGATATTTATTTTGTTTAAATCCATTTCTCTTTGCAAAGAAGATGACTCCCAATAATGGAAAAATGATAGTGGACATCTGTTATTCATTTTTCTTTACATAACATCATAGTTTTTATTTATTGATTAGTGTAAAATAATTAAGGGACTCAAACAATTATTTTAGTAAGTTTGTGATTTAGGTTTTAAATTCAGAAAAGAAAAAAAAAATTTTGGAAAAATATTTGAAAGAAAATCTGGTGCATATCACATAAATGCGTCCTGGCCTCCTGCCCTAAAAAACGCTAAGTGGTGCCTGCTGAAAAACCAACCCACGCTACGATTTAACTCCCTAACTGTTTGAAGGACATTTGTTTTGAATTAAAATAAAAAAGATCTAAATATTTCGATTTTTTAAAATTTGTATTTGATTGTATTGATTGTTTTTAATTTTCGAAACTCTGTAGTATTTATTTACATGTACATGATTTAAAAAATTTTTTTTTTTTTTTAATTAGAATAAAATGAAAATACTGAAAAAAATTTTTTTTTAAAAGGGGGTTAAAAGTTAAGGCGATATGAAATATCGATTTCATATCACAATAACTTTTTTGGGAAAAACATCTTCAAACAGCTAGGGAGTTCAATCATAGCATGGGTTGGTTTTTCAGCAAGCACTGCTTAGCGTTTTTTTTTTTAGGGCAGGAGGCATTTATGCAATATGCACCAAAAATGTTTTTGGAATGCAATATTTTTTAAAAATATAAATAATTGGTATCAACTGAATTGTTTCAAATGAAGGAGAGGCAAACAATCAGAAACAATGGTTGAAAAAGTTTAGAGAAATATTTGGTTAAGATAATGGAATATACAAAAAGAATTTTGGAATGGCAGGATTATGTCACTAAAAAATCAGCTGATATAGCACACAAGAGATAATATTAGAATTGCATTTTACATATAAATAGCATTAGATTACGGAAACTGACAATTTAACTTAACCCTAACATCTGAAAGGTCTGGCTCACCGGCTATCTATTTGAAGCTGTACAAAGCTATGGTGCGGACACACTTGGAGATTGCATCACCGGTCTGGAACCCCTATCTTGCTCAGAATATTAACCTCCTAGAAAATGTACAGAGATGTGCAACCAGGCGGATACCCTCCATCAGGTATCTACCATACTCTGAATGTCTCGCAGCCCTGGGAATGGACTCTCTGAAACTTTGGCAACTGACCTGGTAAACGCTCATAAGGTCATTAATCATCTTAACAACAGCAACCTTGAGCACCTTTTTGATCTCCATCTTTCCAACACACGTGGGCATGCCTACAAAGTCAGAAAACAGCACTGCTCACGTGACTTTCGGAAACATTTTTTTCACGCTCAGAATTGCGGAGACATAGAATAAACTACCCACGTCTGCTGAAGCACTGAGTCTTTCAAAGCCTCCATGCTTCTTGTGGTCCGCCGACACTATACCTGCTACCACTCTCCACATACATATGCTTACACGCGCACACATACATGCATATTACTACGGTGAACTGTTCATGTTCCTGACACTACATTATTCTGTGTACTTGACATGAGACTTTGATGAGTTGTGGTGCACCTGAGCACTGTACACAATAAATTTCATTTCATATGTAAGTTGTCGGAGTGGCCTAGAGTCGGTATCAGTCAGAAAGCGAGAGAGTCAATTCCCTTTTTACTAGCGGTAGACCAATGAGATTGTTTTTAGCGTCTGAAGTGGAGTGCCACACCTACCATCAGCTCCTCACTTTAACGCACAGATTCCTGTGCTATGCATACGCTGAGTTGGCGAGGGCCAGTATCGAAAAAGGAACCTTGTGGTTTTGATTCGGACACTCTACTGACTGAGCTAACTAATGATATTATCTCTTGTTCGCAATTCTGCATTAGTACCCTCTTTTCTTTGTAAACATATGTATGTTATGAGATCGGCCAGTTATGTAAACGTGTTTGACAGAATCGTGCACGTGTCAGCTAATTGACAGCTGACACTAAACAGATCTTAATGTATTGGAATTTTGAATGTAAGTGATATAGATGGATAAGGATAGAGGAAAACATAATTTTTTACCTTTTATTGTAAGCAACTTGCTTTCTACCTTTCCAACAAATATCTAAAGAAATAAAGTGTCCTGAATATGACCCTAAACTGTATCTGATGGTGAGACTCCAGTTCCAGGTGAATGGAGTACACCTTCATTACTATCACTTCTAGGTCCGTTCTGACCTGGAGTGGTATTACTTCAACCAGATGTTTATTTGCTTTCTCAAGATAATCAGTGACATTTATACAAAACTTTCATCTTGGTTGCTATGTCTGTCTGTCTATCTATCTATCCATTTATCTATTTGCCCCCCCCCCACCTCTGGTAGGTTGAGTACTCTGGAGGGTATTTATCTGTAAAAATTGCCTCTCCCACTAGTTGGTATGCTGATAGACTGTTGGTTAGGGACTCTGACTGATAAAATATTGGTCGGATTTCAATTCTGGATGGAGGTAGCCTGTTAAGTCTTGCCATACTGAAGAGATGTGATACATAAAGACAGGACTGTCTGTGGATGACTGAATAATATATATATATATATATATATATAGCCATCGCCATCCACAGACAGCGTGTTTTGACGTTTCATGTCTCTTCAGTGTGGCTAGACTTAGCAACTACTTCTAGTTGGGAGCAAAACCCAACTGACTTTTCATCAATCTGATTCGTTAACCCGTGGCCGTCTTCAACTGCCATTATGAAGCTAAGTTTTAACTGATAAATACATACATCTGTGTGTGTGTGTGTGTATGTATGTGTATGTATGTATATATATATATATATGTATGTATATGACACGTATGGTGGTGCATAAGCATAAAATTTGATCATCTGATACGATGAGAAGGACGTCCTTCCTATGTCATTTGCATCAAACTTTGTGGATCTGCAGCGGGTTTGATGAGTCATTTGAGGGCTCGTGAGAGGAAAGGTTCTGGTGGTGGGGTTATAGGATTGTGAGGGACAGTAGTGATCTGTAAAGATTATGCTATTGCTATATATATATATATATATATATATATATATATATATATATATATATATATATATATATATATTATATATATGTTATGTATGTATGTATGTATGTATGTATGACATCTTGTTTTGGTACAGTGCACACAATTTAATCTGTTTTGGACTATGCAGCATGTGTCCTTGACATAGATTTTTGTCAAAAAAAAAATTAAAAATACTTAATTGTTGCTGATATCCCTTTACTCACCCCTTACATCTTTTCAATGCCCCCCCCCCCTGCAAGGAGGTAGTACTCCCTACTTTGGGAATAACTGAATTAAATGATTGATGGTAGTTTTATTTCTCTGAATTTTTTTGTATTATTTGGCTTATTCGGACTATGGTCATTTTTGTTATCTACACAATGTTTTGGGTGATGGGCCCTCTGTCTTTCTTCATGTTATTTCTTGTTGACTCGGGAACCTTCTTGTCGAATTCTGGAGCTTTCACGGAACTTCAAACTGAAATCCTTTATTCAATCCACGGGGGTAGATTGTTTTCATTCCATTAACCATGACCAGAACGAGTGTTAAGCCATGTTAAGTATTCTATGTTATGGTCGATTGAACCTGTAGCCCAGAGATAAGTTACTTAGAACTGTCTTAACTTGACATGTATATCCGTTGTGCCGTGTGTCCAATTCGACACATAATAGTATTTTTTAATATACTACAGACAGTTAAAAAAAAAATTATTTCATGTTGTTAGCATATGTTAAAGTAATTTTCCACTAACAATAAACTAATATTGTTATTGACATTATAACAACTAGCAAATGTATGCACCCTCTGGGTGCAAGTATTTAAGTTTTAATCTAATAAAATATTAGATTAATTTAGAAAGGCTAATGAAACTAAATAAGAATGCAGATAGAAAGATGAGAAACAGAGGGGGGTATAATAAAAAAATAAACAACTGAAACTTACTGTTCCATCACTTCCGTCTTTCATTGCTAAATTTTCCTAAATTAACTATTTAGTTAAAATAGGAAGTAAAGAATAAAATTACAGTTATTTCTTCTTGTTAATAGATTTCTATTAAGATGTATCCCTGAGATTTTTGCTAATATTCATCAAGATAAAACCAAACAATTAGAAATCAGTAATACTAAGCATATATTTATTAAAATCAGATTTTTAATATCAATATGTAAATTAGTGTCCCCGTTCACGCTGTAATCTGCTATTTTGTTGTATATATAAATACAATTGCATGTTATTAATATGTAGATATCGTCAACAGTATCAATTATGTAAAACAATTTTATTAATAATTGAGGTTTAAATAAAAATAAAATCCTGTAGAATGTGACATAAATAACTAAGAGAATTGTGACTTGAATATAGTTTCGGTTACAGACAGAAAAATCCACAATCTCCATTATAATAAGATATTATTTCAAATAGGAATCCACATAGAGGTACATAGAAAATAAATCTTATAGATTGTGTAATACCATTTCTAAACATCCTTTTAACTAAACATAAAAAATAGTTTGTAAATAAAAACTATTTTTATTTAAATAAACATATCTGCATTTCTCTTCTGATTAAATAAAAACTATTTTAACATAAAAGTGTCTTTTGTTTAAAGTTTTATAATTTTAAAAAAACAATAATAACAATATTAATTTAAAATTAGAATATTTATTTAAAAAAAAGATTTTGCTATTAAATTTTAATTTGATTATGTGTAATGTGATCAAATTAAGAATTAATATCTTTTCATATTTAAAACATTATTGTAAGTGTTGAAAAATATTCGTCAACTTCTGATTAATAAGCAAAACTTCTGATTTATTAAAGTAATGCCTGGGTGCCAGAGATCTCAATTGGATTCTTATTCTGATTAAACAAAAACTATTTTAATATAAAAATGTGTCTTAGTTTTATAATTAAAAAAAAAAAATAACAATAGTTTATCTTTAGTGCAAAATTAATTTTTTCACATGATAACAACAACATGAAATAACTAATTTAAAAAAATTAAAATCCCAAACCATTTTAGTATAAAAACATGACTTTGGTTTGTATGAAATTATAATGTCAAAAGATCATCTGTTGATTTTGTTTACTAACAACCAGAAGTTTGTGGTGAAAAGCAAAATTCCGTTTGTTTGAAATATTTGTTTTCGGCTGGGGTGCCTATTGGTGACTTGAGCCAGTTTGTCTTGAGCCAAATTATTTAAAGGATTTTAATTAAAACTCTTTTCTTTCTTTATTTCAGGTTCAACATGGGGTCTACATTGATCTCACTAGTTGTGGCCGCCTTGTGCGCAACTTTAGTTTTAAGTGCTTCAGTTGTTCAAATGGAGATGGAAACCCCTATGGCATCGATGGTCAGAAGAATTAACAACTTAAAAACTACGTGGAAGGTAAGAATTCAACAATTTAATATTAACTAGCAAGAATATGTGGCCTCTGGGCATAAGTTTATAAGTTTTAATGTAATGAAATATATTAAATTAGAAAGACTAACAAAATTAAATAAGAACACATATAAAAAGATTACACTTATTTTAATTATATTTTAATTGCTTTCTTTATAAAATCATTCATAGGATTGATTTTAATGTTGGAGAATATTAGAGATCAATAGCAGCAAATAATTATTTATTAAACCCAGTTTTGTTAAAACCAGTATGCAAATTAACCACACCATTATATTATGTAAACCTTTATTTCTTAGTGATATATAAGACACATTGCAGGATTTTAAACTCACTAATAACATGGGCTGTTTTGAGGTAGAGGCAAATCTAAATCAGATCTTTATAAAGACGATCGTTAATAAATAAGATTTATTCTATGTGTCGATCATTTTGACTATAAATTAGATATTCATTGATAAACTTAGGCAATTCCTGAGGGTATTGTGATGTAAGCAGAACGTAGTTTCGGTTACAGACACCGAATCTCTTTTATAATAATAAGCCTACCTATAAGCAATAGTGCCTTAATCCTCCTTCAAAGTACGCCTTTCTCCCCTGGACCTTACATACCCAATAACCCCTTTCAATTAATAATCTCTATTTTGTCTTACCCTCCTGCTGGTTACCTAAGACTGTGACCTGTAGAGAGGTAAGACGCCCCCCTACAGGGGTCCTGGATATGACACTAAACTGCATCAGATGGTGAGGCTCCAGTTCTGGGAATTGCCATTACTCCCAGGTTCATTCTGACCTGGAATGATAGTATCTGTCAAGGTCCCATCTAGGAGTCAAATAGATATGTTTAAAAAACTATTTGTATTCGATAGGAATACTTGATGCTATGTAAATTATTTGTATTAAGAATAGTTACTTGAAGCTATAATTGTTGACTAAATGATTATTATCACTTACTTGAAGCCATATAACTGTACAAACAAATGACTATTATTAGAATGAAATAATTACTATTAGGTAAAAATACAGAAAACCATAAAACTGCAAATTATTTGTGTTAATAAAAAAAAAAACCCAACAAAAACTCTTAAACAACTAGACAAATGTAAATATGAACATACAATGAGTGCAATTCCCTAACCTTCTGCATAAAATAACCCTAGACTGGTTGACATGCCATTAACAGAGATGCTGATAGGTATGCGTCCTGCATCCCTGATGCAGTAAAATCATATCCATGCATACCACTGTTTTTCTTTTTTCTTCCCTCACCGTTTCAAGCTAACTGTGAATACATTTCAATAGTTTCTTAGAAAGGTAGGAGTTAACCGGCTTTAGTTGGGACCATAAGTTTTCCCCAGGACTCATTCAAAGCAAATATGACAGAATCAAAAAGCTATCAGTTTCACTGCATTAAGATCGGACTTGGATGATTTGATATTTTGCCCCCAAAATCTGCCTGATTTCACTGTCAACTTGCTCTGTCATAGTGTCATCATTAGCTGGCCATTTATTAGTAAGTTTGATTCTTACTGGGTGTCTCATATTTTAATTTGATCGTAAAATTAGAGCTTATATAAAATTACAATGGCTTCTGGTTAATAAGACTGCATTAACATCAATGTTTTTGTTATTTTTTCCCTCAATAACCGAACAAAGCAAATGATTTATGAAAACAGAAAACTCTTAATCCCTTCACGAAACGCGAGGATAGGAACAATTCAAGGGAAGTAACTTAGTCATCTTAGAATATCCACAGGTCCTGCCAGTCATAATTCTTATTTGGAAAGAAAATGTATTTAAAGTCATGTTAAATGGCAAAAGATGAAAATACCACCCCGGCTGATGTGATAGTTACATTAGTGACTGAAAGTATAACATTAATGCAAGAACAATCAGAATAGTACTAATATCAATTATTAGTTGTTTTTATTTGTTTTTCAAACTTTTATTCCTATATCTATGTAGTTGAAATAAGAACAAAATAAAATAAAAAAGATGGAAAATTCACTTACCTCATGGCCGGAGAAAAAAAAATGGTTCCCGAGAGTAACTCTTTATATAGTGCAGACCGGAAGTGAGGGGTATTGTGGAAATGGGGTGGATAACTATGAAAACAAATGTCTGGGAGAAGGAGTTTTGATTTCGTGAAGGCGAACTTGTGTGAGCATTACAGAATTGCAAGAAAGTGATGTTGGACAGAAAGTGTAGAGCTGTGCGAGAATGTGGTTGAGTTTGACAAACCAAGTCAATTGAATTACAATCTATCTTAATTTCTGTTTTGTTTACCAGGCTCAAGATAATTTTGGCTGGACTGACCATAAAGTGCTTCGTCGTATGATGGGTGTCAAGCAAGGTCCTTCTAAATTCAAGTTACCTTTAAGACCCCCACTTCTCAATATGGATGAGTTTGAACTTCCTGATCAGTTTGATTCCCGAGAGCAATGGCCAATGTGTGATACGATTAAAGAAGTCAGAGATCAGGGTAACTGTGGATCCTGCTGGGTAAGTATTTATTTTATTTTATGAAATAATAATGAAATTATTGCGTACATTGTTTATGTCTGAAACCACCTTGGCGCAACACCATAAAGGCAAGAGGTCCATTTTTTTAATGAAATAATAATGAAATTATTGCGTACATTGTTTATGTCTGAAACCACCTTGGCGCAACACCATAAAGGCAAGAAGTCCAGAAGAAAGTGGCGGCAACAAAGCACCGGCACATTAATATCTTCAGGGACAGCCTTCAAGTGCTACATCTGTGGTTGAGAATGTTTTTCGAACATTGGACTTCAGTCACATGAGGCGCTAAAACTTCAGATTCACAAGAACTATAGAGTCTTCCAAGACTGTAATGCCAATGGAATAATGAAATTATTGTGTACAGTGCTCAGGTGCACACAACTTATCAAAGGTTCCTGTTTAGTACATAGAATAATGTACTAATGTCAGGAAAATGAATAGTATACAGTCATGGTGTGTGTGTGTGTGTGTGTATATATATATAGAGAGAGAGAGAGACAGAGGGAATATCAAGTATAGTGTTGTCAAATTACAGAAATTTGGAGGTTTTGAAAGGTTTTGATGGAGTGTTTCAGCAGCCAACAATGGATGCAGGCAGTTTATTCCATGCCTCAGCAACTCCGTGTGAAAAAATGTTTCTAAAAGTCATGTGAGCTATGCTGTTTTCTGACTTTGTAGACATGCCTACATATGTTAGAAATATGGAAATCAAAAAGGTGGTTGCTGTTAGTAAGAAGATTAATGACCTTATGAGTGTTTATCATCTCAGCAGGTTTTAAGATCTAAGATTATCTTTATATGGATTGCAACAATTACAAGATCCAGTTTTGGATGTTTTATGCCAAAGAGTCGTATAAAGATCAGTTGTATTGTAAAGAACTGGGTAATCTGAACATTAGCTACATAAATGAGAGTAACCTCCTCTTGTTTATTTCTCTGTGAGGAAGCCATATGTTTTGGTCGGCCATTTTCATTTCACCATAAATCAATACAACTGCATGTTTTAACATGAAAATATCATAAAATGTGTTCTTAATTGTGTTTGCGCATTATTTAAAATGAACTTAATTGTTATTAAGAACTCATTTTATGATATTTTCTTGTTAAAACATGCAGTTGTATTGATTTGCAGTGAAATGAAAATGGCCAACCAAAACATATGGCTTCCTCAAAGTGAAATAAACAAAGGGAGGTTACTCTCATTTATGTAGGTAATGTTCAGTTTACCAAGAACTGAGCCTACTTCCCACAAAAATAACTGTTGTGTCATGAGCACCTCCTATATAATATTACTTATGTTTTAAAAATGTTCTGAAAATTTTAGAAAAATCGTTACCTAAGTTTTTAAAATTCTTTTTCTTACAATTGTAATATAAGATTTTTTCTTGTCGTTAATGTTAAATTTTATTGCAAAAAATAATATTTTCAAGACAATTTTGACAAATATTGAATTATTAAAGGGAGATAATTCAGCATGAACAAAGATTTTGACTTTAATTCTTAACATTTCCAGTTTAAAAAAAAAAAAACTTCAATATCTTTAAATAATTTCCAGTTACTGATTATTATTTATGCAACTTTCATCTGGACAAGTGGTGAAATGCTGTTGGAGATAGTAGATGACCTACGAACACAATCTCCACACAATATTTTTTATCACATGACCTGATGAAGATAGCATAAACCAAAACGTTATAACGTCGACTACAACATCAAGAATACTCATCTTTTGGAATACTTCATATTTTCTACATATTGTTGGATTTAATTCCCTATTTTACTCCCATATATATATATATATATATATATATACATACACACACCGCAGTGACAATAGAAATCCACTAAGTATTACAACCTTATTTACTTCAGGATTTTTACACTAAAATCGAGTAAAAAAAAAAAAATGCTCAATATAAAGAGCTAAATAGACGATTAAAATCGAATGGTTTAAAATACGGATCATTTAGAATATACCGACTCTAGTTTCTAGCATTAGTGCAAATCTTCTGACCCTGAAGATTCGTGTCAATGCGAGAAACTTGAGTTGGTATATTTTAAACGATCCATATTTTAAACCATTTGATTTTAATCGTCATATATATATATAACCATTATCAGGGAAAAATTATGGAATGTTATTTTTAAGTGAGATTAAACAAATATGAAAAATTTGATGGTTTACATATCCGATATATATAAAAACTTAAATACTCAAATGTAGTTAGAATTACCTATTTATTCATAAATAAAAACATCCACTGAATATTTTTTTCATTTTTTCATATCTTCCATACTTGCATACCATTGGATTATTTCCATTTTTTTCCTATTTGAAAACAAATTTTTTTTTTTCATTGTTCCTCCTACTAGGCCACGGCTGCTGTTGAAGCAATGTCTGATCGTATCTGCATTGCTAGCAAAGGAAAAGTCAATACCCATTTAGCCATTGAAGATTTGTTGACCTGCTGTATGACTGTGGAGATGGGTATGGGATTTTTTTTTCTTTATTTTTCTTTATATCAATAATTAGGAAGAATTTGTCTCCTTTCAATGGCCAAACTGTTTGATATATAGCTTCTGATTTTTTTTTTTCTTATGGGGGAGGGGCGTGTGTCTAAAATTTATCAGAATTTTGTTCAGCAGTGTGTAACTAATTGGACAGAATTAAAATGTCTAAAGAAAAACAACAAATTATTTAAAAAAAAAAAAAATAATATCACATATCTTATTATAATGGAGATTGTGGGTTTGTCTGTCTGTAACCGAAACTATATTACTATACAAGTCACAATTCCTTTAGTTATTTACATCATATTCTCCATGACTTTATTTTTATTCAAACCTCAATTATTAATAAAATTGTTTTACATTACTTACACTGTTGACCATATCTACATACTACTTGTACCCAATTTAGTATTAATTATATCAATACACAACATACTAATAACATGCAATTGTATTTTTACAGTAAGAATGGAAATGCTAATTTGCATATTGATACTGAAAATGTGATTTTAATAAATATATGCTTAGTATTATTGATTTCTAATTGTTTGGTTTTATCTTAATCAATATGAGCAAAAATCTCTTCAATAAATCTTAAAAGAAATCCATTAACAAGAACAAATAACTGTAATATTATTCTTTACTTCCTATTTTAACGAAATAGTTAAATTAAGAAAATTTACCAATGAAAGATGGGAGTAATGGAAAATGATGGAAGAGTTAGTTTCAAAGTTGTTCTATTTTTCAATCATACCCCTCTGTTCCAATTTTCTGCATTCTTATTCAGTTTCATTAGCCTTTCTAATTTAACATGATATTTTATTATATTAAAACTTAAATACTTGCACCCGGAGGTTGCATATATTTGCTAGTTATTATAATGGAGATTTGGTGTCTGTATGTCTGAAAATGAAACTGTGTCACTGTTTACATCACAATTCTCTCAGGAATTGTCAAAATCATTAATACATAGAATATATCTTATTTAATAACAATGTCTCTATAAAAATCTGAGTTGGATTTGTCTCAAAACAGCCCATCTTATTAGTGCAGTTAAAATCCTGCAATGTGTCTTGTATATCACAATGAAAAAGTTTACATAAAATATGGTGTGGTTAATTTGCATATAGGGTTTAATAAATAATTACTTGGTGTTATTGATCTCTAATATTGTTTTATTCTCCAACGTATTAAAAATCAATCCTATGAATGATTTTATATAGAAACCACTTAAAACCAATTAAATAAGTGTAATCTTTTTATTTAATTTGGTTATTACATTGAAACTTAAATACTTATGCTTGGAGAGGGCACATTCTTTCTAGTTTGATTACACATTGCAAAACTGATTTAAAGGAAGTTTATTCTGGAAATATGAAATACTTAGATGGCATTTATTGCTTAGTTAGGATTAACAATTCATTTATAAAAACAAATTTACCTAAATCTATAAATCTCTCATTAAAATTCTCTACAAAATTTGGAAATATTTCAAGTGTGATTTTGAAATAGATATTTGTTTGATGGTATTAATTGAAATAACAAAACCTCAGTGATATAAGAAACAACTACACATATCTTAATGTACAATATATACAATTGCTTAACCTTAGACATGTTAATGTGCTGTTAAAATGAATCCATCATGTTATTCATTTGTAAATTGCATTGGGATTAATGGGCTAACAAAAATGAGTAATTTTCACCTTTAGTTGGCTAAATTCCTAGCAAATAAGGCAATTAGAGTAACCTCCCTTGACTTTCATTTTCAAACAAGCCGGTAGCCATTTTGAAAGTCTCCATGCGAAATACACAAATCTTAGAAACTTTTTGAAAACAATACAACTGCATGCTTTAACACAAAAATATCATAAAATGTGTTCTTAATAACAATTAAGTTCATTTCAGATAATGCGCACACATAATTTTATGCTAGGAATTTAGCCAACTAAAGGTGAAAATTACCCAAAAATGTCTGTATTTTTTTTCTGTATTTTAATTATCAGATAATAATGCCAATTAAAGATATGTATTTTATGTAATTATCATTTTATACATTATTTTATTCATTCATTTAAATAATCTTTTTTTTTTTTCAGTTGTAATGGAGGTTATCCTGAATCTGCCTGGTATTATTTTAAAAATGAAGGTATCGTCACTGGTGGACCCTACAACAGCCATAAGGTTAGTAGCGCTTATTTTAAATTCTAAACTTCATACTTTAGATAATTAAATATATTCTACTTCATGAAGTTACTCTTCTACAGAATAAACTAAATAAATAGTAGATTTTTTTTTTCATGTTGAAATATAAGGGAATTACATAGAATTTTTCTTTCTCAATATTTTTATGACTCTTGCTACATTTGAAGTTTGTAGTGTTAATATTTCTGCTTATAATTCAACTGCTTCATTTTACTAGGGTAAGTTGAAAGTTTTGCAATATTTTGGTATGTGCTAGTTTGTATATATCGGGTGACTAAAGCAGTTTAAGGTGTACAAGATACTTGTCGTATAATAATAATAATAATAAACAAGATACATAAACAATAGAAGATAGAAAGGTGTACATAAACATACATACATAAAAGTCACAGACAAGATAATATAAAAGTACACATAATATAAAGGTACAAACATGAGACTAAGAATAGTCCATGCTGTATAAATCACTTACAGTGACTAGTAGCAGGTGTTAAGGGCCGAAGCCCCGACGAGAAGGGAATGACAATTGTCTAACCCATGTGGGTACCTACAAGGAGAGGTTGAAAAGAGAAAGAAGTTTAAATCAGGCGCTTGAATACTATCGACCCTGGTGGCCGGCACATAAACCCAGTGGGAAGATTACTCTTCCAGGCAAAGGGAAGATAATCCCCACAGTAGTATCATGGTAGTTGTTGCACTGATTCCCTCCATGTGCAATTTGAAAGCTGCACAGATGAACGTGCAACGTAGTCTAATTCAGAAAACTTATACTTTACGATTTTGAACTGTGCCATAATGCCGCAGAAGCAACCAAAAACATTTGTTGTGAAAAGTGAAGCTGTAGTTATCATGGTACAGTAACCAGATGGTTCAAGAAATTTCTCTTGAGTTACTAGGTATTTGACTATTAGATAGGACTAAAACCATGGATTCAGAGGCTGTGCTCCAAGATATAGAGGCAAATCTGGTTGATTAGCATTGGAGAGTATCAGGCAAGTTCAGCATCCTGGTCCATTTGTGATACAGTAACCAGATGGTTAAAGAAGTTTCTCTTTGGTTGCTAAGACCTTGTTTATTAGGTAGGACTAAAACCATGGATTCCAAGGCTGTGCTTCAAGCCATAGAGGCAAATCTGGTGAGTAGCACTTGGAGAGTATCAGGCGAGTTCAGCATCTTGCAGTCCATTTGTGGTTTGTCACCTTCACCCAAACACTTTTCAGCAAAAGTATCCAGAGCTCCTGAATAGCACCTCACATTACCGAAATGGTGCAAAACTTTTGACTCACCCTAGTACCTAAACAACATCTTGGTCACCTTCTCATTTTTCTGATTAAGGCATCTCTTTATAAATAATAATAATAATAATGAAATTTATTGTGTACAGTGCTCAAGTGCACCACAACTCGTCAAAGTCTCATATCAAGTACACAGAATAATGTATTAGTGTCAGGAACATGAACAGTTTACTGTAGTAATATGCATGTATGTGTGTGCATATGTATGTGGAGAGTGGCATCAGGTATAGTGTCGGCGGACTACAGGAAGCATGGAGGCTTTGAAAGACTCAGTGCTTCGGCAGCCTACAACAGACGCGGGCAGTTTATTCCATGACTCTGCAACTCTGAGCGTGAAAAAATGTTTCCAAAAGTCACGTGAGCAGTGCTGTTTTCTGACTTTGTAGGCATGCCCACGTGTGTTGGAAAGATGGAGATCAAAAAGGTGCTCAAGATTGCTGTTTCCAATAATTTGAATTCCTTTTGGTTATGCTTTAGAATCGTCATCATCATGTCGCGCAATTACTGGGAGGTCCTCTGTGCAGCATCCAGTATCCGCGCAGAGCTGGTCAATGTTGGTCCTTGCTGGGCAGCCAACATTAGCATGTTCATGTGTTGGCTTCCACAGGAGAACGTCGCTTATGAGTTCGTCCTTGCTTCTCCAGCAGTGTCCCGCGTGTTTTGTCTGTCTTACTTGGATGGTTTATGATATAGGGGGCAGGTGGCCGTACAGCTGCTTTTTTGTGGGGTGCTGTTTCCACAACTTGTTCAAGATCGCACGCAGCATTCTTGTCTATCTAGCTTATTCTCCAGGCACTTCATGAGGGTCCAAGTGGTGCAGCACTGATACAACTACAGCTTGGAAGAATTGTCGTTTTAACTTGTCAGGGAGATTGGATTTTCATATGACCGGTAATCTGTTTATAGCTGACCATGCCTTCCCTATTTGTGCATTAACATCACTTTCTGTGGATGAGATATTACTACCTAAGTATGTGAATTGTTCTACTGGCTTTAGAGACTTACCATTGAGTTTCCTTTCTTTTTAAAACACATGAATTCAGTTTTATCGGAGTTAACGCTTTAGAATAGCATAATTTATTTTCAGTCTTGAAAAAAAATGTTCTTAATTTCAGTATAAGTCTTCTAAATTTGATAATTTTATATTTTTTCTTTCTCTCTTTAGGGTTGCCAACCTTATAAAATCCCGGCTTGTGAACATCATGTTGTTGGACCTTTGAAACCCTGTAAAGGAGATCTTCCTACCCCAGAGTGCGTCTCAAAATGTCAACCTGGATACAACAGCAGTTTTGGCGATGATAAACACTATGGTATGTTCATATATACTACTCTGTAGTGTAATGGTTAGTTGTAGGAAATGGATTTGTAGACCTGAGTTCATATCCTGGACGAGGCTGCTTGCATTTCTCTTAGTGCTAATACCTTTGGGAAAGGTATGCAACCAACTACTCTCCCTCCAGCTGTGGGTAAATAGTAGAGTATACTCGGCTCTTTAACCATGGCTAAGTAACCAGCATAGGAGAAGGAAAACTCTGAATTCAGCTTAAGAAATTGACCCTGTGTCACATCCTGCTCGTGTAGAGGGGTTGTTAGATATATATACTACTGTGTGTGTGTGTGTGTGTATCAGTCACAGTCAAGCAGAAAATCCCAGGACTTGACTTTTTGACATAGATATTGACTTGACGTTAGACTATGGCTATATACTGGCTTTGCCAATATAGACTATTCAAGGTCAACCTCCAAAGTCATTTGAAGTCGCTGAAGGTCATTGGAGGGGAGTTATTTCTGTCTAAATGGAATGAGATAGACTTTGATATGAAATAAGAAAAAAATTTTTGCTGACCTCATAAATGAAACAGATGAGGTCAGATCTATGGTTTTCACATGGGCAGCTGTATGTGGGCTGTTGAGTAAATAGTGTCTACATATTTGCAAAAGACGAAAGAACAAAAAATATTTTCTATATTTTAGATATTTTAGGTAGAGCAAGACATTAGGTTTATAAGTTCCCAAAATTCACACTGAATTGTCCAATTTGACACATAGCATAGTAGATAAAGGTGTTGGGTTAAGACAGTTCTAAGTGCAGGTTCAATCCTGGTCAGGGTCGACAGTAACATAGAACAATAATTAAAACAGCTTAACACTTGTACCCCAGCTATGGTTAGCAAAATGAGAACAGGATACCTCCGTGGATTGAATAAAAGCTTGGGTTCAAAGTTCCGTGATGGCTCCCGATTATGACAAGAAGGTTCCCGAGTTTGAGAAGTTTCCTGAGTCCGACAAGAAATACCTGGAGAAGGCTGGAGGGCACATTGGCCGAAATGTTGTGTATATAACAATAAAGATAAGGACAATAGTCCAAATAATCCAAATAATCCTAAAAAATATTTTGTACAAAGAAGTTTTCAGAAACTAAGAATTTTTCTTTGTTTAAAACCTTTTTTTATTTTTATTTGTCATGTTTGTAATTGTGTATCGCTGGAATCTTGCTAAAATAACTAGATTTCCTCTACCTCTCTGTCATGGGCAGGATATGACAAAAGGTAATTTTAAACCATCTAATTTTCCTTCTCCTAGACTGGTTGCCTAACCAAGGCTAAACAACCCAGTCAGTGCAACTATTCACTTTTAGCTGAGGGAGAGAAGGAGATGGATTCATACCTTTTCCAAGGGTATTAGCACAAAGTGAAGTGCAAATAGTCTCATCCAAGATTTGAACTCTGGTTGCTTGTTAGAATTCTTACAATGATATCTGTTATGCTAAGTGCACCTCTTTCTAAAACTGACCTTGTGTCACATCCTGTTTGTGCAGAGGGGTTGGTAAATACATATATTCGAGTATTCGGGGATTTTTAATTAAAGTGTTAATCACAAAATAGATATTATCTACCTCATTAATTGTTTCGTTTGCAGCACAGATACAGGGTGTCATAATATTATGTTATTTGGAGGTACAAAATATATTTACCAACCCCTCTGCACGAGCAGGATGTGACACAAGGTCAATTTCTTAAGCAGAGTTTAACAGGTTTGAATTTAGTCTTCCTTCTCCTAGACTGGTTACCTAGCCATGGCTAGAGAGCCCAGTCTGCCCTGCTATTTGCCCATAGCTGGAGGCAGAATTGGATTCCTACCTTTCCCAAGGGTATTAGCACCATGTGAAATGTAAACAACTTCGCCCAGGAATTGAACTCTGGTCGATGAATCCATTTCTTACGATTCTAACCATTAGTCCACACGCCTCCATCTTTGAAGGTACAAAATAAGCTTAGTATTATCTGCGTTATTCGGACTATTGTCCCCATCTTCATTGTTACTTGTACAACATAACAATGAAGATGGAGACAATAGTCTGAATAACACAGATAATACTAATCTTCAAGCCTCATCTCAAACATTCAGAGAAATAAAATAAGCTTAGTTAATACCAACAAATTTTTTTTATGATTTCAATGTTCTATTGTCATTTTCTTAATTGATGTTTATGATTTTAAAATTATATTAAAAAAAAAATGGTAACTTTCATGGGGAGCTTTTGAATAATTTATTCTATTAAATTCTTTGTTTATTTTTTTTTTATTTTTTTTTTACAGGAAAATCTGCCTATGCAATTGCAAGTGATGAAGATCATATGCGTCTTGAAATTATGACCAATGGTCCAATTGAGGCAGCGTTTATGGTTTTTGAAGATTTTCTTACATACAAATCAGGTGAGAATGAAAGATGTGAAGATTTGGGTGTTTTTCTTTTTGTTTAACTCTTAACATCCTGTTGAGATTTTTCTAAGTCCAGAGCATTCCTATAAGGATATATATAAAAAAAAAATGGCTAAAAATGACCTTTGCATCTAAAGTTACCTATTATTTCCCTTAAATCAAAGATTTCTACATATGTTTAATGTTAAATTTAAACAAAGGCTATTGTTTGGGGCTGATTAGTTAAAACTAATGTGACTTCCAGCCGGGTGGAATGAGGTGGTATAGGACTTTAAGAATTAAGACATGCTGGTGACTGTTAGAGAAGCGGATGAACTCTTTGTTGGATTATTTGGTAATCTGAACATTAGCTACATAAATGAGAGTAGCCCCCCTTGTTTATTTCACTTTGAGGAAGTTCATTTCACCGTAATCAATATAACTGCATGTTTTAACACGAAAATATCATAAAATGTGTTTTAATAACCATTAAGTTCATTTCAAATAATGCACAAGCACGATTAAGAACACATTTTATGATGTTTTCGTGTTAAAACATTCAGTTGTATTGTACATTCAGTGGTAATTTGAACATTCGCTATATAAATGAGAGTAACCTATCCTTATTTAAAAAAAAAAAAAAGTTAGAAAGTTAGATCTTAAAGCAGTGATGCTGATAGTTTTTTGATTTAAGGTGTCCTGAGATGCACATATTTGCTTTGAATGTGTCCTGGGGAAATTTGATGAGTCCCAACTATAGTTTCTTAATAAATTTTAGGGTTTTTATTTATGATCTAGAGAAACGATTAAAGCTGTCTAACTCCTACCTTATAACCTATCCTGTATAATTTGTTTCTAACAAAATATTGAAATGTATTTACAGTTAGCTTGAAATGGTGAGGGAAGAAAAAAGAAAAACACTAGGATGCATGGATATAATTTTACTGTGTCCTTTTAGATTTTTATGTGTCTGGGACGCATAACCATCAGCATCTCTGTTAAAGGTTTTCTCAAAAAACAAAAACAAACCCTGATTCACTTTGTATGTTTTTTTTTTTTTTTTTTTTTTTTTTACCATTTATATCTGAATATTTCTGACTGAGGGCCGGGTTAGCTCACTCGGTAGAGCGTTCGGCTAGAAACCACAAGGTTCCTAGTTCGATACCCGCCCTCGCCAACTCAGCGTATGAGTAGCACAGGGATCTGTGTGGTAAAGTAAGGAGCTGATGGTAGGTGTAGCGCTCCACCTCAGACGCTAAAATAATCTCCTTCGTCTAGCGCTAGTGAAAAGGGGATAGACTTCCTTGCTGCATTGGCTGATACCGACATTAGGCCGCCCCGACGACTTTATTTCTGACTAAATGAATATCCATGATGAATCCATTTTTTTCTGCAATAAGCTGGTTAAGATTAAATTTTGCTTTTAACCCTTTATCTGCCATCTGCAATTTCTTTCTCTCTTTCTTTTGGAAGTCCGTCACAGACGACGATGATGTCACTCCATATCTTCAGTTGTGGACCCTCTGGTGGCTCATTAGTCCAATTCTGGACTTGCAGATGCGGTCACACACATTGCAGGGGAAATTCCCATCTACGTTTGGTTGCCTCTTGTGAAATGACTCAATACTACTTGAGACAGCACCCTGCAACAGCTTGGCAGCCCAGTCGTTTTGGACTTTCCTCTGCCACTGGACTAACTGCGGGACTACCAAGATAGTGGACTGGGGTCTGTGCAGCCTCTTTCCACTTAAAATATCTCGTGCACAAGTTTCATTACATGCCATCTGCAATAGCCATGTCTGTTGAGTATCTGGCCGCCATCCTTGGCCAGATGTAAAAGAACTTAAAGTAAATAAGTAAGTCAATAAGTCCTGTGGTATTGTTTCCTTTAGGTCCGACGTCCAAGAAGATCCAAGTATGAATGCGCTAAGATTAAGAATCAGGCTAGTATAAATACAACAGCAGCAGCAGCACTGCCAGTGATTGGACAATAGGAATCTTTCCCAGGTCACGTGCTTATAGGCGAGTCTATAAGTAGAGGTGTACTTCTGGCACACGCCTTATATCATAGAAAATTCCAACAATGTCCCAAATGGTTGATAAGCTAATATCATATAGCTGATGCTTTACTACTGAATAGAAATATATTCATTTAATTCATTTCTCTTTTTTAACTTTAAACCTTTTTCTAAGAGCTGACATTCTCTGGCGTTTTTGGGTGGTCCGGCATTTTGATTGTCAGGTGGTTTGGGGTGCTCTGATTGATTAAAGGGTTAATTTACCTTGAATATACTTATTTTGCTGTCCTTTTTCTTTCATTCCCCCTTTTTTTTTCTTCTATATTTTTCAGGTGTCTATCAACATGAAGAAGGTAGATTCATGGGTGGTCATGCTATCAAAATTTTGGGTTGGGGTGTCGAGGATGGAACCCCTTACTGGCTCGTGGCTAATTCCTGGAATACTGCCTGGGGAGAAAAAGGTAATGAAATAATTGGACAATATTTATTTGTTTCTGTTGATATTGTGAAGAAATAAACCTTTTCTGGATTTTCAATGTTAATTGATTAATTCAGTCAAAACACTTAGTGCCCTTCAAACCCATAACTTCCAATTAAAAAAATAAGTTAAAGAATTAAATGTGTGTTTTGAATTTATAGTTTACTGATTCTTTCCTCAATTAAATTGTATTGAACATTAACATTAAATTGTTTTATTTAGGAGCGAAATGAAATTTATAGTTTACTGATTCTTTCCTCAATTAAATTGTATTGAACATTAAATTGTTTTATTTAGGAGCGAAATGAAATTTATAGTTTACTGATTCTTTCCTCAATTAAATTGTATTGAACATTAAATTGTTTTATTTAGGAGCGAAATGAAATTTATAGTTTACTGATTCTTTCCTCAATTAAATTGTATTGAACATTAAATTGTTTGATTTAGGAGCGAAATGAAATTTATAGTTTACTGATTCTTTCCTCAATTAAATTGTATTGAACATTAAATTGTTTTGATTTAGGAGCGAAATGAAATTTATAGTTTACTGATTCTTTCCTCAATTAAATTGTATTGAACATTAAATTGTTTGATTTAGGAGCGAAATGAAATTTATAGTTTACTGATTCTTTCCTCAATTAAATTGTATTGAACATTAAATTGTTTTATTTAGGAGCGAAATGAAATTTATAGTTTACTGATTCTTTCCTCAATTAAATTGTATTGAACATTAAATTGTTTTATTTAGGAGCGAAATGAAATTTATAGTTTACTGATTCTTTCCTCAATTAAATTGTATTGAACATTAAATTGTTTGATTTAGGAGCGAAATGAAATTTATAGTTTACTGATTCTTTCCTCAATTAAATTGTATTGAACATTAAATTGTTTGATTTAGGAGCGAAATGAAATTTATAGTTTACTGATTCTTTCCTCAATTAAATTGTATTGAACATTAAATTGTTTGATTTAGGAGCGAAATGAAATTTATAGTTTACTGATTCTTTCCTCAATTAATTGTATTGAACATTAAATTGTTTGATTTAGGAGCGAAATGAAATTTATAGTTTACTGATTCTTTCCTCAATTAAATTGTATTGAACATTAAATTGTTTATTTAGGAGCGAAATGAAATTTATAGTTTACTGATTCTTTCCTCAATTAAATTGTATTGAACATTAAATTGTTTGATTTAGGAGCGAAATGAAATTTTATAGTTTACTGATTCTTTCCTCAATTAAATTGTATTGAACATTAAATTGTTTGATTTAGGAGCGAAAAGAAATTTATAGTTTACTGATTCTTTCCTCAATTAAATTGTATTGAACATTAAATTGTTTTATTTAGGAGCGAAAGAAAAATTTATAGTTACTGATTCTTTCCTCAATTAAATTGTATTGAACATTAAATTGTTTTATTTAGGAGCGAAAAGAAATTTATAGTTTACTGATTCTTTCCTCAATTAAATTGTATTGAACATTAAATTGTTTTATTTAGGAGCGAAAAGAAATTTATAGTTTACTGATTCTTTCCTCAATTAAATTGTATTGAACATTAAATTGTTTTTTTAGGAGCGAAAAGAAATTTATAGATTACTGATTCTTTCCTCAATTAAATTGTATTGAACATTAAATTGTTTTATTTAGGAGCGAAAAGAAATTTATAGTTTACTGATTCTTTCCTCAATTAAATTGTATTGAACATTAAATTGTTTTATTTAGGAGCGAAAAGAAATTTATAGTTTACTGATTCTTTCCTCAATTAAATTGTATTGAACATTAAATTGTTTTATTTAGGAGCGAAAAGAAATTTATAGATTACTGATTCTTTCCTCAATTAAATTGTATTGAACATTAAATTGTTTTATTTAGGAGCGAAAAGAAATTTATAGTTTACTGATTCTTTCCTCAATTAAATTGTATTGAACATTAAATTGTTTTATTTAGGAGCGAAAAGAAATTTATAGTTTACTGATTCTTTCCTCAATTAAATTGTATTGAACATTAAATTGTTTTATTTAGGAGCGAAAAGAAATTTATAGTTACTGATTCTTTCCTCAATTAAATTGTATTGAACATTAAATTGTTTTATTTAGGAGCGAAAAGAAATTTATAGTTTACTGATTCTTTCCTCAATTAAATTGTATTGAACATTAAATTGTTTATTTTAGGAGCGAAATGAAATTTATAGTTTACTGATTCTTTCCTCAATTAAATTGTATTGAACATTAAATTGTTTTATTTAGGAGCGAAAAGAAATTTATAGTTTACTGATTCTTTCCTCAATTAAATTGTATTGAACATTAAATTGTTTTATTTAGGAGTGAAAAGAAATTTTATAGTTTACTGATTCTTTCCTCAATTAAATTGTATTGAACATTAAATTGTTTTATTTAGGAGCGAAAAGAAATTTATAGTTACTGATTCTTTCCTCAATTAAATTGTATTGAACATTAAATTGTTTGATTTAGGAGCGAAAAGAAATTTATAGTTTACTGATTCTTTCCTCAATTAAATTGTATTGAACATTAAATTGTTTTATTTAGGAGTGAAAAGAAATTTATAGATTACTGATTCTTTCCTCAATTAAATTGTATTGAACATTAAATTGTTTTATTTAGGAGCGAAATGAAATTTATAGTTTACTGATTCTTTCCTCAATTAAATTGTATTGAACATTAAATTGTTTTATTTAGGAGTGAAAAGAAATTTATAGATTACTGATTCTTTCCTCAATTAAATTGTATTGAACATTAAATTGTTTTATTTAGGAGCGAAAAGAAATTTAGATTTGCTTACAAGGGGTGCAAGTAAAGTTTGGTAAGCCCTATAATAGATAAACCCTATAAATGAATTCTATCTGTTTAGTTTTAAGTGTTTTCCTATTGTAATGAATTAAGATTTGAATTTTTTTTTTCCTGATTGTAAAATTTACTCTTTTTATCCTTTCAGGTTACTTTAAAATTAAGCGAGGGTCAAATGAATGTGGCATTGAAGATAGCCCCGTTGCTGGTTTGCCCAATGTGTAAAATCTTCCAATCAAAGATACATTCCTTTCTTTGCAACTTCAAAAACATTTTTGGAATTTTCAACTAATATTTTCTTAATAAGAGGGAGAAAAAAAAATGGCTACCATCACATCACAAATATTTGGATGCTGTGATCACAATTGATGCAACAACCTCATCTGTTTTTCTAACACTCATTCTTGCATCAATGTTTCCAGCATTTGATTTGGATAATTTTTCTCTTTTTAAAATTTAAAAAAAAAAAATTTCTTGTTGAACTTACAAATGGGGAAATGATTTATATTTTTTTATATCTCTACTTCTGTGAATGTGTGTGTGTGTGTGGGTGTATATAAAGATATTTATAGGAATCATTCTGATTTAATAAAGGTTTTTTTTTATTTATACTTGTGTGTTCATTTATATACCTTGACTTGCAAGTGTCACAATTTCAGAGTTTTCCGAGTTCAATTGGTTGTATTTATTTATTTTTTTGACTATATGATCTTTAGGCACCCCTTTTTGATCTCGATTCAGAAGGACATGTTTTTCATTTACACCATCAATATCCGGTTGTTTGTTAGGGGTTAGGGTTAGGGGTTAGTTTTATAATTAAAAAAAAAAAACTCTAAAAATCGTCTGTTAACAAACAACCAGATATTGACGGTGTAAATGAAAAACATGTCCCTCTGAATCAAGATCAAAAAGGGGTGCCTAAAGATCATATGGTCCATTTTTTTTTTTACTTTCCTTGTACCTCAATTTTAGCTCAACACAATCTTCAGATGTTAATAAGTTCACTAAAAACATTTAAGTTTCCAAATTTATTGAAGAATAATCAGCTAAGTTCCAATTACTGTTGAATTGGTAAGACATGGCAACAAGCGGTTGTAACTTAATACAATCCCGTCCTGTCGCAATTCTACTGCAGAATGACAGGGTATTTATAAAACTCCACAATATCATAGAAACCAATCAGAACTCAGGGAATGGAATCACCCAAATGCATGAATAGACTATTCTTGATTTCTATAAATACCAACTGTCTTGGACACTGCTTGAGTTGTGCTTAGCTAGTTGCTGTTATTCAAACCATCAGTAGACTGACTTCAATATTTATTATAACAAATATGAGGGCGTGTCAAAAAGTAATGCCATTTTGTTTAGGACAGGTATAATTACCAATACAGAATCATACATCAAAATGAAGCTGGTCCTCTGTGGATCACATTCTTACTTCTCCGCATAGTCACCATTTTTCTCAATATCAATGTTCCACCTTTGAATGAGAGTCTGTATCCCTGCACCGTAAAATTCTGTTGACTGTTCTTTGAGCCAATTCTTCACTTCGTCATCACTGGAATAATGTTTGCCTCTCAAACCCTCTTTCATGGGGCCAAAGACAGGCAAAGTAGGGGGTATGATCCACAGAGGACCAGCTTTATTTTGATGTATGACGCATGGTCCTGTGTTGGTAATTATACCTGTCCTAAACAAAATGGCATTACTTTTTGAATGACCCTCATATTATTTATTAAAAAAAAAACAAAACATCAAAACATATTACAGTACATAATTCATTACATTCTATTTTTTTTCTTATAATCATGTTGAATACACTGGTTTCTGCTAGATCACTACAGTTAAGCAACAATGAGCCTATTTAATACTTTGATGGATGACCATTTAAGCAGGCGGTCGGAGAGGCCCTCTCCGATCAATCGGCTGGTCACGTCAAGCCCTAGCACCTATATGATTTTCCCAACCCTATTGCCCTTATGGTAAACCCCAACCCCTTTTTATCATATGGGTGCTAGAAGGCGGTGGCTGCGGGTCTACATGTCCTGGGAATAACGTTAAACTCTATCTGATGGTGAGGTTCCAGTTTTGGAGGTTTGGGGAATGTGGAGCACTCCTTCATCACCATTGCTCCTTAGTCCACTCTGACCCGGAGTGGTAGTACCTGTTAGGGTCCCATCTATGGGTTAAATAGAAAAAATGTATTTATAAAAAAATTGAATTAAGAATTGATTTATTTCAAAACTTTATTGGCATTAAATGACCCACTGAGGTTGATATGCCGTAAAACAAAACAAACCAAACCAAAACCATTTAAGCAACAGCTGGGACTGATCACATATTGATCACACTAACCTCTCACCAACTTCATGGGTGAGACAAGAGACCCTATGCATTGACACATCTAGCCCCCCACCCCCGACCCACTCTGCTGGGTGTTATCCTCTGCCATTGCACTGATGGGGTATGAACAAGATGTGACCCAGCAGGTTGGTTGTTTGGATTTTACAGCATGCCGATCCTTTTTCTCTGAATGTTTGAGATGAGGCTTGATGATTAGTATTATCTGCATTATTCGGACTATTGTCCTCATCTTCATTGTTATCTGTTCAACGTTTCAGCTGATGTGCCTTCTCCGACTCGGGAACCTTCTTGTCGTAATCGGGAGACATCATGGAACTTTGAACCTAACCCTTTATTCAATCCACGAGGGTATCCTGTTCTCATTCTGCTAACCATAGCTGGGGTAGAGGCATTAAGCTGTGTTGATTATTATTCAATGTTACTGCAGCCCTTGGCCAAGATTGAACCTGCAATCCAGAGATAACGCAGATAATACTAATGTTGATCCTTGTTGGTTTCTTTTACGTCAAATACATTTTGTTGGGTATTCAATTTAAAAAAATTTTTTAATACTCATTTTTTAGTATTATTTGTATTATTTGAACTATTATCCTCATCTCCATTGTTATCTGTACAATGTTTCGGCCGATGTACCCTCCGGCCTTCTTCAGATATTTCTTGTCGAAGAAGGCCGGAGGGCACATCGGCCAAAATGTTGTACAGATAACAATGAAGATGAGGATAATAGTCTGAATAATACAAATAATACTAATTATCAAGCCTCATCTCAAAGATTCAGAGAAATAGTATACTCATTTTTTAATCTGTTTAACCCATGCATGTAACCCTACTAAGTACTACCACTCCGAGTCAGGGTGGACCTGGGAGTAATGGTAATAAAGGAGTACTCCACATTCTACAGATTTCCAGAATTATTACTTCACCACTAGATGCAGTTTAATGTCATACCCAGAACAATAAGACCCTCAACCACTGTTTCTATTTTTCAGGCCTAAAATAAAATACACTTGATATCACCTGATATTCTCCTGGCGGGCAGCAAGACCCCCCCCTCCCACTCCTCACTGATAGCAGCACACCTCAAGATCTCCATTTTATTTCTAATTATTTTCTTAACAAAACTATACCCCCCCCGCCCCCACATCTAGAGAAAATATACATTCTGATATCAATCTTTGTTTAAACCTTCCATAACCACTCAGGATTCTTTTCACAAAAACAATGACTTTTTTAAAATTAAGAATTTTTTTTTTTTTAAATTCAAACATATTTTGGTGTGAAAATGTTTTTTCTGATAACTGGGGGAATTCATTATCCAAAAACAATGAAAACGGAAGGGTCGAATTTCTGTCATACCAACTTTTACTTCATCTTGGTTATTTTCAAGTTCAATCCCACCCCGTGCATTTCACAATTCCAAATTGACTTCTATTTCATCTTGATGCTCATTTTGTTACAATTCATGAGAGGTCATGAATTATGAACAGACCTGTAGCTAAGAATTTAAATTAGGGTCTGTTCATTTTGGAATCATTTGGGAAATTACCAGTGACGGTTATAACCTTTTGATCCCTTGAAAACGCGCCATGACAGACACATGATAGTTTATTAGTTAGATTCAACCCAGCTTTCAGAGAGCTTAGACATGCTCCGGGGTCAGTCTCCAACAGCGAAATAATCAAATATGGGCTAGAAGAAAATAGCTTGATCAAGCAATAAAACCAAGTCTTGTTAGTTAATTATTAAAAACAAGCAATGCCCAGCTCACAACAGAAGAAAACCAGCCCTTAAATAGAAAGTCAACCCCCATCAGATATAAAGGACCAAAGAAAATGCAGCCTAGACAAAGAAATAGAATCAGCAAAGCAGTCAGCAAGAAACAGCAACAAGTAGAAGTACCAAGTAAGATCTCCTATCTGTAAAATTATATATATATATTGGTTAGGAGGTTGATTTTAAAGAAACACCTTTACACCTGCATTGTGATAGCCTTCTAAATCAACCTCCTAACCAATATATACATAATGCTTCAAGCAAATTATAAAACTCTTTATATATATATATCTCATATACCTGATGTTTATATGGGCTATATAACACTTTGAACTTCTGGATTTCTTCTGCCTGAAACCTAACATCATCCACTGCACCAAAGGGTACTCTCCTAACTGCTGTGTTGGGATCACTGATTGTTTAATGAGGGAAGGGGGCAAAACACAAAACTCAACTTGTTTCAAATATACGACTATCACAAAGTGTTTCACCTTGAACTTCAATATTTAAAAAAAGAAAAGAAAGGAAGTCAAACCTTTTCTTCATGGTGTCATCGTAGCAACAAGTAGTAAATTAAAGGCAACAAAAGCCATTTGTTGTTTTGAAAAAAAAAAGAAAAAAGAAAAAGGAGTACCCAGGAAAAATACTAAATAAAATTGGAAAGATGTAGTTACAAAATGTTTAATTTCAACAAGGATTAAACTCAAGAAAATTGAGAAGCAAACATAAGTTGAAATAATAATTTTATTAAATAATTTATTCCAACACACAAGCAAAACATGAAAATAAATCAACAACATATAAGTTCATAAGTGTTTTCAGAAAATACTATTTTCGTTCCCTGGAGACAAATCTTAGTCCCCAATTTCTTTATGGCAGGCTAACATAATGAAAAAAGGGATAGAAATGAAAGAGAGAGAGAGTTAAATCAAGATTATTATACTTTTTACATATTGAACTATTTTGCAATAGCTCTTAAGTAAATGTATCAAATGTTGTAATAATTAAATTATCATACTGTGGTATTTTCACTGGTCCTGTTAGTACTAAATTAATTTGTAAAGATCTAATTGAAAAGATGTTCAATTTCAACAAGGATCAAACTTGAGAAAATTGAGAAGCAAACATAAGTTGAAATAATTATTTCATTAAATGATTTATTCCAACATACGAGCAAAACATGAAGATAAATGATTGTTTGTTTTGTTTTACGGCATATCAACCTCAGTGGGTCATTTAATGCTGATAAAGTTTTGAAATAAATCAATTCTTAATGGATAATACAATTTTTTATAAACTCATGTTTTTCTATTTAACCCATAGATGGGACCCTAACAGGTACTACCACTCCGGGTCAGAGTGGACCAGGGAGCAATGGTGATGAAAGGGTGCTCCACAATCCCCAAACCTCCAAAACTGGAACCTCACCATCAGATAGAGTTTAACGTCATTCCCAGGACATGTAGACCCGCAGCCACCGCCTTCTAGCACCCATATGATAAAAAGGGATTGGGGCTTGCCATAAGGGCAATAGGGTTGGGAAAATCATATAGGTGCTAGGGCTTGACGTGACCAGCTGATTGATCGGAGGGGGCCTCTCCGACTGCCCGTCTAGCCCAAGATAGGGCCAAAGTGGAGTATTGCATGTCATGAACTGCTCATCCACCTGGGCAATTATCTTTGATAAATCAAGAATTTGGGGGATAAAATGTTGTTTTTTTTAATCAATGATGTTCAAGTTCGATTGGAGACCACACAAAAATTATCATTCAGTTGCACATCTATATATTGATACTCATGTTCCGTAATATTATGACCGTTATCATCTTGCAACACCCTCTGGTTAAAAATGAGACCATTCTAATCGTCTAAGATGAAATGCAAAAATGTAAATCCTGATTATCTAGTGTTGCTTATCCGCCTTATTTCCTTATTTTTTTATGAGTGTTGTCTCCTCAGCTAAATAATGGACCATTCAGTTTTTATCATAAAGAAAGGGAAGAAAAAGGACATGCTACACAGACAAAATATAAGCGAGGGCTTGACGAAGATAAATGAACAACACATAAGTGTTTTCAGAAGATACAATTTTCTTTTCTGGAAAGGAAAATGTTTGACCTCAATTTCTTTATGGCAGACTACTCCTCTCTCTTTTTTTTTTTTTTTTTTTAGAGACCAGACAAATAAGTAAACTTCAGAAAAATTATTTTCATTCCACGGAGAGAGAAAACAAATTTCCTATTTCTTTTGCAAAATAATTACTGCTTAAAGAAATCTTACTGTCTCGCCATTTTCTGATCCAACAGTCTCAAAATTCTTTCGTCAAAAATCTTTCCCTGTTAACATCTTCTTCAAAACCATGTCTGTCAATCACTTCAAGTAGTCGACTGTGAAAAAAAATCTGTCTTCAGTAAAATATTCCCTCCCAATCTATTCAGTGGTAAACAGTCATTTTTAAAATTTGATTAGAAATAAATAAATATTGGGTTATTTCCTATAACTCCAACCTATAAAAAGGGGAACAACACTGATTGACTGATAAATTATTTATTTATTGATCTACTAGGAAAAAAGAAGACTGGGTTAGGGTTAGGGTTTAGGGTTAGTTTAATGGGAAAATAAATAAATAATTTATCAGTCAATCAGAGTGGTTCCCCTTTTTTTTAGTTTAGAGTTATAGGAAATAACCAATATTGTAAATTAATTTTTTTTTCAACTATTTCTAGACTTATTAATTTTTTTAATTTAAAAAATTAAACAAAATCAAACTTTTTTACCAAGTTATGACAAGGGCCTGTATTTTATTTATTTCTTCTTCCATTCAGTTTCTGATGTAAAAATGGATAATGGACCCAATGGGTTGGTAGTTTCTTTTTCTTGTTGGAAGAACCAGTTGTTCTTTTATCTTTTTTTTAATGATTCAATCACTCTCTATCTACTCTACTAAAGGGAGAATTGAAAGACCCAGCTTCTTTTATTGGGATTCACAGAACACTGAACCCCCACTTCTACTGTGTGGATGGTATCATCTGGCCAGCCACTACGACTACTTAGATGGCTGATTGAGCTTTGTGACCTTGCCAAGTCTTGGTTGACTGCTGTTTTTAGTCTGGGGGTGGGGAGCAGGTTTTTGAACTTTGTCAACTTATCTTATCTTCCTGTTGGCTTTAAAAAAAATTATATAACTTATCTATTTACACCCTTGCCTTGAAGCTGGTGGTGGTGGCGGGAGAAAAGAATCGTCTGATTCATATCTTTCCTAAGAGTATGTGCTAATGTTAATTGCAAACAGTCTTATCCAGGATTTGAACTCTGATTGCTGAGCCCATTACCACGAGCACCTACATATTAAGTTACTCCTGTTATATATAATAAAATAAACTTAAATCATAAAAAATGGTCAAAAATTGGAAAATATTTATTTACAACAAATAGCTATGTCTGGCACAAGGCTACAAGCAAAGCAATCATCCAATTCTCCTGACATTAATTGAATTGGTTAAGGAGATGAGTTAATTACTGTGCCATATTAAAAGTCATTGGGGTGGCCTAAAGTCGGTACCAGCCAGACAGTGAGGGAGTCTATCCCCTTTTCACTAGCGTTAGACAAAGGAGAATGTTTTTGACATCTGAAGTGGAGTGCCAAACCTACCATCAGCTCCTCACTTTACCGCACAGATCCCTGTGCTAGCTCATACGCTAAGTTGTCAAGGGTTGGTATTGAACCTGGAGCCTTGTGTTTCCTAGTTAGACACTCTACCGACTGCGCCATATTAGAAATGTTCTTCACAAATATTTTTCAAGTTTTAATTTGCATAATGTAATTTTTATTCCCCAACCACAGAAGCAAACTAAATAAAACCTTTATGAATAAACAACATGGCATATAATTTATTTCTAGGTTGAAGTGGAAAGTGCAAATTAAAGAATTGATTAAAAATAGCAAAAAAAATATTTAAGTTTTAATGTAATGGAATATTAATATCAGGACCTGTGGATATACCACAGTATGATAATTGAATTATTACGTTTGATATGTTTGCTTAAGAGCTATTGCAATACTTCAATATGTAAAAAGTATAATAATCTTAATTTAACTCTCTCTCAGGCTTTTTTTCTTCTTTGTTTCCTTCTTTTCATCTTTTCATTATGTTTGATTGAAACAGATCAGCCTGATCACTTCCTCACACTGACACTCTGTCTCTTTCTTTCTTTTTTCTTATCATATTTTTCTGTATACATGTCCTTTTTCTTCTCATTCTTTATAATAAAAAGTGGAATGGTCCATTATTTAGCTGAGTTTACAACACTCATAAGAAATAAGAATTCAGTGAATAAGCAACACCGGATAATCAGGATTTACATTTTTGTATTTCATCTTGGAGGATTTGGTTGGTCTCATTTTTAACCAGAGGGTGTTGCAAGATGATAATGGTTGGATGAACCCAAGTATTGATATATAGATAGCTTTCGATCTTGAAACAAACTCTATAGACACATTTAAAGGAATTGGATATTACTGGGAACCCCCGACTCCAACACCCCCCCCCTCCCTAAAATATCCCAAGTTTTGTGCAAATGTTGAAGCCATTTTACTATAGAATGCTAAAGAGTTTTAAACAGACTAGCAAATATATGCACCCTCCGGGTGCAAGTATTTAAGTTTTAATATAATAAAATATCATATTAAATTAGAAAGGCCAATGAAACTGAATAAAAATGCAGATAAAATGATTTGGAACAGAGGGGGTATGATTGAAAAATAGAACAACTTTGAAACTAACTCTTCCATCATTTTCAATTACTTCCGTCTTTCCTTGGTAAATTTTCCTAATTTAACTATTTAGTTAAAATAGGAAGTAAAGAATAATATTACAGTTATTTCTTTTTGTTAAGGGATTTCTTTTAAGATTTATTGAAGAGAATTTTGCTCATATTCAATAAGATAAAACTAAACAATTAGAAATCAATAATACTAAGCATATATTTATTAAAATCAAATTTTTAAGATCAATATGCAAATTAGCCTTCCCATTCACACTGTAAACCGCTGTTTTGTTGTATATATAAATACAATTGCATGTTATTAGTATGTAGATATGGTCAAGTCTTAATGATGTAAAACAATTTTATTAATAATTGAGGTTTAAATAAAAAATAAAATCATGGAGAATGGGATGCAGATAACAAAGGGAATTGTGATTTGTATAGTAATATAGTTTTGGTTACAGACAGAAAAACATACAATCTCCATTATAATAAGATTTGTTTGACCCATAGATGGTGTAGGGGTTATTTTCGTATTTGCCTAGGGAGTTGTCTGCCTGTTTGGTGTCGCTGGTTCCCGCTAGGGGCCTCATGTATTTAAGCAGCTGTTTTGAATTTCTCTTCCTCTTTGCCTGCTGCTCGACCTACGAGACACAATGAGGTAGTCTTATGCCTACCTCTTTCTTGGTGGGGCTTTGCCCCCCCCCCTTACATTACTGTAAGTGATTTCCCAGCATGGACTATTTCAGTCTCATGTCTGTTGCTTTTATGTTCATATTACTATTGTATACATTTGTATGTCCCATGTACTCTTCTATTATGTATCCTTTGTATTCATGTGCTGTTATCTATTAAATGTATTGTCCCTCAACCCTTGTCGGAGTTTGTTTGTGTTTCAACGAGTTATGACTTTGTCATAACCTTTGAATCTTACAATGGTACTCTAATTCTGGGTTAGAGGTGAACTGGGAATATTGGCAATGAAAGGGTACCCCACACTCCCCAGATCTCTAGAATTGGAGCCTCACCATCAGATGCAATTTAGCATCATACCCAGGACCTCTTCTGCTGACAAGGTACTGAGAAAGGTAAGAAAAACCAAAAACCTACCTACATCAGGTTCGATTTTTGATCATCACTAAATTTACAACAATTTACCATTTAATTAGTAGAGTAAATGAAAATGTTGACCAATCTCACAATATAAAAAAAAATATGTATTCATATATATTTATTTATTTTATACTAGCAGCGGCTACCTGGCGTCGCCTGGGTAGAGGGGGATTTTTAAAAGTTAGTCCCGCAGATCCATTATTACTAAATTGTGAGTTGAATCCTTGTGGGATGCCCCATTTAAATCCCTATGTAAAAAAAAAAAAAAAAATAGACCTTGCATTGATCCAGCTACTCTGAAAATATATGTTAATGTCTACTATCTAAAATATTTAATTGAAAAAAAAATCGATGCTGTTTTCATTTAAATTTTATTTTTTAATTATCTTCAGAATATAAATCAAGTCTCTATTATTTTTGCTCAAAAACCAAGCCTTGGTGATATTTAATGTGTATATATATTTACTTTGTCGTTAATTGTTTTATTTTCGAAGTTTCCTCCAGACATACATATACACACAACTGCCCTTTATATATGTATAGATTATTATCATATATATTTATTTAATTATTAAGGGCCAGGTTAGCTCAGTCGGTAGAGCGTTTGGCTAGAAACCACAAGGTTCCTAGTCCGATACCGGACCTTGCTAACTCAGTGTATTGAGTAGCACCGGGATCTGTGCGGTAAAGGAGCTGATGCTAGGTGTGGCGCTCCACCTCAGACGCAAAACAAAAACAATCTTTGGTCTAGTGCTAGTGAGAAGGGGATAGACTCCCTCGCTGTTTGGCTGATACCGACTTTAGACCACCCTGACGAGTTTTTATATATTTATTTGCATGTATTACAGAGTGTGTCTGGGGGTGACTGTCCCTAATCTGACCGCTTTAGTCTTTTGGTCTCCCAAATAATAGGACTCCTTTACCTTTGTCCTGTTAGTTGTAATTTGTCCTCCATTTATCAGAGACCAAAGAAAGTTGACAGTATTATCATTCCATTCAATCCTTTATCTTGTCTACAGTCAAATCTAATCTTGAAATTATAAATTTGATCAATGTGTGTGTGTGTGTGTGTGTATGTGTTTATAGATATTTATGAATTTGCTAGCAGGACCTATGGATATACTACAGTATGACAATTTATCTATTAAAATGTTTGATATGTTTACTTAAGATCTATTACTAAATAGTTCAATATGTAAAAAGGATAATAATCTTCGTTTAACTCTCTCTCTTTTTTTTTCATTCTTTTCTTCTTTTCATCTTTTCATTATGTTCGATTGAAATAGATTAGTGTTATCACTTCTGCGCGCTCACCCCCTCTCTCTATCTTTCATCTACACTCTTTCTCGCTTATATTTTGTCTGTGTAGCATGTCCTTTTTCTTCCCTTTCTTTATGATAAAAACTGAATGGTCCATTATTTAACTGAGGAGACAACACTCATAAAAAAAGTAAGGAAATAAGGCGGATAAGCAACACTAGATAATCAGGATTTACATTTTTGAATTTCATCTTAGACGATTTGGATGGTTACATTTTTTAACCAGAGGGTGTTGCAAGATGATAACGGTCATAATATTACGGAACATGAGTATCAATATATAGATGTGCAACTGAATGATAATTTTTGTGTGGTCTCCAATCGAACTTGAACATCATTGATTAAAAAAAACAACATTTTATCCCCCAAATTCTTGATTTATCAAAGATAATTGCCCAGGTGGATGAGCAGTTCATGACATGCAATACTCCACTTTGGCCCTATCTTGGGCTAGACGGGCGGTCGGAGAGGTCCCCTCCGATCAATCGGCTGGTCACGTCAAGCCCTAGCACCTATAAGATTTTCCCAACCCTATTGCCCTTATGGCAAGCCCCAACCCCTTTTTATCATATGGGTGCTAGAAGGCGGTGGCTGCGGGTCTACATGTCCTGGGAATGACGTTAAACTCTATCTATTGGTGAGGTTCCAGTTTTGGAGTTTTGGGGAATGTGGAGCACCCCCTTCATCACCATTGCTCCCTGGTCCACTCTGACCCGTAGTACCTGTTAGGGTCCCATCTATGGGTTAAATAGAAAAATGTATTTATAAAAAAATTGTATTATCCATTAAGAATTGATTTATTTCAAAACTTTATCGGCATTAAATGACCCACTGAGGTTGATATGCCACAAAACAAACAAACAAACAAATCAAAGATAACTATTCAATACGAATTAGAATTTTTCACTCTTTCCTAAATAAATACATATTTCATACACTACCACTGATTTTTTAAAAAAAAAAAATTCTTCTAAACTTTCACCAAACTTTTTTCACATCCTCCTGATCGTGAGTCGTGGCTTGACGTCGGACTACCTCGTTGGCGCGCATGTAAATTGCTACAGTGCGATTGACCCGGGTGTGGGATTTTAGTATTATTTAAAGCCTGCTTTAACACACCGGGGTATTGTTTTTCAGTCTTGCTGATGAGAGCAGTGACGTACGACAAGGAACAAGAGGTGAGTGAGCTTTGGTGCAGGACTGCTAGATCTTGGTCAGGAGAAGCTGGGAGAACGTCTGATTTTGGTGGAAAGATCCGGCTGTCGAACCCGACGGATTTTCCATTCTTTTATTATAGGGATTTGAGATTCTTGGACTGAAAGTTCACAGGCATCGAGATTGGTTTGCTGATAACTCCAGTGAAATCAACCCTCTAATTGAGGAAACGAGGAAAGCTAATTTGAAACTCATTTGAGACTCCTTAACTCTTCGTCTGATAATAGGTCAACTTTTGCTGCCCACTTCTCATTTGTGAAAAGTAAGGTTCAGTGCCGTGTGCGCCAAATAAAAAAAAAAACAAATGGTGGTGTGATCTCTCGAAAGAGATACAGACAGTTTATGATAAGAAGGACATCAATGTGTTTTATGCTCTGCTTCGTCAGGCATATGGTCCAAAAACTTCAACTACACCACTCTTGGCAAAGGATGGAACCACCTTATTGAAAACTTCAAATGGAATTATGTGCCGTTGTCATGAACATTTTCGAGATCACTTTCATAATCCTTCCAATATGGATGTTACTGCAATAGATAGTATCCCTCAACGGACCCTTCAGGTAGAACTTGACATGGAACCGACTCTTGCAGAAACGATTGCTTGTATAAAACAGATCAACTCAAACAAATCTCCAGGACTAGATGGCATTCCTGTTGAGCTTTTGAAACAGGGTGGTATGAATATCCATTGTGCGGTCCACTCTTTGGTGATGGAGGGGTGACCAGGTTCCTCAAGACTGGATAGATGCCGTTTTGATTATTTTATACAAAGGAAAGGGTAAGAAGTCGGACTATGGTAATTACCGTGGTATCTCACTGCTGGAAGCTTTTGGAAAAGTTTTTGCGCGTCTCTTGCTTAACCGATTGGAGAAGTATATCTGTCGTGATGTCCTTCCTGAATCCCAATCTGCCTTCAGATGTGGAAGAGGGACTGTTTAAGCAGCTACATCGTTGTGTAAAGGGTCGTGTTAATTTTAACGGTCAGCTTTCTGATGAACTTCCTATTGATAATGGAGTGAAGCAGGGCCTTATACCAGCACCAACATTGTTCTCACTTTACCTGACGGCTGTACTATCGTATGTCTTCCATGACTGTAATAAGGATGTCTATATTAGATTCCGAACGACTGGAAAAGTTTTTAACTTGAGAAGACTCCAAGCCAGGTTATTATCCTCGTACCCCACTAGTACAAAGTCAGGCACAAGGCCCTATTAACGTGGGACCACCTACAAGCCGAGACTCATTGGTGGCGGGTTTAAAAATTGCGTCTATCCCCTCGGCATTCCCCCTCAAGGGGGGCGCCTCAGGCACTGGGCAATAAACCCAGGATCGACGCTCGTAATTTTTTCCCACGAGAAGACTCCAAGCTAGAACCCTTGTTAGAAATGGATTTGTCAGGGAACTTTAATATGCCGATGGTGCTGATCTGGTTGCACACTTTCCGGAAGAAAGGCAGTCAGTCATGAACCGCTTTATTAATGCTTGTACCAGCTTTGGTCTGACAGTTCGCATTAAGAAAAGTAAAGTGATGTACACTCCGGTTGCTGGTGATCCTTACGTGGAACCTGAATATTTGTCTATGGGAAGTGTCTTGAAGTTGTCAAGGAGTTTGTCTACCTTGGTAGTTCTTTATCTAGTGACGGTTCTCTTGATACGGAAATCAAACAGAGAATAAGCAGGGCATCTGGATCCTTTGGTAAGCTAGAAAACAGAGTCTAGTCCGATGGTGATCTAACTCTTTCAACTAACGTGTATGTGTATCAAGCATGTGTGTTGTCATCCTTGCTCTATGCTTCTGAAACCTGGACGTTATATCAATCTCATGTGAGGCAGCTTGAAAGATTCTATCAGCACTGTCTTAGACATATCCTTGGTCTGAAGTGGAAAAGCCATGTTCCAGATACGGCTGTCTTGACCAAAGCCAAAACAACTAGCATTGTTGCAATTGTGATGAGGAATCAGATGCGTTGTGCGGGTCATCTTGTTCGGCTTGATGACTCTAGACTACCAAAACACCTTTTTTATGGTGAGCTCCTTTTTGGCAAAAGACCACAGCACAAGCCAAAACACAAAAAACAAAACAAAAACGGTTTCCTGATAGTGTGAAGGAGTGTCTAGTGTGCTTTGGTATTCCCGTCGATAATTGGGAGTCCATGACATCTGATCGTGGGCAATGGAGGGCTGCGATATACAGGGGTGCAGAACTGTTTGAAGCTGCCAGGGTGGACAGGGCAAAACTCAGGAGAGTGTGCCGAACAGCTGGTGGTCTCAAGCTTCACATGAAAGTTCACAGTGATGAGTATACAACACCTGTCGACTCAGTCAACACCGATTGTTATGTGTGCCAGATATCTAAGTTATGCAAGACTTTGGCAGGATTGAAAAGTAATGAACGAGCTCACAAACGGACAATGAACGTAAGAGTGGCAGTCGGCTGACAAGATGTTGCAATCAATATCTATCTATCTATCTATCGATCTCATTCTGTTC
>CM042142.1:73679969-73687469 GCA_023376005.1 Doryteuthis pealeii
AATGTTATTTATCCAGAAATCTTTCAGAGTGAAAATATTTCTTATTTTGAGAGTGACACGCATGTATTAATATATATATATATATATATATATATATATATATATATATATATATATATATATATTAATAGTGTGGGATTGTCACTGTTTCAGCTTTTACTGGAACGGTGTGCCAAAATGCAGTATTATTGGAAGAGTGCTCAATATAAAAAAAAATAGAGCTATTAAATTATATAATAAAATAAATATGTAAAGGTTTTACATATCTATTTATTTGATGACAAAGGAACAGTCACAATCATTTGGTTTCATGCATGCGTAATATATCATCATCATCATCATCATTATCATCATCATCATCATCATCATGTCGCGCTCGCAGCACGGATATCCATGACAATCTCTCGCCAACCTTCCCTATCATTCATTGCCTCTGGGAGGTCTTCTGCGCATCAACCAGCATCCTCGCAGAGTTGGTCAATGTAGGTCCTTGGTGGGCGACCCACACTAGCATGTCCATACTAATACTCGTGTTCCTATTTTGTACGACCGTTATCATCTATCATCTTGCAATACCATATGCTTAAAAATTAGACCGTTCAAATCGTCCAAGATAAAATGCAAAAACGTAAATCCTCATTATCTGGTGTTGTTTATCTGCGAATTCTTATTTCTTATGCATGTTATCAGATAAATGCGTGTTATCAGATAAATAATTAACCATTATCTTTTTATTATAAAGAAGGAAAGGGAAGAAAAAGGATATGCTACACAGAAAAATATAATAAGAAAGAAAGAAGAAAAGAAAGAGAATAGAGTCAATATATATAGATATATATATATAGATAAGAGAGAGAGAGAGAGATAGAGAGAGAGAGAGAGAGAGAGAGAGAGGAGAGAGAGAGAGAGAGAGAGAGAGCGTCTGGGTGTGACAACTCTAATGTGTTTCAATCGAACATAATGAAGAAAAAAAAACGAAAAGAAGTAAAGAAAACAAACATAGCGAGAGAGGGAGTTAAATCAAGATTATTATACTTTTTACATATTGAAGTAATTAGCAATAGCTCTTAAGTAATCAAATGTTGTAATAATTAAATTATCATACAATTGTATATCCACAGGTCCTGCTAGTATATATATATATATATATATATATATATATATATATTATATATATGATTTTAGGCACAAAATAATTATCAGTAAGCAGCTTAAAATCTGCATATAATACGGACACTATGTAGGCGGAGGGATCAAATACGCTGACTGTACCCCCCCCCAAAAAAAAAAAACTGCATCTAATGGGGAAGATCCCGTTCTGGAATTCTGGGAGTGTGACGTATCCCTTCAATGACATTACTCCCAGTTCCACTCTTACCCGATCCAGAGTGGTAGTACCTGTTAGGGTTCTACCTATGGGTCAAATAGAGTTTGAAAATTATTCGCATTCGATAGAATACTTGATGCCATATAATTGTAAATTATTTGTAGTGAGAATTGTTACTTGAAACTATAATTGTTTACTTAGGATTATTGTTAGTTACTTGGAGCTATATACATGGGTACAAACAAATGACTATTATTAAAAGAGATATTAGTTGAAACCGTATAACTATTAGTATTAGATAAGAATACTTAAAACCATTCAACGGTGTGCAAATTTTCCGTATTAGATAGAAATACTTGATATCATATAACTGTGTGCAAATTATTTGTATTAGATTGAAATACTTGATATATAACTATGTGCAAATTATTTGTATTAGATAGAAACACTTTATATCATATAACTGTGTGCAAATTATTTGTATTAGATAGAAACACTTTATCATATAACTGTGCAAATTATCTGTATTAGAGAGGAATACTTGATATCAGATAACTATTTGTAAATTATTAGTATTACAGAGGAATACTTGATACAACTACCAAGAATACAGACGTACAATGACGATATACCTCTAGTCATAAAACAACCTTAGACAGGTTGGCATGCTGTTAAAATCAATTAATCGTATGTAATACGGGTTAGTGATGCTGGTAATAATAAGATGAGTTGATTAAAATGAGAAAGACTCATGAACATCGTTCCCTCACCTTCATTTCCTCCTCTGTTAAGGAAACACCTTGAAAAATCATCAGTTGGTAAACTTCTTGTCTTGTAAGGAAACCATCTTCATCCATATCCATCGCTTTGAATTCTAATTCTAAAAACAGATTGTTCGATGAATCTATAGGGGACGCCATATTTAGTTCTGCCTTAAATGTAAAAAACAAAACAAAACAAAGTCATAAAAAATGAAACAACCAATATATATATATATATATATATATATATATATATATATATATAAGAATTTTAAAAAATGGTAAGGGTTTCGCGTATGCTTCACATATTTGATGTCAAGATTAGAAAAAATAAATGTACTGGATTTTTTTGAAGTATGAGAGAGTGGTGCAATTAAGAATTAAAAAACATTGATGCTAAAGAAATAATAATAATAATAATAATAATAATAATAATAATAATAATAGTCATACAACAAAATGGTATATGCATAAACCAGAATCTGTTCTTGAGAACGAAACGCATAAAATTCTCTGGGACTTTGAAATAAAAACGGATCACCTTATCCCAGCAAGAAGACCAGACCTAGTGCCGATTAACAAAAAAGAAAGAACTTGTCAACTGGTGGATTTTGCAGTTCCAGTAGATCACAGGGTGAAGCTGAAGGAAAATGAAAAAATGGACAAATACCTGGATCTTGCCAGAGAACTGAAAAAGTTATGGAATATGAAAGTGAAAGTGATACCAATTGTAGTTGGTACACTTGGAACGGTCCCAAAGGGATTGGAAAATCTGGACATCAGAGGAAAGATTGAGACCATCCAAAATACTGCACTGCTGCAATCTGCCAGAATACTCAGATAAGTCATGGAGACCTGAGGAGACTTGCTGTCACTCAGACTCCAGTGAAAGACCATCAGCTAACGCTGATGTGAAAACTCAAAAGGAGTGAATAATAATAATAATATCTTTTCATCTAGTATATTAGGTCCGAGACCTGTTAGCTGTTCTTATAAACATTCATCTTAATTCCACAGAATATTTATACTCTTCCCACAGATTATCTAACTTTGCTTTAAAGGAGTTTAGAGATGGAGCATTCACAAGAATGGTAGTTTATTCAATGTATTCACCTAAAATAATTTTATCTTGCATGTGCTTTACAAAATTTTTTAAAGAGTTTTAATTTATGACCCCTGGTATTGATATACATCACACAACATACAAAAAATATATAAATTTAATTACCGACGACTTTACAATTAAAAATTACCCAATCCGTTATCACAATTTCTTAAGATACCACTAAACTTTATGGAGTTAAATCATAAAACCACTTATTGCTTTAGTTTTCCAAATTACATTCTAATCAGAATCCATTACCTTCAAAAATCTTTTTTTCAATATTAACTCCCATACTTTCTGAACCGGTGATCAACAGTGACTTAGATGCTATAAATCTTAAATACACAATAGGTCTAGACGAAATAGGTAAGTCAACTGTATTTTCTTTCGAATCATTGATTGCACCACTCTCTCATGTTTCAAAAAAGTCCAGTATATTTTTTTAATAATCTTGACATATATATATATATATATATTATATATATATATATATATATATATATATATATATAGGCCGGTTTAACTCAGTTGGTAGTGCGTCCGATTAGGAACCACAAGGTTCTGTATTCGATACCGGCCCTCGCCAACCCAGCGTATGAGTAGCACTGGGATCTGTGCTGTAAAGTGAGGAGCTGATGGTAGGTATGGCGCTCCATCTCAGATGCCAAAATTCTCCTTGGTCTAGCGCCCGTGAAAAGGGTATAGACTTCCTCGCTGACTGGTTGATACCAACTTTAGACCACCCCGACGACTTTACTTTACTTATATCTATCTCTCTCTCTCCCTCTCTCTCTCTATATATATATATATGTGTGTGTTGTGTATGTGTATGTGTGTGTGTCTATGTGTGTGTGTGTGTGTGTGTGTGTGTGTGTGATTTGGGATCTACAAAAATACTTTTATGCCAGTAATATGGAAATCCTATCTCACAAACAAGTTAAAGTGACAATTCTTCCAAGCCGTAGTTGTATCAGTGCTACTGTACGGCTGCACCACTCTAACAAAGCGCCTAGAAAATAAGCTAGATGGGAGTTGTACAAGAATGTTGCGCGCGATCTTAAACAAATCGTGGAAACAACACCCTACAAGAAAACTGCTGTATGGCCACCTGCCTCCTATCACACAAACCATCCAAGTGAGACAAACAAGACATGCTGGACACTGCGGAAGAAGCAAGCATGAACTCATAAATGACGTACTTTTATGAAAACTAGCACATGGGCACGCCAGTGCAGGCCGCCTACATTAACCAGCTCTGGCGTGGATACTGGATGCAGCGCAGAGGACCCCCGAGAGCGATGAATGATAGGGACGGCTGGCAAGAGATTGTCATGGATATTCGTGCTACTGGCGCGACATGATGATGATGACTTCTCGACAATCGACTCGTGCTTGTCTTGTAAATTATGGATGATCACTCGCGTTTTTTTTAAATATTAATAAATTCTCTTTTTATATTGGCTCTCTTTTTATATTTCTCTTGTTGGTTTACGTAGATAAAATATCGTCCAATTAAAAGCTACGTCCAAAGACTAAAAAACATTTTATTTAGATAATCTTTAAAAATCTAATCAGTCAAATTCATTTATTCAGTACTTTTTAATATTTCATTAATAAATAAAATCCCAGTCATAAGCAGTGAGTGGAAGAGTTTAATCTTAATAAACTTTAATAAAGTTTAACCATATTTTTTTTCTCTCTTTCATTAATCACATTCTTAGAAAATTAAGCTACGAAAACGAATAAAGTAAATAAAAAATACTTAGAAGAGCAATATTTTACCTTATTTTACGGTTTCTTAAATTGAAAAAAATAAGGCATCCATACGAACAAAATTTGACAAATTGTTATAAAAAGAATGTAAACAAAATCTTATTGGGATTATCTTTAAAACATGTAAAATCATTCACATCCACATCCCACCTCTTTAAGGGAATCAAATTAACAAAATAATTGTGGCACATGACTCCCCCCAACCCCCCAAAACAACAACAACAAACAAACAAAAAACAACAAAAACAATAAAAAATAACAAAAACAAAACATAAAAAATACAAAAAACAAAACAAAAAACAAAAAAACAAAAAACAAAACGAAGCATGTTTTCAGAATTTTGGAAAAATGTCTTGTGGTGAACATTCCTTCCACCCCCTCCTATCTTTGTAAAATAAGTCTTCTTTATACTAACTAACCATATGCTGAATAAAGCCTAAATAAAGTTTCTCTGTGTCGTGTTATTTATTTCATTACATGTCTTTTTAAATAAACTTCATATTTTATTGATTTAAATACCAAAAAAAAAAAAAAAAAAAAATTAAAATCCGATAATTAGCCGATTTCAGCGGAATAAAAAAAGTTATTTAAGCAGGTGCTTGTTATCCCTATTGTAGTATTTACACTCCATGCTGTTTAAAGATTTTAGTATTTAGGGCCAGAAGAGGGGTGAGTAGGGCAAGCCTGTTTGGGGGGCTCGGAAGGGCGGTTTTCAGCAATGTTTTGTGAAGGGTTCGAGATTTACGGATAATAGAATATTAATAGGGGACACTAAATTCCCTCGTTGGGAGAGTAGGTTTAAAAATAAATTAAACTGATTGGTTTGGTTTGGTTTATTTGCTTTACGCCATATCAACTTTTTTCGGGTTATCTAATGCCGAAACAAGTCATTTTGATAAAAGATTCTATGTTTCAAGTTCGTAATATCTTCAAATTGTTATAAATAATTTTCATTAACTTCATTTGGTTTGGTTTGGTTCGGTTCGGTTTGTTTAATGGTATAATAACCCGTGGGTTATTTAATGCCAAAAAACTGTTAGAGCATGACAAATTTCCTTTACTGGTGCAATTTTTGTAGATGTATTTCGTCGATGTATTTAAAAAAAATATCTGATTGATAAAAACCGACAAGTAAAGGATATTTTGATAGTAAAATGCTGGCGGATTGGCCTATTCTCGGTATCAGCAGGACAACGAGGGAGTCTATCCCATTTTCGCTAGCGCTGGACTGGGGAGATTTTTGCTGAGGTGGAGCGCCACACCTACCGCCAGCTTCTCACTTTACCACACAGATCAGATTAATCCAGTTTGTGTTACTCATACGCTGAGTTGGCGGGGACCGGTATCTTTAAAAAAAAAATTGAAATAGATCACTATTCTAGTAGCGACCAGGTTTGAATTCAGAGTTTTCCTTCTCTCTAGACTGGTTGCCTGTCCTGCGATTTACCCATAGCAAGTTGGATTCATACCTTTCCCAAGGGTATTAGCGCTATGTGAACTGTGGCTTCGTCCAGGAATTGAACTCGGGTCGACGAACGCAGAACCTTGCCATTCCTAGGCGGGTACTCTACCGACTGAGCTAAACCATCATTGCCTTTTCACCTTTAAAACATTGAGAAAAGTCCTTGGACAAATAGAGAGATTGCGCAACAGTGACTGTTGGATTGGATTTCTATTTGGAACTTTCTGCTTTCTTCATCATTTGATACGATATTCTATTTCAGATGAACAAATTGTCGCCATCTTCTGATGTTACAATCCACCTAATAATTACAGAAGCCATATGCAACTTGCAATTTTTTTTCAAGACTATTACGAAAATGGATTATACCTCTGCTATATTGGTGACGCGTTGTGAAATGACTATCGTCGTAGGAAATAGACTCATCGATCCGAGTTCAAACCCTGGACGAGACCGTTTGTATTTCACATAGCGCTAATACTCTTGCGAAAGGTATCCTGAGTATGACGTTAAACTACATCTAATGGTGAAGCTGCAATTTCTTTGGGACTATTGCGAGAATGGGTTATATTGAATATAATTAAATATTATACTGAATTAGAAAGACTAATGAAATGAAATACGAACACAAAAAAGATTTCACTTATTTTTTTACTTTATTCTAATTGATTTCAATATAAAATTATCCATAGGATTGCTTTCAATTCGTTTGAGAATAAAACAATAATATTAGAAATCAATAACACCAAGTAATTATTTATTAAACACGGTTTTGTTAAAACCGGTATGCAAATTATTCACACCTTTTACTCTGCAAACATTTATTTCTTAATGATATATATATAACACACATCGCAGGATTGTAAACACATTAATAATACTAGCAAATATATGCACCCTCCGGGTGCAAGTATTTAAATTTTAATGTAATAAAATAATTATATCAAATTAGAAGGGCTAATGAAACTAAATAAGAATGCAGATAAAAAGATTTGAAACATAGAACTGAAACTTACTTGTCCATCATTTCCGTCTTTCATTGCTAATTTTTTCTAATTTAACTATTTAGTTA
>CM042142.1:73692469-73712469 GCA_023376005.1 Doryteuthis pealeii
ATATATATATATATATATATATATAAAATAAAAAATATGAAAAGATATAATCATCTGAGCTTACTTACTTATAGCACTTTTTTTTACACAGTCACAGTTATAATACTTTGATACTTTGATAAAGGGTGAAGATCACCCAAAATATTGGAATAAATAAATTGAACCAGGGACAGAACAACGGCTGTATATTGAAACTCTGTTTTTTGTTCTATTTTTTGTTTTTGTTCGCTTGTTTATTTTTCACATGCCTTTATCTATTGCGCGTTTGTTTCGCAAAAAAACCCCAAAAAACAAAGATACCCCCCCCCCACAAAAACAGTATGAATGTGTTTATTCCTGGATTGAATTATGGTGCACTGTTTTCTACTGTCTCTGTTGCTTATAGTGAGTCTTTTGAAGAAGAAAAAATCTCAACTGTTCATTGACACAGAAGGATGTCCTGTGTATGGCACTAAATTGCGTCTGAGATCTGGAGAGTTTAGCGTACCCCTTCATTGCCATTGCCGCCAGGTCCATTCTGAACCGGAGTAGTAGTACCTGTTAGGGTCCCGTCTATAGGGCAAATGGATCTGTTTTAAAAGTATTCATACGTAGGTCTACCGTGAACCCAATCTCACTAATCTATTCAATGGTAAAAATTACACAAGGAACAGTTATTTGGGATACTTTTTTTAAATTTTTTTCATCATCATCATCATCATCATCATCATCATCATCATCATGTGTCGACAGTACTGGTTCTTTTATGAATCGGGTCAGAGTGCACGGCAGTCGGTCCTAGCCAACGGACTAAACTAAAGGAGTCAATTCGTTCAATAAATTTAGGAGCAGGCCCTTTTGCGCTCCACATCTAACCGACTTTAGGAAAGCCTGAGTTTTGTAGTTTTGGACGTAATTAATATATATATATATATATATATATATATATATATATATATATATATATATATGTGTGTGTGTGTGTGTGTGTGTGTGTGTGTGTGTTAGCATAGTGTATGGTTAACACTATCTTCTTTGATGAAACAGTAGTATGCCAATATATACATTATTATTTCACATAGCGCTAATACCCTTGGGAAAGGTATGGATCCAATTCTCCCTCAAGCTATGGGTAAAATAGCAGGGCAGACTGGCTAGGTAACCAGTCTAAGAGAAGGAACACTCTGAATTCAAACCTATTAAACTCCGAAATTGACCTGCTCGTGCGGAGGGGTTGGTAAATATACACATACATTATTATTAGGAGACTGTTCAATATCTGTGAATATCTTATAATAATAATAAATAAATATTATTTCAGGGGTCAGGGTACACGGCAGATCAGGCCTAGCCAAGGGACTAAAAGAATTAATTCGTTCTATAAATTTAGACAAGGAGTAATTATGAAATCAAAGATTAAATTACTTATAATCAAAATTGAAATGTATTTTGAAAACGTCAGTTATTTAAAAATAGAAACAGATTATTTGATACTTAAAAAAAAAATCCCTAGAAATGAAGGCTGCGAAAAAAAAAATTCTCTTTCTTTTTTTTTTTTTCAATGTTGTCTCTGTTTACCTTATTAATAATCTGAATGTAATTCTGGACAAACCTCGAGCAAACAGAATGGAAATGAAAGAGAGAACAACAAGCTTTAAAGAATTGAACAGAGAGATACAAATAGTTCCTTAGATTATTTTAATTGTGAAACCTTTCCAGTTTTGAAAAAAATACAAAACAAAAACATGGCGGCGGCGTCGATGTGTATCTTGTGTTGCAGATTATTTGCAATCAGAACTCGGAACTCAAGGCCGGATTTGTTAGTTTACTTGCACGCATCCATGTGCATAGGATGTTGCAATTCACGCTCACAGGCACGCGTCTTCTGTTGAGTGTGCTAGAAAATTAAAATAAAATGAAAACAATTAAGCACGTTGATAGACCTGATTTTAATTTGATTGGAAAAAAATTAATATAAAATGGGCGTGTAAAGACCAAGGTTAGCTATACACAAAGAAAAAAAGAAAGCGGCAATTGGATACTATATATATATATATATATATATATATATATATATATATATATATATATATATATACTAGCAAAAGTACCCGGTCCATGACCGGACGAAAACATTTTTAGGAACACCAGGGGATGTTCATAAAAATAAAATAAAAAAAAACATCACCAAAAATTAATGTATTACAGTGTTTATTTTAGGGATTTTTTTTAAACATTGAAAATACTTTTTTAAATGCAATCCTGAATTTTTGAGTGTTTTGAAATAATTTTATATCATAATATTGACATTTTTTTTTTTTAGGTAGAATTCAGAATTCATGTTTTTCTTTTTACTAAAAAAAAATATCAATTTAAAAAATAAGTAATTCAGACTATTATCTTTATAGAAAAAAAAATTGTGGTGGACCTGAACATCAGGAATCATCTAAATTAACAATTTTTTTTTTTTTTTTTACTTCAATGGATTATTATTGATTACACACCAATCTATCAGATTGTAAAAAAAAAAAAAAAACTTAAAAGTTTTTTATTTTTTGAGTTTTCACGGGTGCTCATTTCCTCCTATAAGTTTATAGTAAATCGATCCCCCATGACGGAACCGCCAAAATCATTTTTTATCCGTTAATTTATTTATTTTTTTTAGATTTCATAAAGGAGACCACGTAAAAAATATTTCCCCTAACATATTTTAAGAAAGAAACCTATTTCAAACATATTTTCATTTTTTATAGAATTTGTTAAAAAAGCAGATAGTCATAACTTGTTTCTTTTTCTTTAAATTACAATTGATTTAACGGTACGAAAATGTAAACATTGTTTTCGTTCATAATTTTCATTATTTCCGTAAGCTGAATTTAAAAAAAAATTATCAGGAGTTTTTTTAAAATCTTTCTTTTTTTGAATGATCCAAAAATTGTGAAGATAATGATAACTTCTATTCAAGTTTTAATTGTTGTAAATAGAATATTGTTGTCTACGAAAAGTTTAACTGAAAATCCAGTTTGAAAATAATAATAGTATTTGGGGACAATTTTAAATTCAGTTTTTAATTGCTTGATGAGTTAGAAATACATTGTAATTTATTTATTTCAATTTTTTGTACATTACAATTCAAATCCAGTTCTTAACGATGGAAAAGAAACTGATAATCGAAAATTTAAATTCTTCGTATTGCAATATCTATGTTTGCTTAAACTCAAGATAGTATTTTAAAAACATTGTTTTAAAAAGTTTTTTCATTAGTTCTCTAAAAAATTAAGACATTTTTTTTTACCATTAGTATTAATTACAAAACAACTTACAATTTACATTTGATATATATACAACCCTATACTGGTGAATATTTTAAAACATTTTCATATTTTTTATTTACATTTAAAATCTTATTTAAAAAAAAAAGTAACCGTAAACTTGTGTTTTGAAACAATTTTAATTTTTCTACAATTGTTTGTGCATGACAAAAATTTAAGTGTGAGTACAATTTCAGAATATGGACAAAGATTTGATTTTACGTTAGTCTGAAATAAATACAAAGTATGATTTTACTTCGTATAATCGGCTCTCTAAAGCAAAATATTTTAACACACAGAAAAATAATTCAATGGATAAAAACTCATACAAATGACATATTTAGAAAGATTATATAAATAAACATTTTAGAGATTGGACAAAAAAAACAACAACAACAACAACAACAAAAAAACGATTTTTATTTTACGTTAAAATTTAGTCATAGTTATAGCGGATATTTTTAATGACTGGCAGCTGATATTCTTTCTTTCTTTCTTTCTTTCTTTCTTCTTTCTTTCTTTCTTCTTATGCTTCGGGTAGCTGAAAAAAGCAGCAGTCAAGCTTCTGCTGATACACTAAGCAGCAGGGGCAGCTTACGATACTTTCCGAAGATCGTTTGATTTTTTGTTTAATTAATTAATTATATCCTTTAATTAGTTAAAAAAAATCAATAACCAAATTTGGCGTGTTTCTTAGTTAGAAGAATATCAATGTGTATGCAAGATTTCGAATCTGAGTGACCTCCTGCTTTGGAGTTATACGTCGACACGTACATACCAAAATCTCACCTTTATATATATATATATATATATATTATATATATATATAATAAATAAGTAATCCACAGACACGTGTTTCGAGGTATCACCTCTCATTAGTGCGATTATACCTAAACAACTACCCCTGGCCGGGTTTGAGACCCGAATGAACTTTCGTTCGCCAAGTCTCTTACCCGTGCGGCCAGAGGCGGCTGTCAAATACAGGAGAATATTTAATTGCTACATTTCTAAGCGGAAATGAATTCACTAGAGTCCTCAAACTTTTTTGTAAACAAAGCGAGGGTTAGCTACACGCCAGAACGGTGAACTTTTCAATTAAATCCCTATTTAGAGAACTCTACCAAAGTGGGAGTATATATATAATAAATAAGTTATCCACAGGCACGTGTTTCGAGGTATCACCTCTCATCAGTGCCGTTATCTGCTTAAAAATATAGCACCCATATTATCCACAATATATATATATATATATATATATAGTTGTGGATAATATGGGTGCTATATTTTTAAGCAGATCGTGCTCAATATCATTGATAGAGAGTTTATATTTGAGTTAAGGTAGCATAGACATGGAGTAAACACGTGGTTACTGATAGTTTATCGTTTATGCGCTCTTCAAACCAAAAGAAACTGAACTTATATATATATATATATATATATATATATATATATACGACGTATGTCAGAAAAGTTCCAGTATGTCAGAAAATTTCGATGTAAGGGGCATCGTTCACTGCGAGTTCTTGCCACATGGCCAGACGCTCAACCAAAATGTTTACAAAAAGATACTGCGGTGTTTGCTTCGGTCAGTGCGCGAGAAGAGGAGAGAGATGTTACAGAACAACTCGTGGGTGCTTCACCATAATAATGCACCTGCACTAACCCCTTTGAGTATCCGAGAGTTCCTGGCCCAGAAGAATATTACTGTGCTGGAGCAACCCCCCCTACTCCCCCGACCTGGCTCCATGTGATTTTTCCCCCTTCACCAAGCTCAAGTGGGTCATCAAGGGAACTCGTTTTGAAGATGTGCATGACATCAAAAAGACCGTGACGGTAGAGCTACAGAGAATCCCAGAAGAATCCTTCCAGGAGTGCATGCAAGCGTGGTACAGAAGGATGGGAAAGTGCATTAGACTTCGGGGGGATTACTTGTAGTTTGTAGTTTGTATTTGAAATAATTTTTTTGTGACACCAATCCTGCAACTTTTCTGAGTAATCTTTGGTTGTTTAGAAGCATGAAAGAAGTGAATGAAATGAAGAACTGAGTTAAATATTATGCTCTAAATTACATTTATTTACCGATATTTCGAGGAGTGAATGACCCTCATTTTCAAAGGTTTGTGTTCCACACACACACACACACACACACACACACATATATATATATATATATATATATATATATATATATAGTATCAAATTGTCACTTTAACTTTTCCGTTGCAGTGACATTAGTAAATTATCGAAAAGTGCTCAATATATCAAAAACATAGAGCAATAATAACATTGGCAATAGTAATAGTGGAAAAGAGTTAAGTGTCTACCATGGTTTCGATCTAAACGATTTCATCAGGACCCTACTTTATACTTTACTAAGTTCATAACTCTTTTCCACAATACTATTATATATATATATATATATATATATATATATTATATAGGGTCATCCACAGACACGTGTTCCGACTTATCAAGTCTCTTCAGTGTGGCTAGACATTTTACAAACTACCTACAGCCGGAATTGAATTCCGATCGGTTGGGTGTCAGTCCGGCACCTTAACCATTAGGCTGTCTTCACTTACAGAATGGGAGGGGGATTTTAACTATTTTAATACACACATCACTTTGTGTGTAAAGGCCGTCACAGAGTGCTCCATTCCTTAGAAGAGCGTTGCGTTATATATATATATATATATATATATATATATATATATATATATATATAGTTTTTAACCGAAGTTCACGTGTAGGCCGATGTTCCGTGCTGTTCATTCTAGGCTATGTAGCATGGATTCGGCCTGTGCAGGTGTATTTGTAAGAAGTGCAAGATCATCTGCGTAGTCCACATCCGTGATCGTTTGTGCGGGGTATATTCTGCTTCTTTTTTCATGTGAGGCCTTTTTCTTTTATTGGGTCTAATGATGTTCGAAGTACTCCACACTCGATGGCAAACTCCTAAACTCGGTAAAACAATTCACATACATAGGCAGTAATATCTCATCAGTAGAAAGCGATGTTAATACACGCATAGGAAAGGCATGGTCTGTTATAAACATATTGTCAGTCATATGGAAGTCCGATCTCACTGACAAGTTAAAGCGACAATTCTTCCAGGCTGTAGGTGTATCAGTGCTATTGTACGGCTGCACCACTTGGACTCTAATGAAGCGACTGGAGAATAAACTAGACGGTAGCTGCACAAGAATGCTGTGTACAATCTTAAACAAGGCGTGGAAACAACACCCCACGAGAAAACAGCTGTACGGCCACCTGCCCCATATCACACAAACCATCCGTGTAAGGTAAACGAGACACGCCGGACACTGCTGGAAAAGCAAGGACGAACTCATAAATGACGTTCTTCTGTGGAAGCCATCACATGGGTACGACAGCGTGAGCCGACCAGCAAAGACATACATTGACCAGCTCTGCGCGGATACTGGATGCCGCGCAAAGGACCTCCCTTGAGCAATGAATGATAGGAAAGCTTGACGAGAGGTTGTCATGGATATCCGTGCTGCCGGCACGACATGATGATGATGATATATATATACCAATTTACCAATTCCTCTGCACAAGTAGGATTTGAAACAAACTCAATTTCTGAAATGGAGTTTAACATAATTGAATTCAGTTTTCCTAGAGTAGTTACCTAACCAAGGTTAGAATCCAGTGTGCCCTACTATTTACCCATAGCTGGAGGGAGAATTATTGGATCCATGCCTTTCTCAAGAGTTTTATGTGAAATACAAACAGCCTCCTCCGGGAACTGAACTCGTCTCGCCGTGTCCATTTCCAACGACGGTAACCATTACTCCAATCACACACACACACACACACACACACATATATATATATATATATAGGTGATTGGTGTAATGGTCACACACACACACACACACACACACATATATATATATATATATATATATATATATATACACATAGTAGACGACTTCTTGCGTTTTTTAGCGTGAAGCCTTTTTTATTTTATGGGATCTAATGACGTTCGAAGTATATTATGAATATATACAGTGCTAATGTATCTCCTTGTAGGACTCCAGCAATAATGTTAAAAAATCTGTATCACCATCAGGTGAATGGACCATGACTTTCGTGCCTTTGTAGAGCATCATTATAACGGTAACATTTTATTTGCGGAGACAATAATGCTAGAAGTGTTTGCTACATCTTTCCTCAATGTATAGAATCAAATACCTTGGAGGAATCTACAAACAGTAGTGTTACCTTGAGACTTTTTGCTCTTTTTGCCGCTTTTACCATTTGGCAAATAGACAGGATCTGAGAAGGTGTGGATCGATTTTATGGAATCCGTTTTGGTTTGGTATTATCTGCATTATTCGGACTTGTTATCTTCATTGTTATCTGTATAACGTTTCAGCCGATGTGCCCTCCGGCCTTCTTCAGGTATTTCTTGTCGGACTCGAGAACCTTCTCGGACTCGGGAACCTTCTTTTCGGGCTCAGGAACCTTCTTATCATAATCCGGAACCTTCTTGTCGTGATCGGGAACCATCACGGAATTTTGAACCTAACCCTTTATTCAGTCCACGGGGGTATCCTGTTTTCATTCCGCTAACCATAGCATCCTGCTCATCCGGAAGGATTGGTAAATGTATACACACATACATCTTAACTATTACCGTTTCTGAGTGTTTGATGTCAATTATTAATTGACCTCAAATATTTTAAGAACACAAATTGCCATCCAAATTTTGATCCCCTCGCCCAGCGAAGAGAATTTTTTCGACTAGTATATAACACATCACCCAATAAGTCCCGGGCCTAACTAATAAAACAACTTTTAGGCAAAATTCGACTTTATTCATCAACATAGTCTCCTTCTAGGGTGATACACTAATTCCAACGCTTCTCTAACAATTCCATGCCTTTTTTGTAGAACGATTTGTCTTTAGCCTCAAAATACGCATCACGTTAGTACTTTATAAAAATCATATGGATATTTTTTTTTATTAGTGACGCCTTCTATATGTTAGGCCCGGGACTTATTGGGTGATGTGTTACTTGATCGTCGCTTAAGAATACCTAACAAAGAATTCATAGAACCTAAATATAATTATTTCACCCACATCCTTCTCCAAGAATGTTACCAGGCTCTCCAAGTTATTGCATCACATGCTTCGACGTCACTGGGTTTACAAGGTCATCCGGTCTCTTTCCCGCCAGTTAGTCCGCTACAGATGATCGCCATTTTTATTTCATCGTTATCGTCAACGTCTTCAACATTATTAGAATGCAGAGATTCAAGATTGCACTTACCAATTAATTCTTATAAACTTAGCAACGAAAGTGATTCAGATGTTTTAATTCCTGAGTCACACTAATCATTAATTTACTTCTAAGTAAAAGATTGTTTGGTTGGATTTTGCAGCATATCAACCCTTATCCGGTTATTTCGTGCTTTAAACTGCATCTAATAGTGAGGTTCCAATTCTGGAGCTTTAGAGAGTGTGGAGTACACCCTTCATTGCCATTACTCCCAGATCCACCCTGACCCGCAGTGGTAGCACTTGTTAGGGTTCCATCTGTTGGTTAAATAGATTAAAAAATGAGTTTACAAAAATATGTTAAAAAAATGAGTTTACAAAATATGTTTAAACAAAATTGAGTTTGAAAAAAAAAAAGGGTTGACATGCCGTAAAAACCAACCAACCAACCAACCAACCAGCCTCAGCATGCGGCAACGCTATTAATATCTCAAGAAGAAAAGCTGAATGCTCTTAGTCGGTTGGTTGGTTGGTTGGATTTTAAGGCATGTGAACTCATTGGGTTATTTTATTTTATCCATTCTTGATGGGTACTCAATTTTTTTAAACACATTTTTTAGACTCATTTTTTTCTATTTAATTCATAGATGAAACAGGTACTACCATTCCGAGTCAGAGTGGACCTAGGAGTAATGGTGATGAAGGGGTACTCCACATTCCCCATAGGTCCAGAATTAGTACTTTACCATCAGCTTGAGTTTAACGTCATACACAGGACATTAAGACCATCACCCACCTCCTTCTAGCACATATATGATAAAAGGGATTGAGGGTTGCCATAAGGGCAATAGCGTTGGTACAATCATATAGGTGCTAGGGCTTGACATGACCAGCCGATTGATTGGAAGGGGCTTCTCTGACTGCCCGTCTAGCCTAAGGGCTAAAGTGGAGTGTTGCATGTCATGGACTGCTTAACCACCAGGGTTATATCCCTAAGCATCAGGGGTCAACACCTACGGCCAACATTTAAAGCCCCACCGACAGGCCTGCAAATTAAAAGGGATTGATCCGAAGTTAGGCTAGAAAGTAATGTTTGATTTAAAAATTTCAGACTAGCAACTCTGAGTAAAAAACAAAAAGGAAAAAGAAAAAGAAACAAAAAAACAAAAACAAAAACAAAAACAAAAAACAAAAAAACTGATCAATGTTGATCTTGAACCCCGTGAAAATATCCATGTTTGTCTCTCAGAATTCACGTTCACCTGAGAAGACTCGGATTATTACAAAAGTGTTGGTTAAGCGCGCCAAAAAAATGGAGCACAAGATCAATTCCACAAAAACATTTAATAAGTTAATACAGGCTTATGGAGATCAAGTTCTATCACACTAAATTGTTGCATCCACGGAATCTTCAATGCTTGCGAGTTTTCTTCCTTCTTCTTTTCTTCACAGATAGAGTCTATGTCGTCCATCGGCTGTAAGGCCTTGTATATCTCTATTGATCTATGGTCCATATTTCTGAGTTCCTCTCTGGTCCATTTTAAGAAGGGTCCAATCAAAATAATATTTAATATTTTTTTGTGGTCCTGAATGCTAAATTTCTATAAAAACTTTTTCTTCGGAATAAATTTGTTAATTAAAAAAAGTTTTTTTTTCTATCCTTCTAAAATTGTATTCAGAGCTGACAAAGGTAATTGAAAAGGTCTCTTGTTCATTGAAATTTGGAAGGTTTTCCAAAGCAGAAAGATCAATTTAAGATCTTCTGCTCATAATCCTTTGTAGCCCATGGGGTGTATGTTTTTTTTTTATGTGGGATTTGCCTATTCTCTGCGCATGCCTAGAAGGTTCTTCCTGTCTGAGTGATCCGGTGAGATTGTTTTTTTGTTTTTTTTTAATTCCTTTAATTTAATTCTAATTCCCACAAGCCTTTGTGTTTGTTCAAATCTTATTATAATGAAGATTGTGTGTTTTTCTGTCTGTAACCGAAACTATATTACTACTCAAGTCACAATTCCCTTAGTTATTGACATCACATTCTCCATGATTGCATTTTTATTTAAACCTCAATTATTAATAAAATTATTTTACATTATTAATACTGTTGGCCAAATCTACATACTAATAACATGCAATTGTATTTATATATACAACAAAATAGCGGATTACAGTGTGAATGGGAAGGCTAATTTGCATATTGATATTAAAAATTTGAATTTAATAAATATATGCTTAGTATTATTGATTTCTAACTGTTTGGTTTTATTTTAATGAATATAAGCAAAAATCTCTTCAATGAATCTTAAATGAAATCCATTAACAAGAAGAAATAACTGTCATTTTATTCTTTACTTCCAATTTTAACTAAATACTTAAATTAGAAAAAATAACAATGAAAGACGGGAGTGATGGAAGAGTAAGTTTCAGTTGTTCTATTTTTCGATTATACCCTCCTCTGTTACAAATCTTTTTATCTTCATTCTTATTTAGTTTTATTAGCCTTTCTAATCTAATACAATATCTTATTACATTAAAACTTAAATACTTGCACTCGGAGGGTGCATATATTTTCTAGTACTTATAAGGTACTTTTCTATAGGGCAATACTCATTAGTGACGAGGATAGAAACAATAGAGCACAATAGAAGGCACAGAAGATGTACAAGAACTCCATAAAACCACCTCAACCATCTTCTGTGGGATCAACTACCGTCAGTGGCAAACAGTGGGTAACGAGATATACGGACAAGGTCTTAAAAAAAAATTATTTTTATATTTTGTTTAAATTTTAAATAGATCACTAAGTAGGTCTGAGTCTATTCTAGTAGTGACCAGGTTTGAATTCAGAGTTCTTTTCCTAGACTGGTTGCCTAACCAAGGTTAAAGAACCCAGTCTGCCCACCTATTTACTCATAGCTGGAGGGAGAATAGTTGGATTCATACCTTTCCCAAGGGTATTAGCGCTATGTGAACTGTGGCTTCGTCCAGGAATTGAACTCGGGTCGACGAGTCCATTTCCTGCGACTCTAACCAGTACACCACCACGCTTGGTCTAGCAGTTAAGATTTCTTAGCAAAGTAAAGTACAGACAAAAGAACAGAATGAAAAAATCATCAGTTCCTTCTGTTATTCAGACCTTCTCTCGCAACCAATACAAAATAAAAAAAAACTGCCTCTCCTGCGTGGGACTCACCTGCCACCGGGTAGTCTGTAACTGGCGTGGGAAATTCTCCTAAATCGTCGGGAAGCCAAGCTGTGATATGAACAAAAAAAAACTGTTTAGCCTTGAACATTATATTTTCACTATCGGTATAAAGAAACCTTTTAAAAACGGAAACATATCCCTAGATTTGAGCCGCCATGATTGCTCCTCTATTTTTGCATGGATCTTAACGTGTCAGCGAAACTTTTTTGTATATTTTATGCATATGTACTGTGATATAGTCATAAATGTATTGAAGAATGTTTCTATACATTCTATACCTAGACACACACAGACGCAGGCACGCGAGAATACACGCACACACGCGTATATATGTGCTTGTGTGTGTGTATCTAATTACATATAGTAATAGTCGTCGTCCGGGCGGCCTAATGTCGGTATCAGCCAATCAGCGAGGGAGTCTATCCCCCTTTCACTAGCGCTAGACCAAGGAGATTGTTTATGCATCTGAGGTGGAGCGCCACACCTACCATCAGTAATAGTAATAATAGTATAATATCACACACACATATATATTGTCGAATGTCGCTTGAATTTAATTATGAAGTTGCATTTGTCTAGCAAATAAATTTGATTTTCTCATCTGTCTCTAATTCACTCGTTTAGATAGAATTAATCACGCTCTTGTTTTTATTTGCAAATGAAGACACATAGATAATAAAAGTTTTGTAGGTGAAAGAAACTACGTAAAGAGTCGGCCCTATGAAATGGATCTAATTGTTATGAAATTGTTTTATAGTCAAAACCGTTAATACGTAGAATACATCTTATTTATTAGCAATGTCTATATAAAAATCTGAGTAAGAAATAAAGGTTTACATAATATATGGCGTGGTTAAGTTGCATACTTGTTTAAACAAAATCGGGTTTAATAAATAATTACTTGCTGTTACTGATCTCTATTATTATTGTTTTATTCTACAACGTATTAAAATCAATATTATGAATAGTTTTATATAGAAACCAATTAAAATATAATATAATGTAGGTGTAATCCATTTTATATGCGTTCTTATTTAATTTCGTTAGTTTTTCTAATTTGATATATGTCATTACATTAAAACGTAAAACATATTCTTGCTAGTAATAATAAGTATAAAAAAGGCTAAAAAAAAGAAAGAAAGAAAGAATAAAGTATCTAAATAAACAGAGGAATTTGTGTCTGTTAGTATTTAGTGTCAGCACTCCTTGAAATGGATTCAATCACTTTATCAATTAGGTTATTATTGTTGTTGAGGTTGAGACATATTCAAGGACACCATCTTGAAACGCTCAGATTCAAGACACACTTCCGGAGTGTTATAAACACACTTCCGGTGTGTTAGGTGGCTGTCTACTTTGTTATGTTTGATTTCATTGTATCTACAATATTTCTTTATGTGTAAATCCATTGCATTTTCATTGGTTTCACACACACACACACACACACACACACACACACACACATATATATATATATATATATATATATATATATATATATATATATATATACTATAAAAAAGAAGATACGTAAAATGAATTTTGTTTTTCAGAAGATTTTTAAAATTATTTTACTTCAGCAAGACGTGTTTCGGATCTTCTCATATCTTCTTCAGGCTTCATTTATCCATTTTCTGATTCCGTAAATAAATATATTAATGCATATATATATGCCTCTAATATTATCATAATATATATTCCTCTAATTGGTGGGAGTTCCTTTGATTTATCAGAAATAGTCAGTTTATACATATCTTTCTCTTTCTCTGTCTCCCTATATATATATATATATATATATATATATATATATATATATATATATATATATATATATATTATATATATATATATCTGTGTGTGTGTGTGTGTATATAAATATTTGATAGTATAGTTTGGTACACTTAGGAGTAAAAGGTGCTCAATATCATTGATAGACCATGTATATCTAAGGGTAGCGTTCACGCTATATATATATATATATATATATATATATATATATATATATATATATATATATATAATCCAAAAGTCCAGAGAAGAAATCTTCCTTACGACACAAGAGTTTTATTTAAAAAACCTGTCGCAGTTTGAGAGGTCAATGTGTACTCTTAATGTTAGAGTCACAGAGCAAATATATAAGTAAAGAAATAACAAAAGACTTAGAGATTTAGCATTAATCTCTAAGTTTTTTGTTATTTCTTTACTCATATATATATATATATATATATATATATATATATATATATATATATATATATAGTTAGTTGTTAGTTAGTTAGTTAGTTGATGTTGAGTCCACATATGATTCGTTATAAATATCTATAAATAATGGAGATTGTCCGTATTTCTGTCTGTAACCAAAACTACGTAATAGCTCTACGTCACAGCTTACATCACAATATTCTTATGCTATATACACCAAAAATTTTTAGTAAGCAATTTTAAAAATTGCTTTTTACTCTCTAAAAAGTTTACAAATAAAAAAAATACTTACGATTTTGTGGAAAATTGATGTGGAAAATATTCAAAATAATTGTTTGATTATTACATGCACGCAACATTTTATTTGAGAGGGACGGGGCTCAGTTTTCATTTCAAATTGTTTTTATTTTTTTTTTACTCCTTTAATAAATATGAGGATTTGTCTTACTTAAAATACAAACCCTTTGACATTGAATTTTTAACTCCCACCCTTTCAGGCAATGTCTTTCAAAAATTAATTTTTACGACGCCCGGAGGGTGTTTTCTGTTGCTAGTATATATAATGTTATTGGGAACGTTTTTGTTACATTAGAAGCATCGGGGAATATAAGAGGAACAAAAACTATAAACGTTGTGTCGTATAAGTATAACGTAGATGTTTTGTTGGCACCTGCCCTCGAACAGGACTCTAACGCCGTCGATTGTCATACCTGTCCGGTCGCATTTATAGCTTGATTCCCACGTTCATTGACGTTTTAATCAATTTAGGCCGGCCTTTTCACTGGGTTTCAAACCGTCGTTGTTAGGGAGGTAAAACCTTTTCCATCCTTTAAAATTGCGTTGAATCACCTCAACGGTGCTACCAAGACGTTAAAGCCGAACAAAACACACCTGGCTCTGTCGTTCTCAGCCCACCCCCAATCCTCTTCCCAACTCTCACCAAATCTGTCTAATACCACGTGACTGGTCATTGTCACTCAACGAGCACCCATTTGATTGGCAGATTTGCTTAAGCAGTGATGAACTTTGATTTGTCACCTGTAAATTTCGCCTTCGCATATTATCCGCCACACCCGCCACCCAGAGTACCGAGGGTGGTGGAAGCCATTACGTCACCGTAAGCACGATTAATTATAAAAAAATCCTAATTAACAAAAAGTATTTAACAATGTTACTTTAATCTAAAATAGATTACAATTGTTGGTTACCAAATGAGAATCGAAATCCCAATTACAATATCATTAGTTTGCAAGATAAGCTTGCTTACCATTCTCTACAGCAAGACCTAGTTCTTCTTCTTCTTCTTCTTCTTCTTCTTCTTCTTCTTCTTCTTCTTCTTCTTCTTCTTCTTCTTCTAAGGTTTTCACACCATTCGTAACCGTTCACTGGAGGCTGAGTGACAGCAAGTCTCCTCAAGTCTCCAGGACTCTTCTGAGTATTCTAGCCGATCCCAACAGTGCTGTTGTTTGTAGGGTCTCGATTCTTCTTCTGATTTCCAATTCACCCAAATTCTTTTCCAGAGCCTTGGGGACCGTTCTGAGGGCACCAACTATAATTGGTACAACCTTCACCTTCATGTTCCACAGTTTCTTCAGTTCTCTAGCAAGGCCCAAGTATTTGTCTACCTTCCCGCTCTCTTTCATTTTCACTTGGTGGTGGCCGGGACGGCAAAATCCACGAGGTGACAGGTTCTCTTTTTCTTGTCGATCAATACTAGGTCCGGTCTCATTATTATTATTATTATTATTATTATTATTATTATTATTATTATTATTATTATTATTATTATCTTCTTTTGAGTTTTCACATCAGCATTAGCTGATGGTCTTTCACTGAAGTCTGAGTGACAGCAAGTCTCATCAGGTCTCCAAGACTCTTCTGAGTATTCTGGCAGATTGCAGCAGTGCAGTGTTCTGAATGGTTTCAATCCTTCCTTTGATATCCAAACTTTCCAACCCCTTTTCTAATCCTTTTGGGACTGTTCCAAGTGCACCAACCACATTATTATTATTATTATTATTATTATTATTATTATTATTATTATTATTTTACTCCTTGCGAGTTTTTTTTTATACATCTGTTTTAACTGTCTTTTTGTTTCATTGAAATCTTGGTAATAAAGGACTATTTGCTCGTAAATTCCTACCGTAAAATAAACTGAACCCCCATTTTATGTCCGTGTTTTTGCAATAAATGTTTTATTTTTCTTGCACCCGTTATTTTACAATACAAAATATATTTTCTTTTTATTTTATGGTAGGAATTTACGAGCAAATAGTCCTTTATTACCGAAATCTTTTCTAAGTATCCTACCCAACTCTGTTTTTCAGCTCCTCCAGAGTTTCCTAGGCCTTTGGGGACCGCTCAAACGGCACCAACAATAATTGGTACCACTTTCACAATTATATTCCATGTAATTAACCCTAAATCTGCTTTTCTAGCCAGGTTTCGGTGATTCTTTTGTATCTCTCAAAGAATTTTATGCGTCACATTTTCTTGGACAGATTTTGGTTTATGCATATACTATTTTTAGTATGATCAAATAATAGTCTCTTGCACATTTCTCAGCGGATCATCTTTCCTACCCATTCATGCATACTCTTGTATTAATTTTGTGCCAGTTTGCTAATTATATCAAACTATCAACACATAAGTTACACCTGAAATTCTTCTGAATTATTATTACACTTTGTGAGTTTTACACAATTACACAATTTACAATTCCATAAGGGGTCAGTTCTCGATACCCGGGGTCAGGGAAATTAGTGAATAGATGCATTTAGTTTGCACTAACTTTGATGTGAAGTTATTATTACACATCCGTTGGATACATTTTACTGGAATCTGAGTGACAGCAAATCTCTTCTGGTCTGCAGGAATCTTCTGGGTATTCAGTCTGATCCTAATAATACTGTTGGGTGGTGTCGATTCTTCACCTGATTTCCATTTCCTCCAGTCTTTATTTAAAATCTTTGGGGATCGTTCCAAGGGTACCAAGTACAATTGGTACAACCATCACCCTCATGGTCCACAGTTTTTTCAGTTCTCTGACAAGGTCCAAGTATTTGTCTATCTAGTCGCTTTCTTTCATTTGCACTCTAAGCCGCCGGAACGGCAAATCGATTAGATTATAAGTTCTCTTCTTCTTGTTAATTGACACCAGGTCTGATCTCTTGGCCGGGATAAGGGGATCCATTTTTATCTCCAAATCCCAGAGAATATATGCGTCGCATTCTCTAGGTCGGATTCTGGTCTGGGCGTATACCATTTGATAGCATGGTCAAATTTTAATTTCTTGAACAATTCCCCGTGGATCACCTTTCCCACTCAGTCATGCCTAGTGTTGTACTTCCTTTGTGCTTCATTAGTTTATGTTATAGGTGATACACCCTATAAGACTAATGGAATGCGCCGACGGTTACTATAAGTAACAGAGACAATTGTGGCTTGAGAGTAAGCCAATTCGAGTCAGCTCACAATTCTATTTGTCGGTGTAATTACCACTTCTCTGTATTGTATTTGTCTACTTTTTGTTAATACATTTTCCTACATTTGTTACCCGTCGTTTTGTTCTTATTTGACCCCTTAAAACCTCACAACAGTTTATTATGGGATTAACAGTTTCATCTCTGTTTACACATTCTACACTTGCTATTCTGTTGCCTATCATATGTTTTTGCTTTGATATAATTGCTCCTTATGGCATTATTTTGTGCTGCAGATTTGTATATTGATGTTTCCCTATCTTAGCCAAGTCCAGGTCTTCTCGTGTGCAATCTTATCTGTTTCTTGAAGTATCCGTATAGTTGTTTTTCTTCCCATTTCTCTTTTCTCGTTTGTGTTGTTTTCTTCTTCTGTTTTTCCATTACAATTGCTGTTACTGTCTGCTGTAATAATCCTTACTTTGTTCTTTTTTGTGTATTCTTCGAGTCCTCGAATTATTGTATCTACGCAATCTTCATTGCTGGTGAAACATCTTCCTCTTGGAGCGTGTCATAAGGGCGATAGGGTTGGGACAATCATATAGGTGCTAGGGCTTTTCTTGACACGGTGACATGACCCTTTATAATTATAAATCGCCTTACTTGAAATGTCAATCATATAGAGAACCCTAATCCGATATCTTGAAATTCTGCTTCTCTTCCTTTTTGTCTCGCCCCGCTTCTCGTTTTTCAAATCATAAATCCGGCATTGATTGGCCAGCAGAAAAAGATGGTTACGTAGCACTTTTGAAAAAGAGGTGCCTCGAAGAGAAAGATGGTTACGTAGCACTTTTGAAAAAGAGGTGCCTCGAAGAGAAAGATGGTTACGTAGCACTTTTGAAAAAGAGGTGCCTCGAAGAGAAGATGGTTACGTAGCACTTTTGAAAAAGAGGTGCCTCGAAGAGAAAGATGGTTACGTAGCACTTTTTGAAAAAGAGGTGCCTCGAAGAGAAAGATGGTTACGTAGCACTTTTGAAAAAGAGGTGCCTCGAAGAGAAAGATGGTTACGTAGCACTTTTGAAAAAGAGGTGCCTCGAACAGAAAGATGGTTACGTAGCACTTTTGAAAAAGAGGTGCCTCGAAGAAAAAGATGGTTCCGTAGCACTGTTGAAAAAGAGGTGCCTCGAAGAGAAAGAAAAACAAATCAGATACATCCATGCGTTTGACACGAAAAGACGCCTAATCTCTCTCTCTCCCATCTCCCTCTCTTTTCCCATCAGAGTTTAATGACATACAGAGCGCATCAAGGCACTCAGACACCGCCTTCTAGCATATATACGATAAAAAGGGTTGGAGCGTGTCATAAGGGCGATAGGGTTGGGACAATCATATAGGTGCTAGGGCTTGATGCGACCAGCCGATTGATCAGAGGGGGACTCTCTGGCCGCCTGTCTAGCCTAAGTAAGGACAAAAGAGGAGTATTGCACGTCATTGAATCAATGTTCCGTCCCCTAAGCATCACGAGTAGCCACCCATGGTCAATAGGTGGCCCCATTGGAAGGTCTTACCCCTCTGCAGATGTATAGTCGGTGTATTCTAAATCCTCAACCCCAAGGGCTTCAATGCTTTTGTGATATTCACTAATTACGATGAAGTCGGAATGAATCAATAAATGATTACTCGTGAACTATGTTGAGAGTAAAAGCACCAAATATGCAGGAAAATAAAGGACAGATAGGACGCTTTCAAGACATCCCAAAACCGACCGTCGACTCCTATGAGAAAGACGGAGACATAACAGAAACACACAAGGATTTCCTCAGGACATTTGGTTTTAAAACGTGCACGCAGTTGGTATTAAGTCTGATACACTCCTAAACACAACGTCCTGGTCATTGAGGGAAATATGAAGCAAAGACGAAAATAATAAATTATCTTTTCACAAATCCCCAAACACAAACAGTAAACATCTAGCCGAATTTTCTCTCGACAACTGGCTTTTATGATTAAACACCAAATATCGGAAGATGTGTACTTATACCGACTCAAATAACTCAAAAGCACAGCTAGATTATATATTAATAAACAAGAAGTGGATAAATAGTGCTATGAAGTGCGGGGTATACTCCTCTTCTGATGGAGTATCTACCGATCACAGAATTGTCCCAGCAAAAATACGCCTGAGTTTGCATAGAAAAAAGAGAAGCAAATCGGTAAATCTGTATGATATGTCTGGTCCTCACTTGTCAACAGTGACATATGCAATCACAATTCGGAAACTGTAAGAAATAAATTCAATACTCTTAAGAAAATTTCAGAAAGTCATATACCAAATGAGGAATGTGAAAACTTTGTCAGCATCCACCTAAAAACAGTAGCGAAATGCATACCAACAAAACAAAGAGCCAAACATAGAGTCCCGTTTGAGTCAAAAACAGTTAGAGAAAACAGAGGAAACATAAAAAAAAGCATACCTACGTAATAAAAAGTCAAAGAAATGCCAATAGACATAATCTTGTGAAAGCCCAGCTCAATCGGTAGGGCGTCGGACTAGGAACCACAATTTCTACAAGGCTTTTGTCTTCATCCACATAGGAAAGATGGTGCAAATACTTCTAGCTTATGGTCTCCTCAAA
>CM042142.1:73717469-73772469 GCA_023376005.1 Doryteuthis pealeii
CAAAATAATACTGCACATTTAATTTATTTTTAATACATTTTATACTAGGCACTACCGAAGATGGCGTAAAATCCGTATTTTACAAAATAAATTTAACCCCACCCGATTGAAAAAAAATACCAAAAATCAGGGAATTATCCGATTTATATGAAATTTTCAGTGTTGATTTATCAATAAATGACTTTTATAATGCATCATTTCACAACTTTCCGATTTTCTTAAGGTCACTTAACGTTGCCCTCCCCCTAATTTTTTGGGGTGCAAAATATCGGAGGGGTTTATTTATACTGTAATTAGTTTCACCTTTATATAACCACACCGATATTTTGCGCCCCAAAAATAAGGGGGTCAAAATTAAGTGACCTGAAAAAAATCAGAAAGTTTTAAATTAAAACAACTGTTGCATTATAAAATTCATTCATTGATAAATCAACACTGATAATTTCATTAAAATCGGATAATTCTCTCAATTTTCATAATTTTTTTCAATGGGGGATGGGTTAAATTTATTTTGTAAAATACGGATTTGATGTCATCTTTGGCAATACGTACCTAATCCCAATTATTTATCGAGAGCTCAATAGGTGACCATCGGGTCACGTTTGTCTAGTATATATATATATATATATATATATATATATATATATATATATATATATATATATATATATATATAGGGTGTTCGGGATAAATTTGAGAGTTTCATGATAAAAAAAAGTGCTAGGTAACTACAAAATTGTATGGATTGTAAAGAAAATCAACAGGCACTACTGTCAACAAGTTTCACTCAAAATAACCGCCATTAGCGTCGATCACAGCTTCAATCCTGCTCCGGAACCTGAAGCAAGCTGGTGTTACAATTTCCCTGGGAAAGGTCTCAAAAACTACCTTAATTCTGTCGATTAACTGGGCTTTTGTAGTACTGGAACGGCGATTGGTGTCTTTCTCAACAGCGCTTCATACATAATAATCCATGGGGTTAAGATCTGGGGGGTTCGGAGGCCAAACATTGGGACTGATGTAGTCGTAAATTCGCCGACAACTATTTTTGACTTTTCCCAGATGTATGGCAGGGGACCGAATCCTGCTGCCATTCATATGGTCAACCATTGGCTACCCTTGTTATCCAGGGCTTGACTACAGTGTTTAGCAACTCCATGTAGGCATCTGAATTCAACCTGATACCCTCTCTTAAAAAATGCTGAGGTATCACATAACTCTCAGGGGACACACATCCGAAAACCATCACTGTTTGGGGAAATTTAGTCTGCATGATACGAGGAGTGTCCTTTGACTGTATGCAAGCCATCTATTATTCTGCGTGTTATGTTTTGGATCTTGGCAAAAGTTTTTCTCATCAGAAAATAACCAAATTGTTTGTGGTTCAGCAGGATGTTTCACTTTGTTCAGAAGTTTCTTCGTCTTTGTCAGACGATTTTCACGGGCCTTTACTGGCAGAAGTTGACCTCTACGACGCTTGTATGAGTAGTAGCGAAGGTCTTCATTGAGTGCAAACTTCATGGTAGAGGCTGAAACATTCAATTCACGTGACAAAGCCCGAATTCCAATGCCAGGGACCTTCAACAGTTTTTTTCTGCAGATTTTCGGGGAATTCTGCTGTACTAACACAATCAGATCGTCTGTTGTGTTGCTTTCTTCTGGCCACAGCCTCGTAGTATCCATTGCAATTCTCGTTCATGCCTGATTGTTTTTACAGTGTTCAGGGAGCATTGGGCAGCAACCATAATCTCCTTATTTTGATAGCCGGCGCAGATCATCATGTAAGCAGTTATTCTCTTCCATGATTCAAGTGGGTTCCCGTCGTCCATTCTATCTGTCATCACGTATATGAATGAAGAAAGATCCAAACGTTTAAATGATGCGTAGTGTGCGTCACTACCTCCAGCATACGGAGAAAAATAACCAAATATAAGTATGTCAAATTTATCCCGAACACCCTGTATATGCTCCCAATACTCAGTAGAGCACTCTAGAGGAGACATTAATTGAACTTTCGCCGTTTAACGTAAGGCATTACTTGTCTGTTGTTTACAGATTCTCTGGTGATTGTAAACATACATTTACGTAAGTATATATCAATTAATTGTTCACCCCTTACTGACAGTTGCCGTCGGCTGAGAGGGTAAGGAGCTTGACAGACGAAAATTCAGTCGGGCTTCGTCCCCGGCTAGAAGTAGCTTTAAAGTCGAGCCGCACTGATGAGATGTAAACGTCGAAACACTATGTCTATGGATGAATATATATATATATATATATATATATATATATATATATATATATATATATATATATATATCTGTGTGTGTGTGTGTGTGTGTGTAATCCAAAAGTCCAGAGAAGAAATCTTCCTTACGACACAAGAGTTTTATTTAAAAAACCTGTCGCAGTTTGAGAGCTCAATGTGTGCTCTTAATGTTAGAGTCACAGAGTTTATAAGTAAAGAAATAACAAAAGACTTAGAGATTTAGCATTATAGTCTATTTCAGGGAGCTTAGACAAATTGTCTAACTCTCCCGATTCATCAGATGCGAATGATGAAATCTTTATTACTTTAAAGGCATTTGAAAAGAGATTTTTATTTTTTATTTTTTTAAATTTTTTTATAGTCCTATGATATGAATTCCAAATGAAATCCTTGATGTTGCAAAAAATTTTTATGTTCGAGTTTCACTTCCGCCACAAAAAAAAAAAAAAAAAAAAAAAATCGGTCAGCAAAAAAATGTATCTCTCTCTCTCTCTCTCTCTCTCTCTCTCTCTATATATATATATATATATATATATATATATATATATATATAAACAAAAATGATACTTGGATCCTGTCTGAGAGCTTAAAAAGCTGTGGTGAATAAGAGTGATGGTGATACCAATTGTAGTTGGTGTTCTTGGAACTGTCCTCAAGGGCTTGGAAAAGAGATTCGAGAAACTGAAGATCAGAGGAAGAATCGAGACCATCCGGACCACAGCACTGTTGAGATCAGCTACAATACTTTGAAGAGTCCTGGAGACCCGAGGAGACTTGTTGTCACTTAGACTTTAGTGAAAAACCACCAGTTGAAATTGGTGTGAAAAACTCACATAAAGTGAAAATAATAAAAAAATACTAGAAAGCAATAAACACAACGGAGTAAACATGATACAATAATATAATAAACAACATAAATAAACACACAGTATTCAAGGTGTGTCAAAAAAGTATCGAGATTTTTTTGTACTTTTTGACACCTTGTATTCTGAAAAAAATTAACGTTCCATTCATCGTTCATTTCTATCTTGGTAAATGCAGCTTCAATCTCGATACTTTTATGACACACATTGTAAACTAGCCCGCCCTTCTCAGAATGCCCCACAAAGTAAATAATCTTTCCCACCATAACCCACACAACAGTATATAAATAGTATATAAATAGATACTCACCACGTGGGAAGCACTTAGTCTGATGATCGCAGTCGACGAGAAACTGACAGTCACTGAGTGCCGTTGATTTTATGTCTACGCTATCCTAAATTCTCTGACCAGTTTAAGAAAGTAACCCGCTCCGCACCTTTGTTTTTAATTGATATTAATTTTTTTGTTTATATGAATGAAAGAATATTTCGAGAAATGTGACAAGTGCGTTGAACTGTGGGAGTAATATGTGGAATGGTAGGTACGTTGGCTTTAGGTCCTTCCTAGCAATGGTGATCGAGTCGCCTATTTTTTAGTAACTTATAGTATATATATATATATATATATATATATATATTAATAGATAGATACATAGATAGATATGTGTGTGCGTGTGTGCGAACGTGCGAGTACGTGTATGTGTGTGTGTGTGTGTGTGTGCGCGTCTGTGTGTGTGCGTCTGTGTCTGTGCGTGCGTGTACGCGTGCTATGATAGGGATAATATATATAGCAGAAAATATTACGGATAACCTTATAAATCATGTGTCTTCTCTCCCTCTCTCATATATATATATATATATATATATATATATATATATATATATATACCATAAAAATATTACGGATAATATTATAAATCGTGTACCTTATTTCTCTCTCTCTCTCTCTCTCTCTCTCTCTCTATATATATATATATATATATATATATATATATATATATATATATATATATATATATAGGTACCACCAATTTTCTCTGTGATATTTGCACCCCTATATTTAACGCAATGAAACTTGCATAAACGTTAATATATTTTTAAATTCTTTTTGTCCATTCAAAAGAAGAAATATTAAAAACACCCCTGATGATTTAAAAACAAAATTTTCAGCTTAAGGAAATAATGAAAATTATGAACAAAAACAACGTTTACATTTTTGCACTGTTAAATCAATTGAAATTTAACGTAGCTAAAAACAAGTTATGACTAGAAGCTTTTTAAAAAAATCGATGAAAAATAAATTAATGGCTCGATGTTCACGAAAATTTCCATAATTACTTACCTTTTGATGTAAATTTGTCTGAAATAGTTTTTTTTTATTAAATATATTAGGGGAAATATTTTTTTCCCGGTCTACTTCCCCTATTTTATTTTATGAAATAGGAAAAAATGAACCGACAAAAAACGATTTTTACTTTTTTTCTATAAAGATAAGAGTCTGAATAATTATATGAGAAGATTTTTATAAGTTTCAATGCCAGGGCTTTTTAGTAAAAGAACAATGGATACAGAATTTTGCTTAAAAAATATCAATAAAGAAATTGACACTGTTGTAAAGAAACGGACTGTTTTACTTATTTTACACGATAACGGTGAGTATTTCCCCCTAATCGGATAATTTGATCTTTGAATTAACTGTTTTTCTTTGTAACAGCTCTTTATGTTTGTTATTTATTTTTTTGTGAGATTTTTTAAAAAGTTAAAAAATATTTACGTTTCTTCCTTCAATATGGCCTAAACTGATCACGTGACGTATTTTGGTGGTACCTGCTCTCCTATAATAAAGGGATGGAGCACTCTATGGCGGCCTTTACATACATACAGATGTGTGTATTAAAACAGTTAAAATCCCTTCGCATTCTGTAGGTGACGATAAGCGAGCGGTTAAGCTGTCCGCCAGATGCTGAACCGATCAGGGTTTCTATCCCGCCTGTAGGTAGCTCACAAAATGTCTAGCCACACTGAAGATACTTGATGTCGAAATACGTGTCTGTGGATGACTATTTATATATATATATATATATATATATATATAGGAGAGAGAGAGAGAGAGAGAGAGAGAGAGAGAGAGAGAGAGAGAGAGAGAGAGAGAGAGAGAGAGAGAATGTGTGTGTGTGTGCAAGAGTGCAGCAACAAATAATGGGGTCTTTTCTAGGTGCGGATATTTATGTGGTTTGCTACGTAAGTTTAGCTTTTAAAAGGTTACCCAACACTTCCCCGTTGCACTTGACGGGGTTAAGGGTCAGACTCATTCCCCCAATGCCCAAAGCGGCGATGACGATGAAGCTAGATCATTTTTGTCCCCACCCACGTATGTGTGAAAGGGGGGGAACACCATAGTTTCGATCTTTCGTACTCATAGATGGGCGGATACCTACCTACACTCCCCTTTTTATCAAGGACCCTTTGCCCACACAATATTGCTTTTCTTCTTCTTCTTCTTCTTCTTCTTCTTCTTCTTCTTCTTCTTCTTCTTCTTCTTCTTCTTCTTCTGTTGTTGTCTCGACGTCACGTTCAGGCTAACAACCAGTCTTATGTGTCTGTGTGATTGTCATTCACATTCACTATAAATACAAGTGCTGACCGCTGCTGTTTCACATTTCTTCTCTCAGTTGTCACTGACAGATCAGAAAGAAAAAAGCTGTTCACGTTTTGTATCTTTTCTTGCTGAAATGAAAATTCATTTTTTCTAGCTCAAACGTAACGATTTATATTTCTCTCTCTCTCAAACAACAGACACAAATACAAACTCTCTATTCTTCTCTTGTCCTCTTTCTTTATAGATAGAGATATATTTGATAACAATTGAATATTTCTTTTGGTATTCAGAAAGGCAGGGACAAAGAATCAAACACATTAAGAACTTTTATCCAATCATCAACTTTATCATTTATCGAGAAAACTTTGTTCAGTTTAACAAGAACTCACTGAAATATCGTTATATACGAGAATTGACTGAAATATCGCGATAAACGATTGGAATAAATAAAACGAACAAAGAATAGTATATTAAAAAAAATAGTGAGTGAGGAAAAAGGAAGAAAAAACAAAACAACAACAACAACAACAACAAAAATCACCAAAGAAAGAGAATCGTCTGTCCATTATCGAAATGGGTCTGAAACGATTTATTGAAGTACAAACCAAAAGATTTAGTCGAAGTTTCGGCTTATACAGCGGGCAGAACGAAGGTAAGACACTAATTCTTTCTTTATATATAAATCTGTTAATGTTTGTGATGTGATGATGAAAAGTTCTCGGTCAAACCACCAAGGGAATGACTAAGAACAATTACTCGTGCATGCTATTTCCCATATTCAACCCCATTTAAAAAAAGAAAGAAAAAGATCAGCACCCCCTCCCCTCATATGTGATCGATCATGATTTAGGTGAATGAAATCAATACTTGTTGTCATCAGGATTTCATTCATAATTTCAACTAAAAATATGTTGATAAACTTATATCTTTAAAGTTGATTGATTGAATTTAACGGCATCTCAACCCGTCTAGGTTTATTTGTTTTTCATTGATCGTTTCACACCTGAGGATGGCAAATTGTATTGCCGAAAGCGCTCGTTTCGAAACCTTTGGGGGCCTGTTATACCAGTTACACCCCGACACCAAAAGATGGCCCGAAAATTGGAACGATCAATGAAAAACTTGTCCGACAGAAATTGTCTGTACAGTTCAACAAAACTTGTATAAAAGAAAAAATGCTGCCAAAATACACTTATTTTAATATATATATATATATATATATATATATATATAGTCTGAAGATCGCATAAGCGAGAAACTGTCAGTAACCATTCACTGTTAACTTCATGTCCATGTTATCTTATCTTATCTTATATATATATATATATATATATATATATATATATATATATATATATATATATATATATATATATATATATATAAAGACTAAAGTGTCAGAAACTACCAAACTATTTTTCATATCATCAATTTTTCGTATCATCAAAATAATTCTGAATCAGAATTATCCTTATAATCTGTTGGATGAAATCTAGGTAGATAATTTCTGTCTCTTTTAGGCTTGATAGTTTTGCTCTACTTAGTGTATTGAGCACTTTTACATATCTAACTTTTTTTTCTTTTGGCCAATTCATTTTGGCACTGGTTGATTATTTTCAGGCACTATGGATGTTTTGGTCTTTTTCTTTTTTATGTATTTTTTCTCTAAACAACATTTTGTATTGTATTCCTTTATTTACAAATTGCACTGTCTGTTTTTTTTTTCATGTCGTCAGGTGAGGAATTTTTTCTTTTCAAATGTTTTGAAGACTTTTTTTAAACTCTAAGTAGAATTTTGTAAAAAGTTTGACATATTAGAGGCATAAATATTTGATATATCCAAAGTTACATGGAAAAACAAACAGAAAAGAACCCCAAAAACAAAAGAGACCCCAGTTTAAAGGCATTCAGGGCTCACCCAGGAGGTTAATTTCAACTTTGAAAAATTTTGATAAAATTGTCGGTTCGTACTGAAAATTTCCCCATGTATTAATCATCATGTATAATATAAGAATACATCAAAATTGAAGGTAAAAAGATTTTAACCTTATTTCTTTTCTATTAAACACCATTTTTTATTCTCTATCAGTTAAACCCCAAATCAGATTGCACAAATAAGAATTGAATCAGATATTTAGTTTGAAAGAGGGTCCTATCGAGATAAAATGGAACAACTGGAGCGAGGATGTTTTGTAATTTTTGAGTGCAACATGATGCAAGAGGATAAAAATTGGCTTCCAAGAAGCCCTTCAACGATCTTCAGACAATCATTTTTAGTCAAAATAGTGATTTTGGATCGTAATGTCCAAATATGCTTATTAGGGCCCAGGACACCCTAAAATTGAACATTTTGGATTTTTTTTTTGTGTCATCATCAAGACTATAAAAATTGGCTTCCAACAAACCCTTCTACCACCTTCAGACAATCATTTTTAGTCAAACTATGGCCAAAATAATGATTTTGAGTCATTATGCCCCAATATTGATATAGGACCCAGACCCCCGAAAACATTTTTCTTTCAAATTTTCTTTTTTCAACATCAATACAATAAAAATTGGCTTCCAACAAGCCCTAAACCACTTTAATACGATCATTTTATTCCCAAAAATGCCATTCTGAGCACACTGTGTGCTGAGTATCCGTTTCTAGTTTTATACTAAAGTCAAATTAACAATGATCATATACGCTACAGAAATGTATCTTCACGATTACAGGTAAAACGTTACTTATCTTAAGCAGTTCTATTTGACCCATAGATGAGACCCTTATAGGTACTAACCCTCCGGGTCAAAGTGGACCTGGTTGTAATGACAATAAAGGGGTAGTCCACTTTACTTAGATCTCCAGTATCATATCCCGGGACGCCCATTTGGTGCGAGAGTCTGACCACTCTACCGGAGATGCAGCCAGTAAATTCTAAGCCTTGTTGACAGGGCGCCATATATTTGGCGTGAACAGGCAAAAGCATGAATGAAATAGTAGTAGTAGTAGTAGTAGTAGTAGTAACATCTTTTTCTTGTCGTGGTCATTTACTGAGAATAGCGTAATTTGACACGAACTTTGTAATGGCCAGGTAGCCTTATTTGCTAACAGTCAGTAGAGTGTCAGGCTGGGAACCTCAAGGTTCCTGGTTCGATTCCGGCCCTGGCCAACTCAGCGCATGAGTAGCACAGGGATCTGTGCGGTAAAGTGAGGAGCTGATAGTAGGTGTGTCTCAGATGCTAAAAAACAATATCCTTGGTCTAGCGCTAGTGAAATGGGGATAGATTCCCTCGCTGTCTGGCTGATACCGACTTTAGGCCTCCTGACGACTTTACTTACTTACACCAATCTGAACCCCCCAAAAAAAAAACAAAAAACAAAAAAAAACTAAGCACTTCTTGGTTTGGCACAAAGCTAGAATCATGGGTCTTCTAATGAGAATCAAATTCACTTGTAATGGTCTGTTAACCCACCAATTACTCTTAAAAGACTACGCGTACCTTAGATTTATCTTAAAGATGCAAAGTATTGGGCACCTAATGAGGATCGAACTCACTACTCAACAATAATTGATCTCTAAGATAAGTACAGGACGGGATCATTGCTGTAACAATGATAATATTATAGTAAAATTAATAATAATAGTATCAGTAATTCGTTGGTTGGTTGGCTGGATTTTAACTTCATATCAACCCGTCTGGGGTTATTTCATGCCAAGAGGTAAGGAAATAATATATGCTATATTTACGATTTTGTACTTAACCATTTTAACGATATGTTAGCATCATTGGGGATCGTGTTGAGGGATTAGTTTTGAATAGTATTGATCAGGTTTATGTTTATATTTTTGTTACTATTTTATTTCCCTAAAAAAAGACAGAATGTAATCTATTCTATGCATCTTATAAAGAATGTTTATTTACAAAGCTTAGTTTGACACAAGGTCAGGATTTTGAGCATCTTATGAAAAACAGATACTATCTCGTTTACCATTACACCGTGACAAGCTTTTTGTTGTCGCAATGATAATATTACCAGCTGGACCTGTGGATATGTCACAGTATGATAATTTAATTATTACAACGTTTGATATATTTACTTAATCGATATTACTTAATAATGATATGTTTACTTAAGAGATATTGCTAAATAAAGAAATATTGCTGAATACTTCGATATCTTTTCATTATATTCAATTGAAACAGATTAGCGTTATCACTTCCGCGCGCTCTACCTCCTTTCTCTATCTTTCCTCCACCCTCTTTCTTTCTTTCTTATATCTTTTCTGTGTAGCATGTCCTTTTTCTTGTCCGTCTTTCTTTATAATAAAAATAAAATGGTCCATTATTTGGGTGAGGTGACGGCACTCACAAGAAATAAGCGGATAAGCAAACCAGATAATCAGAATTTTCTTTTTTTTTTGCATTTCATCTTGGACCATTTGGACGATCTCATTTTTAGCCAGAGGGTTTTTCAAGATGATAACGGTCAGAAGAATAAGGAACAAGAGTATTGATATATAGACGATAATATTAATGATAAAGATATCACGTGTTCTTGATTACTTGAAGTATTTCCCAATATTTCAGATACTTTGTATGAATGGTGATTATTAAAAAAAGAAATCTATTAAGTCTCGGATGAAGGATTAAAAGTGCGTGGATAATTAAGTAGTAAAAAAATGATTATAGAAATCAAAAGAAAAAAAAAATCATTAATAAAACTTATTCATGTGAAATGCATTCTTCTCTATTGCCATAGTTTTTATGACGTCAATCATGAATTTGTGAGAACAAAAGAATTGCTTATTTGGGATTTCTTAAAAAATACATCAAAGAGTTGGCGCGTTTTTTCTTCAAGAGTAAACAAATAGATACCTCGAAACATCCTAGTTCTATTTTTGTGGGATGTATTTTTCTATTTATTAAAAAAAAAATTAATTTAAAATAACATGTCTGAAAAAAAAAAAAAAAAAAAAAAGACATAGAAAGATTCATTAAATATCTTGTTTGTATTATTTGGATTTTTCGGACTATTGTCCTCATCTTTATTGTTATTTCCGCAACGTTTCGGCTGATGTGCCTTCCGATCTTCTTCTGGTGTTTCGTGTCGAACTCGGCAACATTCTTTTTGAACTCGGGGATCTTCTTGTCACACTCGGGGGTCTTCATGGAACTTCGAACCGAACCCTTTATTCAATCCACGGGGGTAGACTGTTCTCATTCCATTAACCATGACCGGGTACAAATGTTAAGCAATGTTGAGTATTATATGTTATTATTGCCCTTAAAATATCTTGTTTGTTTATGAGATTTTATTTCTTTATTAGATGAGCCACTAGATTGATTGATTGATTTTAACGGCATGTCAACCCGTCTAGGTTTATTTTATGCCCAGCCTTGCGTTTCTATCAGATACGAATAATTTTCAAACATATCTATTTGACACATAGATAATACCCTAACAGGTACTACCACTTCAGGTCAGAGTTGACCTGGGAGAAATGGCAATGAAGAGGTACTCTACGTTACCCAGATCTTCACTACCAAATGCAGTTTAGTTTCATATACAGGAAACCCCCTTTTTTGGCGGTGGGTCTTACCCTTCTTCAGGGGATACAGTCAGCGTATGACTCTGCGGGGATACAGTGAGTCCCGTCGACAGGGTGTGGAGAATTAAAGAGACTTATTGTCACTCGGACTTTGGATGGTCAGATGGTTGGAAGGATTTTGCGACGTGTTGGATTATTTTATGCCCAAGACGTTTTGTTTCATTAATTCTTGATGGGTTAAATAGAAAAAATGAGTTTTAAAAACGTATTATAAAATTGAGCGGGAACCACAGGAATCTAGAAATGTGACCTGCTATAACTGTTTCTGCCTTGGTTTATTTATTGGTCAAATTTCTGTTGTCGTGGAAGCGAGATACATTTGTAATAAGATAACTTTAACAAAACATCATGCTTGCCATGTCGTTGACAGTATTCCCCGTAGAGGGGGGGGGGGGGTAAGGCCTCATAATAAAGTGTGTGTCCTGCATATGATACGTGGAATACCTTTTCATTGCCAGTACTCCCAGGTTCACTCTGTCGCAATACATGTCATGTATGAGTCAAATAGATCTGATTAAAAATATTCGCATTCTATAGAAACGTTCTAAAAAAAAAACTTTTAAGAAACAACTACACAAAAAATGTAAATATAAACGTACAATGAGCACGATTCCCTAACCTAAAATCATAAAATAACCTCAGACGGGTTGACATGCCATTAAAATCAGTAGACCAATCAATAAACATCATACCAACTTCACAAACTCGAAAGATAAGAAAACATCTATTATCTATTAATAATGGATATTAATAATCGAGATTCGGTCTATATTTGTCTGTAACTGAAACTACGTCACTGCCTACGTCATAATACCATAGAATAGAGAACAATTAATATTAATAAAATGAATAAAAGCTGTTCCTTATAATTCAACATTTAAATCCTTTCCATTATAACAATGACAATTTAAATAAATAAACTATATATTATTTAAATAAATAAACTATATAAACTAGGAAATTAATTAAAAAATTGCATCATTATTTTAAATGGAAAAAATTATTTGAGAAATTTCTAATCAATTTAAAAAATTATTTTTCACTCTCGCCCTTTTTTCGGTAACGAGAAGTTAACTAAAAAGTTTACAATTAACCAAATACCTACGATTTTGTGTAAAATTTATGTGTAAAATATTCAAAATAATTATTTAATTAATAATTTACGGATGCGCGCAACATTTTATTTGAGGGGAACAGAACTAGGTTTCCATTACAAATTGTTTTATTTTTTTACTTTAATAAATTTGATGATTTTACTTACTTATGATGAAAAAAACCTCTAACATTGAATTGCTCCACCCTCAGGCAATATCTTTTCAAAATATATTTTCATTTTACACCGCCCTGAGGGTGTTTTTTTTTTTTTGCTAGTAAGTATTAAAAGATTTTCGAACTTGTGAAAAAGAAGAGATTCGTTGCGCTTTTTTTTTTTTTTTAGACTTTCGTTTCTGACATTATTTGACGCCACAACGGAACGAGTAAACGTCTCTTTCCTGAAATTGGCAACGAAAGCTGAAAAGCAATCGCCGTTATTGTGCCAAGTATCTAAGTCGAAGTTGATAATTATTCAACGAGACCTACTCGCCTGAAATGCAGTACTAATGCAGAATAGCGCGCAATATATAATATCATTAGATTACTGTTTAGCCCAGTCGGTAGAGCGTTCGAGTAGGAAGCACAAGGTTTCAGCGTATGAGTAGCACAGCGATCTGTGTGGTAAAGTAAGGAGCTGATGGTAAGTGTGGCGCTCCACCTCAGATGTCGAATCAATCTCCTTGGTCTAGCGCTAGTGAAAGGGGATAGCGCGCAAAAGATAATATCATTAGATTACGTTTAAAAAGCATTTTTATCCCGAAAACTTTGAGACGCTAGGGTAAGGGTTAGGGTTAGTGTTGGGGTTAGGGTTAATGTTGGGGTTAGTGCTAGGGTTAGTGTTAGTTTTAGGCTTAGGGTACTAATGCAGGATCATGCACAAGAGATAATATCATTAGATTACGTATAAAAAGCATTACATTTCACGGAAATACCCGAAACCTTTAATTTTAGGGTTAGCTTTAAGGTTAGGATTAGTGTTATAGTTAGGGTTAGGGTTACGGTTAGGCTACTTCAGGAGTTTCCAACATCTAATACTATTTATACTTAAATGCGATTCTAATAATATCATCTCTTGCACGCTTTTCTGCATTTGTAGCAAGTGAAGAATAGGGCCATTCTCAACATAGCGCCTCCAACTAAAGGAAAAGCCCCAAGCCTATCTACCACAGCAGCAGTCATTATGAGGGGGGGGGGCTTCTACTAAGAATAGAACTGACTTCATAGAATACGAGGTGTGTTCAAAAAGTATCGAGACGGATGCTGTATTTATCTGAACAGAAATTAAAATGGATGAAACTAAAAAAGTCTTGATACCTTTTGACAATACCTCGTATATATAGAGGGTTCTATATTTTTTTCAGTTCTCCGACAAGGAAGAGGATCATATATAATTTTACTCTATGATTTTTTTCATACCAATAGTAGCTGATAGTTTTTCAATAATGTCTGAGTGACAGCACGTCTCCTCAGCTCTCCAGGACTCTTCTCAGTATTCTAGCCGATCTCAGCAGTGCTATATTCTGAACGGTCTCAATTCTTCCTCGGATTTTTAGTTCCCCCATTCTCTTTTCCAGGTTCTTGGGGATTGTTCCAAGAGCTCCAACTACAATTGGTATCACCATCACCTTCATGTTTCACAACTTTTTTTAACTCTCTGGCAAGGTCCAGGTATTTATCTTGTTTTTCCCTTTCCTTTATTCTTACTCTGTGATCTGCTAGAATGATGAGCTGATAAATTCTTTGAGAATTTTAGTAATCGCTAAATGTACACAAAATGCCAGTTATAGTAGCTAACACTAACATCATCAACAACAACAATAACAATAATAACAACAACAACAGTAATGATAATAATGATGATGATGATGATGATAATACTGAGAATTTTAGTAATAGATATGGTACAAATGCAGAATAGCACACAAGAGATAATATCATTATAATCACATTTTACGTATAAATAGCATTAGATTATGGAAACTCCCAAAGTAGCCTAACTCTAACTCTGACCTCAAAGGTTTCGGGTATTTCCGTGAAATGTAATGCTTTTTATACGCAATCTAATGATATTATCCTTTGTGCTATATTCTGCATTAGTACAATACATATATAGATACGTAGATATATAGATAGGAAAACAAACAATATTACTTTTTCAACCTAATATTGATATTTCCCAATTAACTTGTTAGAAATTTCTGAAGTAATGTATTGTTACTATTATACATTGATTCATTCAAGATTATGTGTTTATCATTTGTTTTACGATTTTCTTTTTTCTTTTTTTCTTGACTGTAGAATTGCGTGAGGCCTGCAGGATGTTTGAAATCAATCGGAAGGGAAGAATTTACGTCAAGGATTTGGGGAAAATTCTTCGTTGTATTGGATGGAATCCATCGGAATCGGATCTGGAGGAAGCAAGGAAAGAACTTGAAATCAGGGGTAAGTACTTTACCTACGGAATCAGAGGCGAATGTTTAAAAATATACCCGGGAGTCATGAAATACCAACGAGGGATTTAGTGATAGTTCACATTCTGTCGTGTCTCGATGCTTTTAGATATTGAAAATGAGCGAACTACATAGACATATTGGTTGTTTAATTGGCTGGATTTTACGGCATAGTCGGATCATCGGCGACTAAACCAGTAACCCCATAGATTTTCTCTGGTGAGGAGGGTGGCTAGACATCCTGCAGAATGAAAAACAAGACCTATAAAAGGGCGGATGAAGCTCTTAGCTCAACGGCCATCTAGCTTATTATTTCTAAAGTTCAACCCCTCCTAATTTGGCAGGTCCGTGTAAACCTGGTAGTGTCAGAGCCATGCCGCCGGGAACTTAAGTTTCTGGTAGGGTTACCCAAGGCGAACCGGTCTGGTACACAGTAGTATCAGGGCCACAATCCGGCCAAAGGGGCTCTGAATTTGAAAAATCTGAGTTCAGTCGTTGATTGGGTTTGTGCACCAATTCTTTCCTATCGACTGTGTCAAAAATTGCTGATGGTTCAACACAAGCCTTCGCCACTATAAACAAATCACTGTGTGGGTTTTTCATTGGATGAACTCTCATGCGTCGAAATCGGCGAGAGTCCATTTTTTTTCATATAAAAACACAATTTAGTGCTATAACAGAATTTTTTTTCAGAGAATGAATCCATTTGACATAATTCTGAAATATATGTTAGGAAAATAATATAAATTGTAGGGGAGGTCAGATATTTCCCGAGATAACATTCAAGTCCTACGTTTATTATTTTTGATAAATCTTACTACGAAAAAGAAATCTCTGCAACGGAAAAAAGTGCAAATAACAAGGGAATGTGAGTTCGTTCCTTACTCTTTCTTTATGTAGCGTCCAAAACTGAAAAATATTCAGAAGATTTAAGAATATTGATGGACATGATGTGTAGAATATTTCATGAGGTTAAAAAAAAAGAAGAAATACTCTGACTTTCTATTATAATCATATTGAAACATTAAATCGTTTATTTAATCTTAATGTAATAAATATTGCATCGATTCTTTTGTGTTTTACAAAGAATAATATTTCTCTCGAGAAATGTGTGAAAGATAGAAAACACAAAATGCATATTTGGTTGTTAAAATTGTTCGGATTTGCATGGCCACTTATCCCTGTCTCTGTCTTTCTCCGTCTCAGTCTGTCTGTCTGTCTGTCTGTCTGTCTCTCTTCGAATTCACATCGATTACTTAAACATTCTATAATAAATTGGTATACTTTTCTTTTCAGTCAAGGGTCAAGTTTTCTACAATGACTTGGAACGTTATGTCAGCCAGAGGATTGGTCTTGGCCTTGAATGCGCTGAAAGTGATCTTCAAGAGGCATTTAATGCCTTAGACAAGAGTGGTGATGGCAAGATCAATGTAAAGGATTTTCGTCGTTTTATGACAACACTTGGCGAAAAAATGACAACCGATGAAGTGGAGGAACTGCTTGATGAAGTCAAGGCAAGCCAGCGAGGGTGTATCGATTACCGACGTACGTACCATCTTTGTATTTTGCTTTTTTTTTAGATTATAGTATGGATAAAGATTAACAAGTAATGTATATACAAGGTGTGGCAAAAAAGTATTGAGATTTTTGTACTTTTTGACACACCTTGTATTCTGAAAAAGATTAACTTTCCATTCATTGTTCATTTCTATCTTGGTAAATGCAGCTTTAAAATCTGTACTTTTTGACACACCTTGTATTCTGAAAAAATTAACGTTCCATTCATTGTTAATTTCTATCTTGGTAAATACAGCTTTAAAATCTGTACTTTTATTACACACCTTGTATATATATATGTATATATAAATATGTATATGTATATATGTATATATATGTATATATATATATGTTTATATATATACTCTGTTATATATATATATATATATATATATATATATATATATATATATAACAGAGTATGGCTAACACTATCTCACTTGATGAGACAATAACATGCCAATATATACAGCATTGTTAGGAGAGTGTTCAATATCTGTGATAGACCAATAATAATAATAATAATAATAATAATAATAATAATAATAATAATAATAATGAATATATGAATATATTAATTTTGGTATGTATTTAATTATATGGATACTTATCTGCTACTATTTGGATTCATGATAGTCTAATCAGTTTAATCACTAGGAAGAAAAATTACTGATGATTACTCTGTTTAGACGAGCATGAAAGCAAATGGTATCAGATAAGCACCCATGTATTTAAATATATAAAATCACATAGGCGAGAAACTGACAGTTACCAAGTTATATATATATATATATATATATATATATATATATATATATATATATATATATATATATATATATAACTTGGTAACTGTCAATTTCTCGCCTATGTAATTTTCAAACCTAATTGTGAAAATCGAATAGGCGAGAAACTATTTGATAATAGAGTTTATCAGAAAAATGCGATTGAAAATGAATAATAAAATATAGTTGTTTATTTTTAACTTCATCTTTTGAATAACTCTTTTTACTGATTTGTATTGCAAAATATCAGAATTAGCCAAGCACATTGTGGAAAAATCGCTATATCTTTAAAGTTATATACGAGGCTACTACGAAACTTTTTTGAGTCGGGAAAAAGCGATTGTTTTAGTGACACAATTAAAAAAAATATAGAATCGAGACTGACAAATAAGCGTTAGCTGATGGTATTTCACTGGAGTCTGAGTGACAACAAATCTCCTCAGTTCTCCATGACTCTTCTGAGTATTCTGACAGATTGCAGCAGCGCAGTATTCTGGATGGTCTCGATTCTCCCTCTGATTCCCAGATTTTCCAAACCTTTTTTCCAATCTTTTGGGACCGTTCCAAGTGTATCAACTACAATTGGTATAACTTTGACTTTCAAAGTTATTATTATTATTATTATTATTATTATTAACTTACTTTGTTTGATTGTATTATCATGTAAATATTTCTGAATTAATAGAAACACCTAAAGAATGTTGGATTTATAAAACGTGCAATGCTTTCATTATTCTTTTTTTCCTAGTTAAACCCAGAATTAATAGCAAATACAATTTCTCTGTCTCTCGGTATGTCATCCTCATATACAGACTCGACGATGCAAGTTAAAATCCTGGACCAGGCTGTTTGCATTTCATTTCGTGCTAATTCCTTTTGGAAAGTCCTATTCTATTCTCTGTCTATTCTTCTCTCCGCCTAACTAAGAGTAAAATAGTAGGGCAGAATCGGCTCTGTAACCTTGTCGATGCAACTCATTAAGGAGAAGGAATAACTCTTCATTCAAAAGCTGATGATTGTTGCCCGGAGAATATGTGGCACAGGGGGGGGGCATCATTCGAAAAATGTGGGTGGTCCCGAACAAGATTTCATCCAAAACCTAAAAAATAAAATTTGAAATTCTGTAGAACATAGATAATTGAAATTAGCATGAAACACACTAAATGAAATCCCGAGAGCAAAGCTAGAAGCCGCCAGCCAAGAAGACAGGCTCCTGAAGTGGAAAGAACACTTAAAAAATTTGCTTAGATCCCATCTTCCCCCAAAAAATCTCGAATAAAAATACTCCATAAATCACAAGTGACACACTAATCTGAACAGAAAATTTCAAGGAAACGCTATTGTTTGTGGAGTTCTCCGAGGCATTTGACTCCATACACAAAGGGAATATGGAGCAGATACTTTTAGCTTATGGTCTCTCTAAAGAAACTGTGACAACTATAATGATGTTCTACAAAGACACGAAATCAATAGTTCAACCGATGGCGCTACACATTACTTTGATATAGTTGTTGGAGTCCTACAAGGAAATACATTAGCACCATTTCTATTTATAACCTGCCTGGAATACGTATTACGAGCATCATTAAGTCTAATGAAAGTAAATTATTTCACGCTAAAAAGGCAAGGAACAGGCGATACACAACAGAAACTATTACAGATGTGGACTACGCAGATTATCTGGCACTTCTAGCAAATACACCTGCACAAGCTGAAGCACGGCTGGATAACCGGGAGAAGGCTGCAAGAAACATTGGCCTTCATGTGAACTCAAATAAAACAGAATTCATGTGCTACAACCGAGAGACGGAGACATCTCCACACTAGACGGTAAGCCCCTGAAATTAGTAAACCAGTTCACATAGGTAGTAGTATCTCATCTACAGAGAGCGATGTTAATATACACTTAGGAAAGGCACGGTCTACCATAGACATATTATCGATTATTTCGAAGTCTGATCTAACCGATAAGATAAAACGGAAATTCTTCCATGCTGTAGCCGTGTCAGTGCTACTACACGGCTGCTCCACTTGGACTCTAACGGAATGGTTAGAGAAAAGGCTAGATGGGAACTGTATAATGAGGCTACGTGCTGCCTTGAATAAACCCTTGAAGTAGCACTCCACAAAAGAACAACTGTACGGCCATTTGTCTCCTGTCATACAAACCATTAGGGTTAGACGAACAAGACATGCTGGAAAAGCAAGGACGAGCCCATAAGTGATATTATCCCGTGGGCATCTGCACATGGACATATCCGTGTGGGTCGGCTAGCAAAAAAACTATATCAATAAGCCCTGCACGGACACTAGATGCCGCACAGAAAGCATACTAGGAGTGATGACCGATAGGGGCTTATGGCAAGGAAGAGTCACGGAGACCCGTGCTGCCAACGTGACCTGATTATATATATATATATATATATATATATATATATATATATATATATATAGCAAGTATCGAATGACATTCTTCGTGAGTAGAATCTTTATTAGATACTCATGAATCTGGTCATAGGTCGAATTTAACTTACCTATTTGTAGATATGTAAATAATTATGTATGTGAAGATGTTGATGCTTGTCGAATCTTTTATCCAGAGTGATTGTAAAGTAGCTCCCTATTTTAAACATCTTATAATTTATTTTTGAATCATTATTTTTACAAAAGATGAACATGGGAAGACCATATATAACGGAGTTTTATTTAAAACTCTATATGGGCACATCGTTCAGCTGTAGCCTTTCAAGCCACTCGGAAATCACTGCAATTGATCTTTCCAGGAACTGTTGTGGAATAGCAGAAATAAATTCTCGTATTCCTCCTTCAAATTCTTCCAAAGTCTTTGGTTTCGTAGAGTAGACTTGCTCCTTCAACAAACCCCAAAGAAAAACGTCGCAGGGTGTTAAATCAGGGCTTCTGTCCGGTCACTTATGCGGAATACGTCTACCCATACATCTCACAGGGAAATTGTGATTCAGCCATTCACGAACAACAGTAGCAAAATGTGGAGGAGCACCATTAACAACAACAACACAGATTTAATTGCCATATATTAAGGAACATACATTAAAGAATTGAGAAAAATGTAACTGCATATAAAAAATTATAAATTGTTTAAAATAGGGAGTTACTTTTCAATCACCTTGTAGTATTTACCCTATTTGATGGTCTATAAGACGCATGCTTTTATATAAGACGCATCTCAATTTTGGCAGGCATTAGAAAAGATTAATAGACGGGTTTAAACTACGAATGTCAGATAAAGGCCTTTCGTCTGATAATCGTAGCCCTGACCACCATCATGTCATTTTTAAAAGTTTCATTGGCATTCAGACCTCGTTTACATTTGCAGAGATGTCTTAATGTTTAAGGGTCACTGCAGAACAAGAATTTTGCTAGCCAGTAACCCTAACCTGACAAGTGACTTCAAATGTAGTATCTAATATATACAATAGAACTTAGTCCCATTTCTAGATTAGCTCTGCACGGATACTAGATGCCGTGCAGAGAACCTACTAGGAGTGATACAACCGATACGAACCTTAATAAATAAGAATCAATAGTAAGTATTCCATGATACTTACAATATTGGAAAATCCTCTCTCTACTTCAATAATAGATATATTTAATTTTTTTTTTGTTTGCAACGCATGACACAAATATGTTTTTTTAAATTTCAAATTGTGAATTTCAACATGTCATTTCTTTGTGTTTTATTAATTGTTGACTTATTAAACATGTTGTTTTTTCTTTTCTATTCGCAGGATGTAATTCCTAGTTTCACGTATTTCTGTTTGATTACCTTTTCTTCACCTCGCATGATGCCAACAGTAGATTTTCTCGGTTGTAATTTTAATCTTTTTTGCAGAATTCTTGGAGGCGTTAGAACTCTCATCCTAGGATTGCAGCTTCGTAAAAGATGCTGCTATGGTTCGTTTCTTCGATTTCTTCTATAGAAGTGCCACGTGACAGCCATTGCTGCTCGACATTTTCATTTTTTTTTCTTCAAAAACAAAACAACAACAAAAAAAAAAAAACTTCCAGGATCGTAAAACTTTGTATACAAAAAACGGCGCGGTTAATTCGTCATCATATTGGGAAGCTGAGCGTCATTCTTCTTTCCGATTTTTTTTTAATCACAATAATTTCTCCATAATCATTCTAAAAAAAAAAGAAAAGAAAAAGAACAAAAGAACAAAAAAAAAAAAACTTCTTTTCGGTAAAAATCTACTGATTCATAGAGATTGTTTGGTAGGGACTTGGAAACATTTTCAGCTGATATCTAGGATCAAAAGAAAAAAAAAGAACAAGGGAAAAAAAGGACAAAAAAACAACAACTCAAAGTAATAATTAAACATTAACAAAATCAGAGAGTGTGATGATAAACACTTATTTTTATATAGCACTCGTACTAAAATCGACTAATTCGTCTACAAATGTTAGTTTGGGTGGAAGTCTCTAATGTGAAGGAATTAACAGACTCATCATATTCATATATAAATAATTCATTTACAGACTAAAACACGCTCTCTTTCTCCTTCATCTCCCTCTCTTTTTCACAAACAGAAACGTTATATATATATATATATATATATATATATATATATATATATATATATAGCCCCCGATCATTCGGTTGGTCACGTTAAGCCCTATTCATTTTTATGTTCTTTTTTATTATCATATTAAAAAGAGCAAATAAACAAAAAAAACAACAACAAAAAAAAAACAAAAACAAAACAAAACAAAACAAAACAACTATTCCTCTGCTACTAAAGGAAATTGTTTTCTTTTTAACTAAATTCGGACCTATCTCTATTCAAATCCCAAGTCAGAATTTAGCCACCACCCCACATTTTAAGTCATATAGATTTAAATGTTTAAATACACATTGTTACTCCGCATGCTACATCATTTGGTGAGAATGCATTCTGTTAGCTTGTTGTCAATTAAATCAGAATCATTTTTAGTTCTCCGAGACCCAATAAAGGTCAGTACAATTAATACGAATTAATTCCATGTCACCAGCGCAAGTGGATTCCGTTTAACTCTGAAATTGCCGTCATTCATCAATTCTCTAATCTCAGGTCCAATGAAAATACTTACTTTCACTTTCACTTTCACTTTCACTTTCACTTTCACTTTCGTATCAAATTTTAATTTTCGGTGTCAGAAGCTAACACGATCGTCGTTGCTTTCATGAAATTCTTAATGAGGCAGAGTTCGGTGTTAAGAGATAGAAAGTGGGGCGTTTCCGGGTTCACCATTGGTATCCAATGAACAATTCTTCTAAGCACAGATTAAGAATCAGCCGATTCAATTTAGTATATAACACACGTGTTTACCTCATCATAGTAAATAGTTGGTTGAGCAGTGTAATTAATGTTTTCATTGAAAACACACGTGTTTATCTCATCATAGTAAATAGTTTGTTGAGCAGTGTAATCAATTTTTTCATTGATTACACTGTCAAACAAACTATTTTTCTGTTTTCAATGAAAAAAGATTGAATGAATATATTAAAAAAAACGATTTTTATTTTCCCTTTGAGAGAAAACACTTTAATCAATTTTTAGATTTTTTAAGAAAAAGTCGAATAGTAATGATTTTTTTCTAATATCTAAAAATAGATTAAATGAGTTCAATTGACTTTTTATTTTAATTAGCGCATTACAATAACATCATGAATAATATGACAGAATCTATATTGATATCCGCACTATGAAAAGTGAAATTCCTCAATTAGGTTTATTGAATTAAAAAAAAACTTATAATCTAAGGTAATAATATAAACAAATTGAACCCAAGAAAATTCGATAGAATACAAGCATAATCAGAAAAACTCTGCCTCATAAAGAAGTCTATATAGATCAGTGGTTTTCAAACGTTTTGGATATGGGCGCCCTTTCTATTTAATGGTCTATCTAGTGGACCCAGACATAAATAAAAATGAAATCTCGTGGACCCATGCATTAATAAAAATGAAATCTCGTGGACCCACGTATAAATGAAAATGAAATCTCGTGGACCCATGCATGAATAAAAATGAAATCTCGTGGACCCACGCATGAATAAAAATGAAATGAAATCTCGTGGACCCATGCATGATAAAAATGAAATCTCGTGGACCCACGCATAGATAAAAATGAAATCTCGTGGACCCGCGCATGAATAAAAATGAAATCTCGTGGACCCACACATAAACAAAAATGAAATCTCGTGGACCCACGCATGAATAAAAATGAAATTTCGACCTATGCATGAATAAAAATGAAATCTCGTGGGCACCCATGTAAATAAAAATGAAATTTCTCAAAAACATTTTATGAAAATCACATCCAATATTTGCAGTGAGAGAGATGTGTTTATTACCTTGCTTGGCACAAATTGTCAATTCTTGGTGATATTTTTTTGGCAAAGATACATGCAATTCACTCTGCATAACAAGTCTAGATCTGTATTTGGTTCTCACATTGGCAAGTGCTGAAAAATGCTATTTTGCATAAATATGTTACAGCAAAAGGTAGCAGCATTTTGACCACTTTTGGAGCCAACAAACAGATACTCAGAAGTCATACTAAGCCACAATTGTGTGTGTGGTCGCTCAATTTTCATCGGTGTCTACTAGTGACTAGAAATATGAATTCGCGCTTTTATCGCTAATCGGATATACATTTTCAAGACATCCTTTCAGCGTCTGCAGTTGACGGACCATTGTTTGTAAGCCACTGATATAGATATAATTAGGCGCATCTTACTCTACAAATAAAACAAATTCAATGTTTTTTTTTCTCTGACAGAAAAACAAAAAATCAACGAGGATTTATAAATTGTTTTCTAGAATTTTGTATCCAATGCAAAAAAAATCAGTTATTAATAAATTCTTATATCTAAAGCTGTTACAACTTCAAAAACATGCCTGACTCCAGGGTAGTGATCTGATATTTCAGCCCTGAAACCATGCCTTAACCACCAGGGTCATCATTTGATGAAAGCTTTGTTGGTTGCATAGCTGCTGTTTTTGTGGTGACAGTTATATATATATATATATATATATATATATATATATATATATATATATATATGATAATGCAATATGTTATATTTATAAGTAAATAGTGCTCAATATCGTGGATAGAGTATGCATATCTAAGTTAGGAAGCGTGGATGTGAAGTCGACGGTGCTTGGTTACTGACAGTTTCTCGACTATGCGATTCTTAAATTATATATATATATATATATATATATATATATATATATATATATTTACACATACATACATACATATATATATATATATATACGCACGCACACACACACACACACACATATATATATATATATATTACTTGTGCAGTTTGCTTAAAAATATGTACATCAGATTGGTAGTTTTTTCTAAGATTATCAAAAACAATTCCTAAAAAAACAAATACATTGAATTCTTTCATTTTCGTTCATATAAGCAATTTATAAATTTATTTTTTCCCCTTTCTTTCTTTCTTTCTTTCTACTTTGCCTTACACTCTTTTTACCTCTCTTTTTCCTTATCTATATTTGATATATTGATATAGATTGAAAGATAGATAAGAATTAGAAAATAAAGTAGTCAACGCTGCGTGAATATAAATAGCTAAAAGTGTGACACAGACGAACATTAGGTAGGTAGTTACGCACAAGCGTATTAATATATAGAAATATAATCTACTACTAAATTTATGATTGTCAAAATGTTACCGGTTCCGGTTCTAAAACTGCCATTTTGTGCCTCTATACATACCCATGCACTGTACACATGGTGTGCATTCAATTAGTTTACTATGTGGTTACCATTCGGATTAAGAATCTTTCATGACATCAATTTCAATTTTCTACCAGCATTAAAAAAAATTCTTTTTTTTTTCCTTCATCTAGAAATTTCAATAACCACATGTGTTTATTCAATTGATTTATTAGTTCATCATTGACAATCACTTAAAACTTTCTTAGAATCTTTTTATCTTGTTAATAATTTCATATAAGGTCTTATGGAGGGTTATATACAAGGGATGCTTCGAAAGTAAGAAAATTGATTTCCTACAGAAACTATAACAGATACAGGGAGCATAATAATTGCATTGGATAGGGCAGTGGCCTTTTAACTGCCAAATGCTAGTTGCTAGTCATCGTCATTGGCTATTTATTTTCACCAGAGTTCACTACTACTTTGATTAAACAAAAAAAATACAGGTGATTTTTCCAGCAAAAACACATCTGATTCGTTTATTGTTAGAAGAAATATTTTTCTCTCTCACTATATATATATATATATATATATATATATATATATATATATATATATATTATGTATGTATATATAATTAATATTGATACAAAGTAAAAGGTAACTCACAGTATAGCATCCATCACAGTGATAGTCTCGGATAGAACCACTAGTACGATCATCAAGTGATAGTGCAAGCGTGAAACTGTCAGTAAGAATATGTCTGTAAATTCGTTTTACTTTTTACTTTATATATATATATATATATATATATATATATATATGTGTGTGTGTGTGTGTGTGTGTGTGTGTGTGTCTGTCTGTCTGTCTGTACATGGTTGTCTGTATGTGCATGTGTGTGTATGTCATTTGCATTTGTCCAACCTTACTAAACACACAAAATACATTCCCCCCTAACATGTCCCATCGTTCATATCACAATCTTTTTCTTTTTTTTTTCAAGATTTTTTTATACATAACATTATTCCCTTCAGTCATAATATGTTTTTTTTTAAAATCATTTTATAGGAAATGTAGAGTCGTGTTGAGAGAAATACAATCACACACTTTCTAATCATCTGTTACTTCTTCACATGGACTTTACTCAATATTAACATTTGGTCAAATTTTACAGGCCGTAGAGAATAATTCATTTTCTCTCTCTCTCATTCTTTCAGCATTATTTTTTTGAAAAAACAAAAAACAAAACCTGTTAAGTAAATATAAAGACAAAATCAATTAAAATGAAAATCGATTTATAGATCCATTGATGAGGAAGCCTTGCGTGGATATGATGCTTATAAAGTCGATTATTCTTTTTTATGTACACCGCCACACCAGTCTATTTTTAACCTTCCAGTCCAGCACACCATCTTTTGTTTTTCTTTTCTTAGTATAGGCAACATGTGTACGCTATCACGCCTGTTTATTATTTTGTTGAAACTTATAATAATATCTGGGATCGATGTTTTAGACCGATACTTATTTTTTCTTTATTCGACGTATTTTTCGCATTCGATATCTAAAATAAGCACTATCAATCCATATTAACAATTTACATGCACATTTTTAAAGGAAATTATTTTTATCGTGATTGTTATAATACTGTATTCATCTTGCTAAAAATATAGTGTGAAATGGAATGCTAACACTACTACTACTACTACTACTACTACTACTACTACTAATAATAATAATAATGGAGACTGCTGGAGAGCAAGGACGAACTCATAAGCCTGTCCTCCAATGGAAACCAGCATATGGACATGCCAGTAAAGGCTTTACATTGACCAGCTCTGCGCGGATACTGGATGCTGCGCAGAGGGCCTCTCGAGGACCATGAATTATAGCGATGGTTGGTGAGAGATTGTCATGGATATCCGTGTTACTAGCGCGACATGACGATGATAGTCTAACACTTGTACGCTGTCATGGTTAACGGAATGAGAACTATCTACTTTAGGGACCAACACTTCAAGCATTAAAGTCAAATTTGGCAGTATTAAAGTCACCCCACTGAAAGAAAAAAAATGTACCAAAAATTAGGGAATAACCAGGTTTTAATGAAAGTTGATATATTAATGAATGAAAGTTATGATTTTATTTAAATACTTTCACATTTTTTCAGGTCAGTTAACTTTGACCCCCACCTATCTTTGGTGCGCAACATAGATATTGGGTATTTAAGTCTGATTCTAATTTTTGTACAAATAAAAAGAAAAAATGACTGAAGATATGAAGGGAATGAAAAATATTATTTTAATTTACCGAAAGAGGAAGAAAATAAAAACTAAAAATTAAACTTTAAAAGGAAATTACATTTTTTTTTCCAGATTTCTTAATTACTTTGGTTAAAATGAAATATAATCTTCTTTTTGATTATCAGAAAAATAATTCTATATCTATTACTTTTTATACTGCTTAAATAGGGGGGCAGTTTAAACTAAGATTTAGATTAATGTTTTTTCGTTTTTTTTTTATAGCTGACAAATCTGAACATGTTATTAAATAGATATTTTATATAAATATTGATCTAAAATATAAATTTTAATGCTAGGAATAAACATTTTTTTTTTATTAAAATCGGATAATTTACTGATTTTTGGTAATCTTTTTTTATCAGGATTAGTTAATTGTTTCTGTAAAAAAGAAAAATTCTCTTTCTGGCTTACCATACTTTCAAAATATTTGGCGGGAAAAATTTTAAAATTATAAGATTTGTATTTGTGAAAAAGCTAGTTTTTAACAAAAAAAGTACATTACAAATATATAAAATATAAACATGCGAGTAATTTTTCTGCATATAGTGTACCATTATGGTTTTGTTATTGATTTGTTAGAAGAAACAGTTATAAGTGTTTTAAAATCTTAATAACGAAAGCGCCCGTTTTCGTAAAATGTATTAAAAATAAATTACATATTACATAAATTACATATGTAATATCATTTTTTTTTTACTAATGCTCATTATGTTACTATTTTTCGACTAAAACTAAAATTTAACCTGAAATAATTTATTTTAATTCGTTTTTTAAATGAAAAAGTCTTTTTGGCGGTCCCTACACTTCAATGGATTAAATAAAGAGTTTAATTTGAATTTCCGTGAAAGCTCCCGATTACAGCCATTAGACCGACAAAAGATTAATAACAGCGTTATCCCAAGGGACCATCCATCCAGGCAACACCTGCCCCCTTGATTTAAAGGGACAGGGCTAGGTTTATTGCCCAGTGCTCGAGGCGCCTCAAAAGAGGAATGCCGAGAGATTCACGCAATTTTTAAACGCATGAGCTTCGGTTTGTGCATAGTTCTCCACTAAAATGGTCTTTGTGTTCGACTGGCATAGTGGGATGTCAATAAATACTTACATTATAGTGTATTAATAGCGATAGGACTGGATTGTTTTTTTTTTTTAATCAGACTGGCGTACTGGCGTACATAAGAAAGCACAACCCGTATAAAATGCCTCGTCAAAAGTACACACCATATAAGGCATGGGTATGACTTTCAAAATTTGATTGCATCATTTATAGTGATACGTCTTCGAGTAAAAATATAATTACTAACTTGAAAAGTTTAAGAATTTTCTAATGCGTTTAAAGAGGGAAAAGACAAAACTAGATTTACGTACGAATTTAACGCAGAGAAAGAAAGAAAAAAAAAGATCTGGTTTTGCAAGGCATCGAAATAATTCCGTTACTCACAGAGAATTCTATAAATGTAGCCTTGTACCCAACATGACATTTATTCAACTTCTACCAAACAAAATAATATTTTTAATCGTCTTCACCAAGAAATATTTTTATAACAATGGAGGAAACAAATGAAATTTATACTGTGAAAAAATATCAAGGTCAAAAAAAGAAAAAAAAAAAAACAAACACACATGAATTAAAAACTGAAAAAAAAAAAAAAAAAAAAAACTATGAAACAATATTCCTACTGCAGATGCTTAAAATTGCTAATGTTGTATTTGAATTTGATTATAGTTCTTTTGTGCTTGCATAATTATAAATGTGAAATCGTTAGGAAAGTATCAATGATATTAATGAGAAAATTGTTTCAGAATGAAAATAAGAACACACTCAGAAAAATTCTGCTTTTTAATTCCAGAAACTTAGATTTATTCTAATTTAACTTTTTTCTTAAGAGATTTTTTTTTCTAATCAAACTAGAAAAATCTCATTGATATACATTGATATTCAAAGTAGGATTTCCCCTTTAGAAATCACTCAATTAAAATAAATGAATAATAGAAAAGAAGAAGAATCAGAAAAAAATCTTAAGATCTATTATTATTATTACTTGCAAAATATGCGCCCCTCTCTGGGTGTAAGTATTTAAGTTTTTAAAATTTTATTTAAGATTTTATTAAAAACATCGTTGATAAATAAGATTTATTCTATGTATTAATAATTTTGACTCTAAATTAAATACTCATTGATAAACTTACGCAATGCCTGACGCTATTGTGATGTAAGCAGTGACGTAGTTTCGGTTACAGACAGACACCGATTCTCCATTTAATAAGAAATTAGTGGGGCTCCCACTCAATCACACGTCAATTTTCATAAAGTAATTTTCATAAAGTAATATTCATTACTCGTAACGGACGGGTTGGGTAAATACCTACCTTTGGGTTACTGTAGATGAAATATATGAAAATCAAATACACTGGGTTTATCAACGTAAAATATATTTTCACAAAATCATCAATTTTTTTTTCTTCAATGTAAATTCAATATTATATAAACAAATACTGAAAGTGTTATTGCATCTTATCAAGTAATTGATTTTGAACAAATTCTTGAATTTTGAGTGGATTTAGCGCTTAAAATGTTCTAATAATTTTTTTTTTTGTTTTCCTTTTTTTTTAATGTAAAAAAACAAAAAAAACAAAAAACATCAAAGAATAATAACAAATAAACTCTGTTTCTATAAAATATAATAGATTCTATGAGGTTTTATCAAATTCTTCTTTCTTTTCACGAAATGTAAATTTTATGGAATTGAACTAATTTAGTAAGGCTTTTCAGTCGAGTCCAAGCTACATTCTGATTGGTTTATAATTACACACCTCCTTATCGTACTAAAGCTCACGCTACTTGATTTGAATCATTAGACAGTAGCTAATCACTACGATTTTTTTTCTTGTATAAAGGATTAAGATTTTGTAAGATATAATAGGGAGTTTAATGAGAGTAAACATATTTCCATTCCGAAAGGAACCCTAGAGATTATCCAGTCACGTGACTCTCGTCATTTCTCATAACCGTCTAGGTATAGTAAAGTCGACTGGATGGCCTAATGTCGGTATCAGCCAGACAGCGAGGGGAGTATATCCCCCTTTTCGCTATCTCAAGACCAAGGATATTGTTTTTGCGTCTGAGGTGGAGCGCTACACTTACCATCAGCTCCGCACTTTACAGCACAGATCCCTGTGCTACTCATGCGCTGATTTGGCCGAGGGCCGGTATCGAACCCGGAACCATGTGGTTGCCAAGCGTACACTCTACCGACTGAGCTAAACCGGCCCTAAATATAAGTAGACTAAACCTTTTTTTTATCGTCATATTGGGGAAATCCTACTTTTAATGCTAATATGTGGGCGTGTTTATATAATTATCAACGTGCATATTCTAGTGAACTGCATCCTGCATATTCTAGTGAACTGCATCCTGCATATTCTAGTGAACTGCATCATGTATATTCAGTGAACTGCATCATGTATATTCCAGTGAACTGCATCCTGCATATTCCAGTGAACTGCATCATGCACATTCTAGTGAACTGCATCCTGCATATTCTAGAGAACTGCATCATGCATATTCTAGTGAACTGCATCACATATGTGTCTTTCTCTCATTGTGTATATTCATTGTATCAACCTTGATTTTCTTTACATTTGATGGTTACTTACTGCTTGTTTTAGAGTAATTCTTTTTTTTGTATGTGCCATTCAATTTGAATTCAATATTGTGAAACAAAAAGTTATTTTCTCTGTAAAACTTTGTGTTTGTTTCGCATTATTTAACAAAAATCCCAAATGTACCTTCTCTTGCTTTGAAAACATCAAAACTGAGTTGAATCTTTACAACTCCTCATTTTGAAGTTCCCAAAATTTATGCACTTCATTTATTGTGTACTTCATTTGATAGGGTACCTTTTTAATCATGTGCACTTTGTTATTATTTGAAAGTTTCAAATAAATGAAAAGAATAAGAAAATATAAAATGCTAAATCAATTCGTTTGTTATTTCTTTATTATTCATTTTTATGTTTTTTTTCTCTTCCTTTTTTCTTTATTATTCATTTTTATGTTTTTTTTCTTTTTCTTTTCCTTTTTTCTTTATTATTCATTTTTATGTTTTTTTTTTCTTTTCCTTTTTTCTTTATTATTCATTTTTATGTTTTTTTTTTCTTTTCCTTTTTCTTTATTATTCATTTTTATATTTTCTTTTCTTTTCTTTTTTTTTCTTTATTATTCATTTTATGTTTTTTTTCTTTTTCCTTTTTCTTTATTATTCATTTTTATGTTTTTTTTTCTTTTTCTTTTTTTCTTTTTTTTATGTGTTGAAATCAGAAAAGAAGAATTTTATTAAAATGTTATTTTAAAGATTGATTGATTTTAAAGACATGTCAATCGATTAACAACTTCTCAGATTCAAATTATTCGTCGAATTCTCGAAGGAGTATGTGTAAAAAAAAATTGAGGCAGCACTCTTCTCTGTATATTTCTCCAAGGTATTTGATTCCATACACAGAGGATATAACCAAAACACAATAGAGAAATAGACGAAAGTCTACATCCTCCCCCCTCGCGAATAAAGGCAACCTCGGAATCATCAACAACTACAGAGGTATAACTCTTACTGCTATAGCTGCTAAGATTCATAATGTCCTGCTTCTCAATCATATCCGACCTAAAGTTGAGAAAATTCTTAGGAAAACTCAGAACGGCTTTTGGAGAAATTGATCCATAACTTCTGACTATTCATCGAATCATCGAAGGAGTGCGTGCAAAAAACCCTCGAGGCAACACTCTTGTTTGCATATTTCTCCAAGGCACTTAACTACATACAAAGAAAGAGGAAAGTAAATACTTCTATCTATATAAAATTATCATTATTTTTGTATGTATGTATTTTCATGGCCAGGACACAACATTAAGTCAATTTTCAGCGGAGTTAAGCTGGTTTGAATACAGAATTTTTCTTTTCCTAGACTTATTGCCCTACCAAGGCCAAAGAGCTCAGTCTGTCCCACTATCTACCATAGCTAGGGGGGCGTTGACAGATAGATTCATGCTTTTCTCCAAGGGCATTAGCAATAAGAAATCTGAGATTTGAATTAGCTTTCCTTATTTTTGTGAGTTGCCCTACTCTCTGTTGTGCGGATCTTAAAACACAACGTGGACACAGAAAGCATTGACAAAGCAACCAATCGGAAAACGCATGCAGTCAAACCCGTGATAAAACTAAAACAGCATATCAATTCTTGTTGGGTTATTTTATGCTTAAGACAATTTAACAATTTTGGTCTTCAACCACATACGCCACAAAAATATATCTTCACAATCATTTTAAACATGTAAACTCTTAATTATCTCAAACAGATCTATTTTCCTCATACAACTCTAGCAGGTAATACCACTCCAGAGTGGACATGGAATTAATGGCAACGAAGGGTGACTCCACACCCCAAAAGGCCAAAAATTTAAGCTTTATGTCAATTTATGTCAATTCATGTCAATTTATGTCAAAACAAAAATAGATAATATGCAGGAGAATAAAAAGTGTAGATTATGTGGTGACAGATAAAACAATTAATCACATGATAAGTGAACGCAGCAAACTGGCACAAAAGGAGTACAAGACACGGCGCAAATGTATGAGAAAGGTTATCCACTGGGAATTGTGTAAGAAATTGAAATTTATCCATGTTCACAAATGGTACACGCATAAAACAGAAAATGTGAGGCATACAATTAACTGGGATTTTGAGATACAAATGGACCTCCTAATCCCGACCAGAAGACCAGATCTCGTGATGATTAATATATATATATATATATATATATATATATATATATATATATATATATATAAAGGTAAAATTATCCAATCGACTGGTAAGTTGGGGATGATTCTATTTGGGATCATGTATATCATCTGTATATTCACAATGCATGCTCGTGCAGATGCACACCTATAGATTTATACAAGGATTATTTAAAACCCCTAAGATAGCTCAATGTAAGATAATTAATAAATCAATTATATAAAGAACAATATTTACACACACACACACACACACACACACACATATATATATATATATATATATATATATATATATATATATATATATATATATGAGCCTTATTGTTTGGGAGTTTTTTCTTTTTTCTTTCAATCTTTCCAACATTTTGTTTATGTTGAATCTTGAAAAGAGTTTTCATTTGCAATCCGAAATATACATTATCTGCAAAAATTATGGGTCTACCGCGGTTTTGATTGTTATGATTTCTACAGGGTTCTAACCCGGACCCTATATATATATATATATATATATATATATATATATATATTACATTGGTATACAAGAATAACCTACTCGAGTTTCACCATATGGATCTTCAGGGTTAAATCCACTGAATTAATCAAGATATTGATTAATTTCAGTTAACTGCACGTGTATTATATATATATATATATATATATATATATATATATATATATATATATATATATATATATATATGATAGATATATAAACTTTTTATTATCTAATAGTCTTTTCTCACACATCATAATTTATCTTCAATAGTTTAAAAAGTCCCAGCTGGACGCTATTGATAACAAATAACCATTCCAAATTGCCCCATCATCTGCCCCAAAAGATTTTTTTAGATAAGAGTTCAATAACAATCTTTTATATGTCCCATCAAATCTTACGTCAGTCTATGTAGTAATTTAAATTCAAATCATACTGATTTTATATTTTTTTTAACGACCAGAAGTCAAAAAATATTCTCAACATGACACAATTAGATATATTTCACTACATTTTAATGTCTTCTAAACTGATATCATTCCGGATTTGATGTCGGGTAAGTAATTGTGTTCCTCCCGGGGAATTTAAAAATTTCTAATTTCTAATTTGTATTTTTATTTTTTCATGCTTCGATTAAGCCAGTTTATTTTTCTATTTATATCATTCAATAACTGAAGCATATGTGATATCCTCGTATTTTAAAATCTCTCTCTCTCTCTCTCTCTCTCTCTCTCTCTCTCTCTCTCTCTCTCTCGCTATATATATATACGATTAAAATCGAATGGTTTAAAAACTACCGAATCTTCAAGGTAATACCCTGAAGATTCATGGTACTGCGAGAAACTTAAGTCGGTAGTTTTTAAACCATTCGATTTTAAACGGCGTAGGCATCTGAGGTGGATATTTTCCAGTTTCCTCACGTGGCGTGAGTACGTGATCCAGGCTTCGCTACTGTATAGGGGAGTACTGAGAACTCATGCTCTGTAGACGCGCAGTTTGGTTCTCTTAGTAAGGCTGGCATTGTCCCATACTCTCTGGCTCAGTTTGGCCATGACTCTCGCCGCGCTAGCGATTCTGCTGTTGACTTCACCGTCAGTGGAGACTGAATTGGTAATGGTGAACCCAAGGTACTTGAAGTTCTCCACTGCTTCCAGGCTGTGCCCATTGATGACAATGTTTGGAGGGGCGTCTACACCTTGTGCCATGACTTATACATATATATATATATATATATATATATATATATATAACGAGATTTCACGGACTTGTCAATTCAACCACGCCAAAGCTAATTACTCTTTTCACCTTGTAACTTTGCTTAGTAAACATTTTTCCCTATCCTTAATATTCATTTTTTTCCCTATTATTTCTCTGTTAAATCTGATACTCGAGTTATAACATATATAAGACGTGATAGTTTTATTGTACGGTGAATTGAAAAATATTGTTGTACTGTGTCTGACACTAAACTGCATCCGGTGGTGAGGCTCCAGTTCTGAAGCCCTGGGGAATGTGGTTTTGCCCCTTTATTGTCTCTAAATACCTGTTAGGGTTCATCTGACAAAAATATATATTGGTTGAAAATTGCTAGTATTAGATTATCATTGTTATTATAGAGTTTTTCACACCAGTATACTGGTGGTATTTCACTGGAGTCTGGGTGACAACAAGTCTCCTCAGGTCATCAGGAATCTTCTGAGCATTCTAGCCGATTGCAGCAATGCAGTTGTCTGGATGGTCTCAATTCTTCATCTGATTCCCAGTCTTTTTTCCAAGCTTTTTGGGACCGTTAGAGATTCAGTTTCTCTCTTCAGGTTTCCTCTTCTTAACCATGTCCAAGTCTTTTCATGTGCAACCTTTACAATTTGTTATTTGAAGTATCCATATAATTGTTTTTCTTCCCATCTTTATTTCTTGTTTTCGTTGTTTTTCTGTTTGTCCATATGTTGCATCTGCTGTTATTGGCTGCCATAAGTAACCTTTCTTTGCTCTTTTTTGTGTATTCTTCTATTCCTTGGATTGTGGCATCTACACAGTCTTCTGTGTTGGCAATACCTCTTCCACCTTCCTTTCTTGATACATATAGCTTATCTATCGTCTCGAGGGAGTAAAGCCTTGTGCATTGTCATTAATTTTCTAGTCCTTTGGTCAATCTGTCTGTTTTCTTCTTTTGTCCATTTTAAGAATGTTCCAGAGTATCTTATAATGGGGACGGCCCAGGTATTTATTTCTTTGGTGAGATTTCTGCTGTTGAGCTTGGTTTCTAGGAGTTTTTTTGTTCTCCTGAGATATTCTTTTTTAAACTTTTCCTTTCATCTCTGATTGCTTGATATTTTTTGCTTCTAAAATTCCTAAGCCTTTGTAATTTTCTTTTTCTCCAAGGGATTTTACAGTGTCCTGATTTAGTAGTTGTATTCCGGCTATTATTTTTCTTTCCTCCTGTTTTATTACTAGCATTTTTCGATTCCGAATTCCATTCCTATATTCTGGCTGTATATTCTAATGGTATTATTATTATTATGAGTTTCTCCCACCTGCTGTAGCTGGTGGTTCACTGGAGGCTGTGACAGCAAGTCCCCTCAGGTTTCCAGGACTCTTCTGAGTATTCTAACCGATCCCAACTGTGCTGTAGTTTGGATGGTCTCGGTTCTTCTGATTTCCAGTTCACCTAAATTCTTTTCCAGAGCTTTGGTGATCGTTCCAAGGGCACCAATTACGATTGATACTTCCTTCACCATCATGTTTCACAGTTTCCTCAGTTCTCTGGCAAGGTCTAAGTATTTGTCAAGCTTTTCGCTTTCTGTTATTTTCATTCGGTGGTCGGCCGGGACGGCAAACTCCACGAGGTGACTGGTTCTCTTTTTTTTGTCAATCAGTAATAGGTCCACTCTTCTGGCCGGGATGAGGTGATCTGTCTATACCTCGAAGTCTCAGAGAATGTTATGCGTCTCGTTCTTTAGCACAGGTTTAGGTTTGTGCATACACCATTTGGTTGTATGGTGAAAATTGAATTGCTTGCACAATTCCCAGTGGATTACCTTTCCCACAGAGACATCTCTTTGTGCTAGTTTGCTGTATTCGCTTATTATATGGTTGACCGTTTCGTCTCTATCTCCACACATTCGGCACTTGCTATTCCGCTGCGTCTTATCTATCTTTGCTTTTATAAAATTTGTTCTAATGACATTGTCTTGTGTTGCGATTATAAGGGATTCGGTTTCTCTTTTGAGGTTTCCATTTCTTAGCCATGTCCATGTCTTCTGGTTTGATATCTCCTGAGTTTGATGTTTAAAGTACCCATGTAGTTGTTTTTCTTTCAATTTCTGTTTTTTAGTTTTTGTTGTATTTCTGTTTGTCAATATGTTGCAATTGCTTTTCCTAGCTGATGCAATCAGTCTTTCCTTATTGTTCTCAGGGTATTCGTCAAGTGCTCGGATTGCCGTATCTACACAGTCTTCAATATTGGCAAGACCCCTTCCCCCCTCTTTCCTTGGCACATAGAGTCTTTCTGTGTCGTCTCTCGGGCGGAATGCCTTGTGCATGGTCATCAGTTTCCTTGTCCTTTGGTCCATCTGTCGGAGCTCCTCTCTTATCCATTTTAGGAATGACCCTGAGCATCTTATAAGGGGGGGGGGCATGTTTTTATTCCCTTGATAAGGTTTCTGCTACATAGCTTGGTTTCTAAGAGCTTTCTTGTTCTTCTGAAGTATTCCTTTTTTTACTTTTTCTTTCATTTCTATTTGTTTGATGGCGTCTGCTTCTAATATTCCCAGGTATCTATAGTTTTCTTTTTCTCTAAGTGTCCTAATTTCTTCTCGATTCGGTAGTTATATTCCATTCGCCGTAACAGTTTTTCCTTTCTTCATCACTAACATGGCGCACTTGTCGATGACGAACTCCATCCCTATATTTTGGCTGTATATTCTTATAGTTGGTATAAGTGTTTCTAATTCTTGTTCATTCTTGGCAAAAACCTTGATGTCGTCCATGTACATTAGATGATTTATTTTTTCCTGTGATTTACTAAACTTGTATCCCGCTGTACATTTCTTGAGTATATGGTTGAGTGGCATCATTGCTATGACGAATAGTAGTGGTGATAGAGAGTCTCCCTGGAAGATGCTTCTTTGTATTTTCACCTCTGCTAAGGTTTGTTCTGCTGTCAGTTCTACTTTCCGATTTTCCATGCTTTTGTTGATGAATTTTATTATTTTGTCCGATATTTTATACATCTTTAGGCCCTCGATTATCCAGGTTTGTGGGACCATGTCGTAGGCCTTTTTGTAGTCAATCCATGCCATGGCTAAATTTGTTTTCTTTGTTTTTACTTCTTTAAGGATGCTCTGATCTATGTATAGTAGGTCATTTGTTCCTCTTGTTTCCTTGCGACATCTCTTTTGTTCTTCCGGGAACAGTCCGCGGCAATTAAGTGAGTAGTAGATCTCTTCTCTTATCTGTGCGGTTAGTATTTTCCACATCATAGGTAAACATGTTATTGGCCTATAGTTGCTGGGGACGGTTTCATTTTGGGGGTCTTTCTGGGTCAGGGTAGTTTTTCCTTTTGTTGTCCATTCGGATACGTTTCCTTCTTGTGTGTATTTATTCACCTGTTTGGCCAATATTTCGTGGATGGATGTGAATTTTTTGAACCAGTATCCTTGAATTCCATCGTTACCCGGTGTTTTCCAGTTTGGTATTTTTTAAGTGTTGCTCTTAGCGAGTCCAAGTGTATGCTTGCCTCCGGTCCTTCTTCGAGTCCTTCCAGTTCCTTTTTTGTCTTATGTATTCATTTAGCCTTTCTATTATGGTTTTTCTTTTCCCATATTTTGCCCCAGAAGTCTTTTGTTTCCTTCGCATTCGGGTATTTGTTTGTCTTAGTGCTTTGGCCATCGACTTCCCTTCGTTATTTTGAAAAGTTTTATTTTGATTGTATTGTTTCGTTCTGTTCCGGTATCTTTTTAGTCTACATTTTCTTACTATTATTATTATTATTATTATTATTATTATTATTATTATTATTATTATTATTATTATTATTATTACACTCCTTGCGAGTTTTTCACACTAGCGTAAGTTGATGTTCTTTCAGTGGAGTCTGAATGGCAGGTTTCCGGGACTCTTTTGAGTATTCAAGCTGATCTATTATTATTATTATTATTATTATTATTATTATTATTATTATTATTATTTATTTCTCTCCTTGCAAGTTTTCACACCAACGTTAATTGGTAGTCTTTCCCTGGAGTCTGAGTAACAGCAAGTCTCCTCAGCTCTCCAGGATCCTTCTGAATATTCTAGCCGATCTTAACAAAGCTGTTTTCTGTATGGTTGCAATTCTTCATCTGATTTCCAAACCCTCCTGTATTTTCCCAAACCCTTGGGTACCGTTCCTAGGACATAAACTACAATCAGTATCACCTTCACAGTTTTTTTCTTCAGTTTTCTGGCAAAGTTCAAGCATTTGTCTATCTTTCCAGGTTTTTTTTTCACTTTTATTCTTTGGTCCGCCGGAACGGCAAAATTCACATGATGACAATCCCTTTTTTTCTTATTAATTAGCACTATGCCAAATCTTCTAGTCGAGATGAGGTGATTCATAGTCATCAATTGCCTTGTTCTTTGCTCCATTAGTCGGAGTTCATCTCTTGTTCCTTTTAAGAATGGTCAAAAGTATCTTACAAGGGGATATTCCAGGTATTTGTTTACTCGACGAGATTTCTGCTGCAGAGCTTGGTTTCGAGAAATTTTCTCCTTCTTCTTCTTCTTCTTCTGAGGTACACATTTCTTACTTTTTCTTTCATCTCTCTTTATTTGATGGTGTCTACTTCTGATATTCCCAAGTACTTGTAATTCTCCCTTTCTCCAAGTATTCTTATATATTCCTATATTTGTAGGAAGCGCGTGGTGTAATGGTTAAAGTCATGGGAAATAGACTCGTCGCCCCGAGTTCAAATCCTGGACGTGGAATTGCATTTCACTTAGCGCTAATACTCTTGGGAAAGGTATGAATCCTACTCTCTCTCCAGCTATGGGTAAATAGCAAGGCAGACTGGGTTCTTTAACCATGGCTAGGTAACCAGTCTAGGAGAAGGAAGACTCTGAATTCAAACCTGTTGAACTCCGCTTAAGAAATTGACTTTGTGTCGTATCCTGCTCGTGCGGGGGAGTTGGTAAATATATATATATATTCCAAATTTGGTACTTCTGTGCCTTCCGTTGTTTCTCTTTTCTCATTTTTTCATCACGAACATAGCACGCTTTTCAATCCCAAATTCCATTCCTATATCCTGGCTGTATATTCTTTGATCTTTAGTAAATACGAAAACATTAATAAATGACACAAAGGTGTTTCTTTTTCCCGTCGTAGAGTTCGGTCTTACAGTTGCTAATTCTGACAAAGGTTCCCCGCTTCTGATTGTTATATATACCATACATATGTTGGATGTATCTTATAGTATATTGTAGTATATCTACATACCCATGGTTGTATATAGATATACTTATCTGGGATACTTGGCTTCTGTTTCTCCTTCTCTATTTCTGAGTTAATGGCTTCGTCTGTTTGTCATTTTCTAACTTTCTATCTTGGCTTCTCTCGGCTGGTAGATGTTATTACTAGCTGAATCTATCTCCGGGTTGGTAGATGGTTTCTTCTGTTTCTGAATCTGGTTCCTCTTGTGTCGTTGCGGAGTTTTTGATTAACGAACACAAGACTTTAATTTGTACAAAGGTTTCCAGTTCTTTGTCATTTTTGGTAAAAAACCTTGGTATAATCCATGTATGCAAGGTTATTCTTTTCTCGTGATTTTGTAAATTTGTCGTTCCCTTCACATTTCTTAAGAATGTAATTTAGTGTCATCATGTCTACAAATAGCCGTGGTCAGAGCGAGTCTCTCCAGAAGATTCCTCTTTGGATTTCTACCTCTGCTAGGGATAGTCCTCCTGCAGTTAATTCCAATTTCCAGTATTTCATAGCTTCCATGATGAAGTCTATAACTTTGTTTGATATCTTTTTAGACATTCAATTATGTGGTAAAGAATAAAGGAAAAATTGGACAAAAAGAGCAAAACTCAAACAAGTAGATGTAGGAGATATATTTCGTTTTGCATTGAGTAGGACTTCATCAGTTAATTATCAAAGCATCAGTGCAACATACATTTGTTGCACTGATGCTTTAATAAATGACTGATGAAGTCCTGCTCAATGTAAAACGAAATATATCTTTTACATCTACTTGTTTGAGTTTTGCTCTTTTTTTCCACTTTTTCCTTTATTCTTTGCCACATTCTGTCGGATTTACCCCAACCCTCCTATCCTCATATTCAATTATTCAAGTTTGTGGAACCATATCATTAGCTTTTCTGTAGTATATCCATACCAGTGATACATTTTTATACCTTGTTTTAACCTCTTTAAGAATTTGCTGATCTATATATAATAGATAATCTGTTCCTCTAGTTTATTTGGTACATTCTTTCTATTATTTCGGAAATAGTCCGTGGTATACAAGCAAGTGATGTATTTCTTTTTTTTTCTATCTGTGTGATTAAAATTTTCCACATCATAGGTAAACACGTTATCAGCCTGGGGATGGTTTCTTTTGGGTGTCTTTCTGGATCCAGGTAGTTTTCCCCTTCGTTATCCATTCGGGTACGTTTGCTTCTTGTAGTCATATAATTAGTTGCCAAGTCAATCTGTCATTGATAGACATGACTTTTAAAAATCAGAAATCATAGTCTGGTGTTTTCTAATTTTGTTCTTTTTTTAAGTGCTACTTTCGGCCTTTCTATTATGTCTTTTTCTGTATCTTGCCCCACCCCCCAAAGTTTTGTTTCCTTTGTATTCGGATGTTCATTTGTCTTCATGGTTTCTCCACCGGCTTGCTAGTAGGATTTTCTTCCGTTATTTTCGAAGGTCCTGTTTTACCTGGTTCTGTTCCAGTATCTTTGGAGTGTTCGTTCTTTCATCAATACTTTTTGGGTTATTTCTTCTAATTGTATAGTCAGTCTTATTTATTGTGTGTGTTTTTTTTCGGCCTTTTAATTCCATTGTGTCCTTTTGTCTTTTTAGTTCTTGAGAGATTTCGCTTATTTTCGTAGTTTTCCTTTATTTGTCCTTCTAGCCGCATTTCCCACCCAGCTCTTTTCTGTTTCTGTTCGAGTTCTGTTGGAGGATACCAATTGTATCACTATTTAGTTTTGCTCCTCCATAAATTAGGTCATTTAATTCGATGATGTTGTTTGTTGGATTATTATGTAATACTTTATTTACCTTTTAGATTTCTACCTTGACCTTTTCCAGACCTGAATCCTGATGGTAATATAACCTTCTTTTCGGTCATGCTTTATTTGATTAATTCTACAAAATTTATTTTATTTGTGTTAATATTGATATTGTGATGCTGGGTTCCGCATTGATTTTGTTTTCCGTATTTTGTGTTTCATTTTCGCTTAGGGGGCTCAGCTGAAGCATATTCTTCTCGACTTATCTGAAAAACAACCTTTCTTTATGATTATCCTTACTTGGTTTGCAAGTCTTGTATTGAAATTATCAGCTTAATTCCAAATTTATATCATCCTTTTCTTATAACCTCTTTGTGTTGGGTTACTTTTAAAATAACAGTGGAGTACATTTACGTTCTCTTCGCTAGCCCACCCTTTCCTCTGTTGTTTCTTAGACGGATTCTTGTTTTAGTCTTTGTGTATCTGAAATTAGAATGACATTGTGTTTAAGAATGTGTCTGACTAAGAAAGATAGCTAATTGTAAAATGTGGTGATATTAGTTTCATCACCGGAATCATTGAGACGATAGATGTGCAGGGTTTGCCATTAAATATAGTACACATCAATCATGGTTGGATTTTTTCTATGTAATTTTGTGATTTTAAAGCACGAGGACCGAGAAGCATTTCTGCACCTCCTGTTGACAGAGTTTTTCTATGAAGATGCCGTCACAAAAGTCCACCCATTACCGATTTCATGATATTTTAGTCTACTATGGAAATAGCTCAGTCGGTAGAGCGTTCGGCTAGAAGCCGCAAGGTTCCTAGTTCGATACCGGCCCTCGCCAACTCAGCGTATGAGTAGCACAGGGATCTGTGCGGTAAAGTAAGGAGCTGATGGTAGGTGTGGTGCTCCACCCCAGACGCAAAAACAATTTCCTTGGTCTAGCGCTAGGGAAAAGAGGATAGACTCCCTCGCTGATTGGCTGATACCGACTTTAGGCCACCCCGACGACTTTAGCTAACTATAGCTAACTATAGCTGGGGTACAGGCGTTAAGAAGTGTTAATTACTATTCTATGTTACTGCTGCCCTTGATTGGACACATAGCATGGTGGATAAGGCGTTGGGGAAGACAGTTTTAAGTGACAGTTTTCTCTAGGCTGCAGGTTCAATCCCGGTTAAGGTCGACAGTACAAACGCAGTATTCCTGTCGAATATTGTCCTGAATATTCACAAAAAAAAGAAGGAAAGAAACTAACTGGCTTATTTATTAGTAATAAAACTTTTTACTAAATACTTACTAAATTTTGACCAAATGTTTTTTTTTCTCAATGTGGGAAAACGAGTCTTCCTGAAAGTAGAAGTACTACTAATTAATAGCTTAACTGTGTCTTTTATTTTGAGAGTTGCGCAGAATTTGAAAAGTGAAATAGAAAGTGTACTCGGAGACACTGGGTCAAATGGGTTTGATTAATAGGTGATGACTCCAAGGTCAGTTTTAATAGCTTGGCTGGTTTGGATTGTTTTAGTCATGTGATCAGGTGACAATAGAAAATTAAAAATAGTTTTGAAAAAACAATCAGTTGTCTCCGAGTTGTTAAGGGGGACACATGTGTTCCAGTCATGTTCCCTCAAGGGCGCCCTTTATCATTTAAATGAACAGACGTCGTATCTAAGTGAATAAAAGAAGTGTGCACAAAAGATTAGTTAGAGTTTGTTCTTTCCAAAAGTAGTTGTCATTGTGTTCGAATGAAAGAAAGCTATTTAAGAAGAGTGAATAAAGAAAGGAAAAGAGGTGGGTGCAGTCAGGGGAAACAACCTCCTCGTCCGAAGAAGATAGCAGGCGGATATCTAACACTACTACAATTTTGAGATTTTGAAGTGTTTTTTATTATTTCCCATAATTTTTTACAAGTAATTTCAATCTATTCTTCTTCCTTTTTTTTATAACAACATGCAGTGGATACAGTTAACGTATTCTGTGTTTGGATTGTTTCAGCCATGTGATTAGGTGACAATAGAAAATTAAAAATAGTTTTGAAAAAACAATTGTTGAAAAAAAACAAAAAACAATCAGTTGTTTAATTGATGAATAATAATATTTTTAAAAATATAATATCGTCAAATAATATATCATAATATATAAAAATACAATATATTATAATATATAATTAATTTAATAATTTTTTAAATAATAAATAATAATAATAAGATTGTTTAATTGGTGTTTAGTTGTTGGATGATTAAAAAACAATCAGTCGTTTCCGAGTTGTTAAGGGGGACACATTTAATATTAATTCGGGGGGGGGGGCTTAAGGTAACATGACTGGAACACGTGTCTCCACCAAAAAGACCCCACCCCAAAAGGAGTGTTTTGGGTATGACATTAAACTTCATTCAGTGGTGAGGTTTCAGTTCTGGAGAACTCAGGAGTGTCGAGTACCCCTTCTTTGCCATTACCCCCTGACCTGGAATTATTTAGGGTCCTATCAATGGATCAAACAGATTTGGTTGAAAATTATCACCATTCGATGGAATACTTGAAACCATTTAACTGTATGTAAATTATTTGTATTAAGAATTGTTACTTGAAGCCATAATTGTTTACTAAGGATTAGTATTATTAATTACTTGATCCCAAATAATTGCTTGCAAATTATTGGGGTTACATAGGAATACTTGAAATCATATAAGTGTGCAATCAAATAATATTAAGTAGCAATAGTTACATTCATCCATGAATTATTAGTATTAGATCGGGATAGCTCAGTCGGCAAAGCGTTCGGCTAGAAACCACAAGGTTCCTAGTTCGATACCGGTCCTCGCCAACTCAGCGTATGAGTAGCACAGGGATCTGTGCGGTAAAGTAAGGAGCTGATGGTAGGTGTGGCGCTCCACCTCAGATGCTAAAGACAATCTCCTTGGTCTAGCGCTATTGAAAAGGGGATAGACTCCCTCGCTGACTGGCTGATACCGACTTTAGGCCGCCCCGACGACTTTACTTACTATTAGTATTAGATAGGAATACTTGAAACCATTCAAATGTATGCAAACAAAGGGTTATAGATAAAAAAAAACCCCAGTGCAATTAAACACACAATGGACATTGAAAATATAATAATTATAATCAAATGTTTTAACTTTCCTAATCAAACTCACTCTGGGAGACTGGAGACCAGCCTTAAAGAAGTCTAGAAATGAACAAGTCATTGTGTCTCGATTTCGCGTTAGTCACACAAAACTAACCTACTCCTATATACTTAAAAAAGAACAACAACCACAGCGTGAAACATGTCAAACACCTTTGACTGTTAAACACTTATTCATAGAATGCAGGGTTTTTGCTCACACCAGAAACCGTTATTTTAATGCAAACAATATGAACGATCTATTTGAAAAAGTCTACATAGAAGACATTCTGGCGCTTTTTAAGGAAATAAAATTATACCATAGAATATAGACATGAACCTAATCAATACCATACAACATGATCCCCAATGATACTAACACATTGTTAAAACCAATTACGACAAAAGTGTAAATATAGATACACAACATATATTACTTTCTAACCGTTAGGCATGACATAACCCCAGACAGGTTGATATGCCGTTAAAATCAACCAACCAACCAACCAACCAATCAAATGTTTATAAATAAACCAAGTTTTAACATTTAAAAACCCATAAGGGGTTGACATGCCGTAAAACAAATAAACTAAATCAACCATCAGTGGTGAAACACAGAAATCTTATATTTATACAGCGAATATTTCAGATCAAATTTCTGCGAGTAACTATGTACCAATTTATGAATGCGAAATACACACACACCACACACACACACACACATACATATATATTATATATATATATATATATATATATATATATATATATATATACTCACATGCACATACACGTATGTATGTATATAAATAGATAGACTCGTGTTTCTGCAGAAAGGAAAGGTCTTTTTCGTTTTGACATTATCCATATTGGTCTCTTAACGCACCTATTTCAGTGGACGTCACTCTTGTCAGATTGAAGTATTCATTCAACGCAGAATATCAAAAGATGAAGAAAGCTTTAAGCACGTGTTTTATTCATATAATTTCAGTATAACAACACACACACACACACACACACACACACACACACACACACACACACACACCGCAAATGTGTACATCCAAACTACCCAATATATGAATTAATTTCTGTCTCCGTCTATCATCTACATATACATGACGTCCATAAAGTACGTGTGCACGTTAAATAATTTATAACTTTGTAAGTATTTGTGCAAGGAAAAATCTGTAAAAAGTATTAGAAAGATTAGTATACCTAGTTTTAAGTAAAGTTATTTACTTACGTTAGTATTTCTTCAGCACAGTATTTTTTCAAAAATTCTTTTTTTTTCAGAATCACTTATGATATGATTTCACAGTCAATGAAAGTGTTACAATTTATAGGCAGACATAAATTGTGAACGTATCTGTAGCTAGGAATTTGAATTAAGGTCTGTTAGATTAAAAATCATGGGGTCCAATGGAAAATCACCCGGTGGCGGTTAATAAACTTTGACCCCTTAGAAGGCGCGGGATTGGACGCGTGAGAATAAAGTTAGATTGTTCACAAAATCCTCCTAGGATTTTGTCGATAGACCCCCATAACCACATTACTCAGCGCACTTGGAAAGTATATTTCATTCTTATTACAGGGGTTCCAGGGGGTCCACATGCTCCTCACTAAAAATTTTTCCTTCGATTAAAATGAAATATAAACCATAGGTAAGTAAAAAAGTAAAGTTGCCGGAGTGGCCTATTGTCGGTATCAGCCGGACAGTGAGGGAGTCTATCCCCTTTTGCTAGCGCTAGACCAGGGATATTGCTTTTGCTGAGGTGGGCGCCACACCTACCACCAGCCCCCCCCCTTTACCGCACAGATCAGATTACCCAATCAATATTTCAACAATATTAAGACACCATTATGGGGTTTAAACCCCCTATATTGAAAATACCCCTCCATATTGATAATTTGCGGTTTTTATGACTACGGTTTTTGAAGATAGAGCCCATAACCATATGTATTCATATGTATATGCATGGCTAAGTATATTTATTTTAATTCTGGGGGCGGGGGGGGGGGGGCTCAACCCCAATGAAATGTTTTTACCTTCGATTTATAATGAAATTCAAACCATAGATGAATGACAAAGTTATGATGCTTATTCACAAAATTTCAGAAAAATTTCATCATCATCATCATCATCATCATCATCAATAACTTAAAAACTCAATAATATCAAGACACCCTAATAGGTATTTTTTTTTTATTACCAAAACGGATTCCGCAGAAATCGGTCTACAGCCTCCCAGATACTGACTATTCGTCGAATCATTGAAGGGGTTCGAGCAAAGAATCTTAAGGCAACCCTACTAAGGCATTTGATTCCATACACAGAGGGAAAATGGAGCAAATACTACTAGCATACGTAGAAACAGTTACCGCCATAATGATGCTCTATCAAAACACCAAAGCCATGGTACGCTCACCTGACGGTGACACAGATTTCTTTGACATTGTCGCTGGAGTCCTACAAAGAGATACACTAGCGCCATATATATTTATAATATGCCTAGATTACGTACTTTGAACATCATCAGATCCCATAAAAGAAAAAGGCCTCACACTAAAAAAGGCCAGAAGCAGACGATATCCCGCACAGACCATTACGGATGTGGACTATGCAGATGATCTGGAACTTCTCGCAAATACACTCGCACAACCCGAATCCTTGCTACACAGCATAGAAAAGGCAGCACGAAACATTAGCCTATACATGAACTCCGATAGATCTGAGAACTTTGTGAAACAATTCATGTACCTAGGTAGTAATATCTCATCAACAGAAAGCGACGTTAATGCATGCATAGGAAAGCCCATGCTTCAAACAGATTGTCAGTGATAAGGAAATCCGATCTCACTGACATGTTAAAGCGAAAATTCTTCCAAGCCGTAGTTGTATGAGTGCTACTGTACAGCTGCACTACTTGGACCCTAACGAAGCGCCCAGAGAATAAGCTAGATGGGAGCTGCACAACAATGCTGTGCGCAATCTTAAAAACAAGAAAACAGCTGTACGGCCACCTGCCCCAGATCACACAAACCATCCGTGTGAGACGAACAAGACACGCTGAACACTGCTAGAGAAGCAAGGGTGAACTCATTAGTGACGTTCTTCTGTGGAAGCCATCATATGGGCACGCCAAGTAGGCCATCAAGCAATGACGTACATAGACCAACTCTGCGCGGATACTGGATACTGCACAGAGGACTTCCAAGGAGCAAGGACGGTTGGCGAGAGATTGTCATGGATATCCGCGCTGCTAGCACTACATGATGATGATGATGATGATGAATACATGTTAAAACCATATAGGGGAAATTAAGACCATAAATTGAGTATAACCTCTATCATTACCGGTCCTTTTCTATTAATTAAACGTAAATAAATTTAAAAAAAAACTCTTTTATAGTAAAATTTAGGTAATTTAAAATGTTTATCTATGGCAAAATTCTATCGCTAGAATTATGGCAACAAAAATATTACTTAACTAGCTAAAAAGCCACCCTATCGACAATTAAGCTAGTAATATAATAAGAATTTACTAGCAGGACCTGTGGATATACCACAGTATGATGATTTAATTATTACAACGTTTCATATGTTTACTTAAAAGCTATTGCTAAATACTTCAATATGTAAAAAGTATAATAATCTTGATTTAACTTTCTTTCTTTCTTTCTTTTTTCCTTATTATATTTTTAACAATTTAGTAACACCAGATAATAAAGATTTATATTTTTGCATTTCATCTTGAACGATTTGACGGTCTCATTTTTAACCAGAGGGTGTTGCAAGATGATAACAGTCGTACAATTAATGAACACCAGTATTGATATATAGATGATCTAATATCATATCACACACACACACACACACACACACACACACACACAGATATATATATATATATATATATATATATATATATATATACTGACCATAACTTTTGGTAGGTCCTCTAAACGGCATCCAGTGTCCATATATGAAGACGAACACATTAGATAAATAACTCTAGATACAGAATTACATTTCTAAACTTTAACAAAGACGCCAAAGTCTCCATAAAAGAATAGATCAACCCCACCCCCCAAACTCCAGATAAATTCTAAAAACGTGAATAAAAATAAATGGATATCAACCCTTGAAAAAGTACCCCCCAAAGTACACAACAAGAAACTAAATTACCCCCCCCCCAAAAAAAAAAAAATTTAAATAAAAGATTGACATTCTAGCCCTAAAATTCTTATCAAGATGTTAAAAGATCCTTGTCTAAAAATTCCTTTAGGTCTGCACAAATATGCTTAACAACATTGAATGAAAAAAAGAAAAAAGACAAAAAAAAAAACAAAAAAAAAAAAAAAAACAAAACAGCAAAACACTACCCCCCTCAACCCCCTCAAACAAACAAACAAAACAAAACAAAACAGAATCGGAAACTATTTCTAAACACGTGAAAAGTCGAATGTTTAAATCTTTTCGCTGTAAAGTTCAAGTTTCGCTTTCACGTGAAGCCAATCCTATGCCATTTATCAGACATCTTCAGTTATCCAATGATGACAACCGATCAACAAACAATATATATATATATATATATATATAGTGTCTTTCTTAACGAACGCACGTGCCTATCCCTTCATTCATAAACCACACACACACACACACACACACACACGCACACGCACACACACCACACACACATATATATATATATATATTCTGAGATAAATTTTCCTTTTCCTTATATCAACAAAAGCCCTGAAGAAGATCTACTAAAATCTGAAACACGTGTCGCAAAAATATGAAGAAAAAACAACAAAATTTGAAACACGTGTCGCAAAAATAAGAAAAAAAAACCATTTTGCTTACTTACATTCTAATGTATATATATATATATATATATATATATATATATATATATATATACTGCGTTTCCAATTATTAACGAGTTAACATTTTTTCCTTCATCCAAATACTGCCTGTCGAAATTTAATGAAAATTTCACAGTATAATGGGAATAAGCAGTATATATAAAAAACCGTATTGTTCTGCACAACAGGAAACAAACGGTAGTAATTTGAAATATTAACACGAATATAGATGTTCCAAACTAAAAATGAGTATTATTATATCGTTCAATTATGGGTCGCGAATATGACTTGCCCCTTCTGAGAAATATAATATAACATCTGGAATTTCTAAAGGTAAATCTATATTAGAAATATTCAAAAACAATAGTAAGATATCACCAAACTGTGAAAAAATATGTGGAAGCTACTACACATGTATGTAATTCCCGACGTTTATTTTATTTATTTATTTATTTATTATCTAAAGATCACTAATTAGGACTGAGCCTATTCTAGTAGTGACCACCCAAAGCGAAGTTTAACAGGTTTGAATACAGAGTTTGACTTCTAAACTGGTTGCCTAACCAAGATTAAAGAGCCCAGTCTGGCCTACTATTTAACCATAGCTGGAGGGAGAGTAGTTGGATTCATACCTTTCCCAAAAGTATTAGCGCTATGTGAACTGTAGCTTCGTCCAGGATTTGAACTCAGGTCGACGAGTTCATTTTCTACGACTTTAATCATTAGACCACAGGTCTCCACAGGTCACAGATGAAACATGAGGCTGTAAATCATGCAGGACTGTCCAGTTAAACATTTTTTTATGAGCTTTGGGGAAGCAATTGTGTCCAGAAGTACTTATTATTGTCTTCTGAAAAAAATCAGGACATTAGTGAGACTAGTGACAATTAATCCGAATTGACAAAAGTACACAAACAAATACGTTTGAAACCAGCACAAGAGAACCTGAAGGTTGATTTCTCGAAGGTTCTGTTCACAAATAAAACTCGTGCAAGACTTAATTGCCCTGATGGTTGGAGCTAAGGTTGGGTCGTAAATAGACGAGATCGTCATCAACGTTTGAGACGCCAACAAGGAAGAGGAGGTATTATAGTGTGGGCTGGTATTATTATAGGTATTATGTTTGGTTCGTAGAAAATAACCGCAGATGCTTATACAGCCTTCCTCAAAGGGCACCTGGAATATTGTCTAAAAAAGCAAAGTATTACCTTCAGGAGACCCATAATATTTATGCAAGATAATGCTCCTTCGCATTCAGTGCATAAAACTACAGAGTACCTGCAAAAATTAGGCTTCTGTGGACTGAGGAAGATGAATTGGCCGGCCTATTCTCCAAACTTAAACCCAATTAAAAACGTGTTTATGAGAATGGACGCCAATTTAGAAGCAAGAATGACTTGCAGCAGGGAATAGTCAACGTACTACATGAAATTATCAGTGGATATCCAGAAATTGACATGTTCGATGGACCAGCGCCTTTTCCAAGTCACGTATTAACCAACTTCTCAATCATTTTTTTTTAACTCTGTTTACTTTTGTATTTCAAGCTATTTTAATCTTAGTTATTGTATTTATCCCTAAAAACCTGTAAACGAAGCAATTAAAGCGTTATTTTCTTTTTTACATGTTCTTTTTATTAAAGTTCGTAAATAATTTGATATTAATAATTTAAATAATTTGATACTAATAGTTTAAGTAAATAAGGTAAATAACCGTAACTTCTATTCCTTTTTCTGAAACCTTTTTCTGCAATTTTTGTAGGGTAGGTGTACATATATATGATCATTATTCTCTTCTAATTTCCTTAAATTCCAATCAATAGTTTTGAGATGGGATAGAAAAGTGTCATCTCGTTAATAATATGAAACGCAATATATATATATATATATATATATATATATATATATATATATATATATATATATATATATGTGTGTGTGTGTGTGTGTGTGTGTGTGTGTGTACGCTGACAGGTATCTTTTTCGACCTTATATAAAAACGGTCTTCTTCAAGAGCAACTATATTAATGAAAGAAAGAAGGAGGAACAGTTAAGCGTTTGACACGAGAGGTTCAAATAACGCTTCTGTTCTGGGCCGGAATGTCTTTTAAAATTTGTATAAAAATTAATTTTGGATTAAAAATAAAATAAATTCTATTTTTAAAACTAAAAGTCTCAACATCAATGAGAAAAAAAACTCAATAAAGTTTGAAGTAAAAGTGTAATAAAAAATAAAAGTTCTCGTTTTTGTCGCCAGAACAGGGAGATTGTTTTGGAGCACCACATCTACTGTCAGCTCCCCACTTTATCATACAGATCAGATTACCCAATTTGTGCTACTGATACGGTATCGAACCCGGAACATTGCGCCTGCTAGCCGGGTACTCTACCTATTGAGCTAAACCAACTCTTATACTCACGTGCACGCATACTTATGTATGATTAAACACGTGCTCAGGTCGTGTGACGACTCATTTAAGGTAGGCCGTCGGTTAACCTTTATATATATATATATATAAATACATATAATGAAATGAAATTTGCCCATACCAGTTTTCTAGAATATATATATATATATATATATATATATATATATATATATATATAAACACGTGAGGTTTTCCGATTGCCAATGTAAGGTAGGCCGTCATTTGATCTTTATAAAGTGTAAAACTCTTCATTCCAAACCAAGTAGATAATTTCGAAATAGAATTATATATTTCAATATGGCAGCAAAAGGTCGTCTGTTAATGGGAAGCGAGAAGGCGTTATAAAATTTGTCAAATATTTCAAAATCTCGACATCCCAGTCAGCTGAAGCTTTAGAAATACACCGACTGCACCTCTGCAGAAGGGTAAGACACATCTCCCCATGGGGCCACCTGTTGGCGACCCGTGATGCTTAAAGAAGGAACCCCTGGTGGCTGAACAATCCATGACATACAATACACCTCTTCAGCCCTTACTTAGGCTATATTCGCGGTCGGAAAGGCCTCCAGCGATCAATCGGTTGGGTCACGTCACGCCGTCACATATGATTATCATGAGTAGGAAGCGCGTGGTGTAATGGTTAAAGTCATGGGAAAATGGGCACGTTGCCCCGAGTTCAAATCCTGGACGTGGCAATTGCATTTCACTTAGCGCTAATACCCTTGGGAAAGGTATGAATCCTACTCTCCTTCCAGCTATGGGTAAATAGTAGGGCAGACTGGGCTCTTTAACCTTGGCAACCGGTCTAGGAGAATGAAAACTCTGATTTCAAACCTGTTAAACTCCGCTTAAGAAATTGACCATGTGTCGCATCCTGCTCGTGCGGAGGGTTGGTAAATACATATATGATTATCACGACCCTATTGCTCTTATGGCAAGCCCCAAACCTTTTTATCATATATATGCTAGAAGGCGGTGACTGATGATCTTCATGTCCTGGGTATGACGTTAAACTCTATCTGATGGCGAGGTTCCAATTCAGGGGCTCTGGGGACTGCGGAGTACACCTTCATCACTATTACTCCCAGGTCCACTCTGACTCAGAGTGGTAGTACCTGTTAGTGTCTCATCTATGGGTTAGATACAAAAATGAGTTTGAAAAAATGTGTTTAAAAATTGAGTTAAAATATTGATTACCCATCAAGAATGAATTAAATAAATCATCTTCGGCATAAAATAACCCAAACAAGAGTTGACATGCCGTAAAATACAACAACAAAACAATCAAAATTTCGAATCTTTATATAAGAAAAAAATCATTAAAATTCAAAAGGATATTTAAATGTTTAAGCATACTCCTCACTATACGACCAATACAAGATGCATGTAGAGAAGTCAGATTTTTCTGCCTTTATGCCCCCCTATATATATATATATATATATATATATATATATATATATATATATATATATATAAAGTGTTGTTATCAGTCCAATATAAGAAAGAATCTTCATCAGAAATATCAAAATCTGAAACACGTGTCGCAAAAATAAGATTAAAAGCTCAATCGGTTGAGAGTACGCCTATAAACAACAAGGTTCCTGGTTCGATACCGGCCCTCGCCAACTCAGCGTACGAGTAAGCACTGTGCGGTAAAGTAAGGAGCTGATGGTAGGTGTGGCGTTCCATCTCAGAAGCAAAAAACAATCTCCTCGGTCTAGCTCTAGTGAAAGGGGATGGACTCCCCTGCTGTCTGGTTGACACTGACAATAGTCCAACCCGACGGATTTACATTTTTTTTATTTACTTGTTTCAGAATCCAGATAACCACGGCTACTTCAGTGTACAGACAATCCTTCTGTAGTTCAACAAGAATGGAATCTGCTCAGGAGGATCAAACTATCGCCAAACTACCAATTTGGAATCTTGTGGAGTATCCGTGATGCTATGTGCATCCTCAGCGACTAGACATGTGACCCAGGTGTCAGTGACAGAATCATCATGACAATGTGTCTACGTAGTCTGTTCAACTTGTAGAGCAGTGTTTTGATAAAACACAGAATTCTGAAAGTGCAACACCCCCTATTTACTGCACCTAGTTCTGTGTGAATGTCTTTTGGTTCGCTAAACTGAAAATTCATTTTAGGATTTGAGGACTTTAAAAGAAATACAAAAGCGCCGCTTGACATCATGTCAAAAGAAACATTTCAGTGGTGCTTCGAACAATGGAACATTATTTGGAATAGGATTATTATCATTGATAACCATCAACCCACCACCGGGTGCAGGGTAAATGAAAGCATAGAGTCCAGGTGACCTTTTTTGGTGGTGGTGGTGGTGGGGGGCTAGACGGGCGGTTGGGGAGCCCCCTCCCATCAATCGGCTGGTCATGTCAAGCCCTAGCATGTATCTGATTGCCCAAACCCTATTGCCCTGATGGCAAGCCCCAGTCCTCTTTATCATATAGGTGCTAGAAGGCGGTGGTAGAGGCTAGTCTTGTACTGGGTATGATGTTAAACTATATCTGATGGTGAGGTTCCAGTTCTGGAAGTCTGGGGAATGCGGAGTACCCTTTCATCACCAATTATTCTCAGGTTCGCTCTGACCCGAGGTGGTAGTACCTGTTAGGGTCCCATCTATGGGTTAAATACATCAAAAGGAGTTCTAAAAAATTGAGTTTCCATCAAGAATAAAACAAAAATTCTTCGGCATAAAATGACCCAATGGGTTGACATGCTATAAAATCCAACCAGCATTGAACTCAAGCGGAAGGGAATGGTAAATATGAATTCAAACCTGTTAATCTCCGCTGAAGAAAT
>CM042142.1:73774969-73799969 GCA_023376005.1 Doryteuthis pealeii
TTTTAAAAGATGAGACCTGTTTTTAATTCTAAAAGGACGGATTAATTTTCCATTTCTTACAATTCTTGGCCTGCATTAAAAAATGTTTTTTTTAAAAGGTCAAAGGTTTATCAGGTGATATATGATCGACATTTTATGCTGAATTCAAAAATACCATTCACTGAGTTTAGTCAGGTCTGGTTTTTAAAATATTTCACAACAAGTTGTATGAAATGATAACACTTATTCAAAGGCCCGTGGACTCTACTTGTCATAGTTATAATACTGTTCTATACATTTCAAATAAAGCTTGTATCTTAAAAATGTGATCCGATTAGAAAAAATAAGTAGGATTTTTGGATTCAGCGTAAAAAGAACTGCCTTAAAATCAGCTATTATATATTCCATCTTGAAAACATCGCTGGCCAGTGTTATCAGTTACATTAATAAACGTTTTTTAAAAGCATTATTGTACGCAACCCCCACCCCATCCTGCATTTACCACACAGTAACATATTTATCCGATCTTAACCAGATGTTAACATCTGGAAAGTTTAGATAAGAATGACTAACATATGGTTTCTGAGCATAGGCTCCGCGCAGCCATTTCCCTTTTGTAAAACCTAAAATTTAAAAAAATAAAAATTAATGCAATTTACCAAAGAATCAAACCCTTTTTATTTTCATAAAATCTAAACTTGATTCGCCCATGGCCGATAGAAAACAAGGCTTTTCTCCGACCTCACCAGAACAATGAGTCTCTCTCCATCAGTCATAATGACTGGCCTCGTTCTCACTACTTTTTTTAAACGCTACGAACTCTTTAACGTACCGACGAATATTAAAGATACTGTTGACTTACGAGTCCTAAAACAAGTCACATACCTTCTTGCAAAAATATGTAAGTAAACTAGAAAAACTATAAATGCTAAAAGAATCTCCACCTTAAGTGGATAACAGTCAAGTTATCTATCTATGCATATATAAAGGGCAGTTGGTATGTATGTATGTATGTATGTCCGGATGAAACTACGAAAATAAAACAATTAACGACAAAGTAAAAATATATACACATATACAATATCACCGGTTCCTGCTTTTTGTGTAAAAACTATGTAGATTTGATTTATATTCGAAGATATTTCAAAATTAAAATATACATAGAAATAGCATTGAAGTTCTATTTAAAAATGTCCAGCATTTGTAAATCTCAAAAGTGAACTAATCAATACACCATGTTTTTTGTCACCCCCCTACCCAGGTGATACTGGGTAGCTGCTTCTAGTATTTGAATTAAGATTTTAGTAAAACAATTAACTTTTTCATTTTTATTACATTGTTGTTGTTGTTGTTGGCGGCGGAGTGGCCTATTGTCGGTATCAGTCGGACAGCTAGGGAGACTATCCCCTTTTCTCTGGACCAGGGAGATTTTTGCTGAGTTGGAGCGCCACACCTACCGTCAGCTCCTCACTTTATCAATCTTTCCGACTCATGTGCTGAGTTAGTGGAGATCGGTATCGAATCCGGAATCGTGTGATTCCTAGTCAGTTGCTCTACCGACTAAGCTAAACCGGCTCCTTAAATGTTAAAAAATGTTATCCCAAATTGTGAGTAGTTCGATGATCCTGAAAAGGTATTTTACCAACCGTCCGCAGTCAGTCTATTTTACGTTTAAACACCTTAAACATAAAATACACAGCTGATTCAAGTTCCTTGTAATTTACTCGGCTAAGATCGTACAAGGGCTCAACTTTATTTTAATTTTTTATTTGTATTTATTCCACGAACAGATTAAAAAATATATACATTTTATAAATATCAAAGAAAATTACATTCACACTTTTCCATTTCCAAATTTGATGAAGAGTCAATGGCTTGTGTATGTGTGTAGGCATGTGTGTGTGTGTGTGTGTGTGTGTGTTGGTGGTTGTTGTGGTGGTGGTGGTGGTGTGTGTGTGTGTGTGTGTGGTGATGATGGTGGTGGTGGTGGTGTGTGTGGTGGTTGTGGTGGTGTGTGTGGTGGTGTGTGTGTGTGTGGTGATGATGGTGGTGGCGGTGGTGTGTGTGTGTGTGTGTTGTGGTGGTTGTGGTGGTTGTGGTGGTGGTGGTGGTGGTGTGTGTGTGTGTGTGTGTGTTGTGGTGGTTGTGGTGGTTGTGGTGGTGGTGGTGGTGGTGTGTGTGTGTGATGATGATGGTGGTGGTGGTGGTGGTGGTGGTGTGTGTGTGTGTGTATGGTGGTGGTGGTGGTGGTGTGTGTGTGTGTGTGTTATTCATATTCAATGTGACTGTTGAACATATTGTATATCTGAACGATACGATAATTTAACACCTTGTTGTATGACTGAAGGGAAACTCCCGCTTTTTGAACCAGATTTTCTTGTTTCACTTCGTTTTTCCTGTAAAAAAAAAAAAGAAAAAGAAACGAAATTAACGATCATTAAATAATCAAATAGATAATAAGTGTTTCAAGATCGGTTTTATCTACATTTGTACATTAATATGTCTATCGCCTAAATGTTTTACATGTTCCTTTGGTCAACTGAATATATATATATATATATATATATATATATATATATATATTATTATTTATATTTTGCTTGAAGGCAATTATAATGCATGTATCGTATAAAATTCGATAATTATAGAAAATAATCTTGACAAGTGAATGCCGCAAAGGATGGCTCGCTATGCAGAACACCGTACAGACTGTTTCGACTTTATTAAGTCTCTTCAGCGATGTATACTAACGACTCCCCTCCGACAGGAATCGAAACCGGGACTTCACAGGCATAGTCAGAGACCATATTCGTTCGGCCGCCGGTACATAGCGAACAATCCCTGCGAAATTAACCTTGTCAATGAAACTACTACACGCCTCTACCATAGTAGGTAAGTGGACGTTTATTGTGTAGTAAACAAACCCGGCCGTAAGCTCTTCTGGTAGAATTCTTTCATTTATACAAGTAGAATTAAACAAAATGCACATCTGCTGTTTAACAATTTTATTTTTTATCTTTTCTAATTTTCTGGCCAACTTTTTAATGTTTGGGTGGAATTGGTGGATAAAAAGTTGGCCAGAAAATTAGAAAAGATAAAAAATAAAATTGTTAAACAGGAGATGTGCCTTTTGTTTAATTCTACTTGTATATATATATATATATATATATATATATATATATATATATATATATATATACACGAGGGGTGTGTGAAAAGTTTTAGGCATCGTGTATAAGAAGCGTTGATGCATGGTCAAACCTATGATTTTTTGAAAGTACAACCTTTTGTAAGTATTCCTGCTAAATTTTGAGATTCTAACATGTTTTTTTTCTTCATATTTTTGAATAAGCTACGGTCAAGGATTCAGTGAACAATGGAGAAAACAGAAATTCGTGCAATCATTAAGTACCAGCATTTGAAAGGCATGACTGCCTCAGAAATTAATGATGACATGTTGAGAACATTAGCAGAGAGTGCCCTTTCATATGCGACAGTCACACGTTGGATCAGAGAATTCAAGCATGGCAGAGACAGTGTTGAAGACAACCCAATGTGAGGACGACCCCCAACAGCAACAACCAAGGATAAAATTTGCCTTGCTCTGCTATTGGTTATGCAAGATAGTCGTATATCATGTCGTCAGATAACAGAGAGACTTGGGATATCAATTGAGCGAACAGACAAAATTTTGACTCAAGAACTGGGATTCTGCAAAGGTTTCTGCAATGTGGGTTCCTCATCTTTTGACACCTGAACAGAAACCCCTCCACACTCCTTTCCAAACCCTTAGGTACAGCCCCAAGGGCCCCAATTACAAGTGGGTCGACCTTTAATTTCATATACCAAAGTTTTTTCAGCTCTCTGGCCAGGTCCAAGTATTTGCCTATCTTTTCGTTTTCTTTCACTTTCATTATTTGATCCGCAGGGAAGGCAAAATCGACGAGATTACAAGATTGGATTCGCACAGTCATTGAAGTTTTGGCTATCACGTCATCTTCACACATACACACACACACTAAAAAGAAGAAAGGAAAACAAAAACCAAGCCCCAAAATCCCAAAACCAAATCAAGAGCCTTTTAGAAGCGAAGGTTCGACGATGGAACAATAAAAAACCGAAACGAAAATCAGTGAAAAAAGTGGAACATTAAGAAAGAAAAATGTTCAATGTTGATCGGAATATTATTGAAGGTTTATTCTTAATTTGGATATTTACCACGTACCCCACGTATCCGGGTTAGGCACAAGGCCCTATTAATGTGGGACTAACAACGAACCAAAGCTCATAGGAGGCTGGTGCAAAAATACGTTGATCCCGTCGGCATTCCCCCTCAAGGGGGCGCCTCATGCACAGGGCGATAAACCCAGCCCTACCCCTTTAAATCGAGGGGGCATGTGTTATCTGGGGGGATGGCCCCCTGGGATTAATGTTGTTAACTTCTGCGGTGCAGGGCCGAAGCCACTGAACCCCCGCCGAGGACAGGTGTTAATTTGTACTTGCCGTCACTTAGGATCATAGCTGAGGATTATAAGACTTAGAGAAAGTCATCCGAATTCCATGTATTCATTATACATATCAGTCATGTTGCGATTCCTCCGGCCCAGACCGGGGGGGGGGGTCCAGTGGCTTCGGCCCTGGTACGGTTAAGTAATGTTAACTCAGGGAGCTAATCCCCACAGGCAACACCTACCTCCTTGATTTTAAGGGGTAGGGCTGGCTTTATTGCCCAGCGCCTGAGGCACCCCTTGAGGGGTAATGCCGACGGGATCAGCGTATTTTTGCACTTTATATCCCATGAATCTCAGTTCGTGGGTGGGCCCACATTAAAAAGACCTTGTGTCACACCCGCATATGTGGGATGCGCGGTAAATACCAATTTTTAAAGCAATTTACCATTGATTACTAATATTTACTTCTATGTAGAAAAAATCGAAGTATTCCAAAAGACTATTGATGGTGAAGTCGACGTTATAACGTTTCGGTTTATGCAACCTGCATCAGGAGATGTGATGAAATGTTGTGTGGAGATGGTTGGTGACTTCCGAAATATATCGACTTCACCATCAAGAAAAAAATCATCTTTTGGAATACTTCGTGTTTTTCTATTTTTTTTTTCTATAAATTGTCGGGTTTAATTCCTTATTTTACTCCCATATGTTTTTATAAAAAAATCCTCATGGTTTATATAATTTAATAATTTAGTTGCAAATGACGAGCCATCCGTTGATTTTCCAATTTCTTTAATTGCTTAGATTTTCCTGGCTTCTGCCCGGATTGGTTCGGCAGTGGTTACGGGTCCGTCGTTGTTACTGCTATAATTTTTGAAAATTTAAATATCTCTTTAGTAAAAGTCCGTTATCTCTAAACATGTTTTTCTTTAAAAATTATTTAAGAATTCTAAATAACTTTTTTCTTAAAGTATGTTATGAGTTATTTTCCTTACAACTGGTCATATTTAAAAAAAACAAAAAACGATTACTTCGTTTCATAATAGATAGGCTCTGATAATGATCTTATACAGATTGAAATATTGCAATATTAGCCAATAAATACAACATTAATTAATAACTTCTGTGTGTTTTTTCAAATTTCTTCTCTGATATACTGGCGGATTCATGATCTGTATAGCTGACTACACAGTTAATCCCTCCATAGTGACTTATTTATAGTGTAGCTCTTCCAAATAGAATGAATCGGAAAGATCTTTAGGGTTTGTAACGTAGGACATAATCCATGTAGATTCGGGGTGGGTGGAGATTGAGTTGTAGTAATTTTTATATAGATTATGCTAATTTGTGTTTGGCGCTTTTGCTCTAAATATAGTGGGTATCGGGGAAGCATCAACATCATCGTGGGCCACTGGGCACCTTACATGGTGTAATAGTTAGCAAGGTTGACTGTCATATATATATATATATATATATATATATATATTGAAGAGATATATTGAAGAGCTATATTGAAGATATAAATTTTAATCTCTTAATATATTAAGAGATTAAAATTTATCCATTTTGACAAATGGTAAATGCATAAACCAGAAAATGTGAGGTATACAATTAACTGGGATTTTGAGATACAAACGGATCATACAATCCCGGCCAGAAGCCCAGAACTCGTCTTAATTAATATATATATATATATATATATATATATATATATATATATATATATATTGTTGTGTGTGTCTGTGTCTCTGTCTCTGTCTCTGTGTGTATTTATATATATATATGTCTATAATATATGTTATTAACCTTCAAAATCAAACACCTAACCTATATAAACAATGCTTTAAGCAGATTATTAAAATCATATATATATATATATATATATATATATATATATATATATATATATAAAGAGTTTAATCCTTTGCTTGAATCATTGTGTTTATATAGATTAGGTGGTTGGTTTTGAAGACTATCACAATGCAAGTATAAAGATAATTTAGGTAATTATGATGTTGTTCGTTTACCTTTGATTTATTCTTAATATTTTGGGATGAAGATCCCCTCGTCAGAAGATTTCAGAAGATTTCTGAAAAATAATTTCCGGTGTTGTTACCTTGTTGCTAGGATTTTTCCATTATGTTGTATGCCTGGTGATATCTTCTTCCAAATACTGTGCATGTGTGTATGTGTGTATGTGTGTGTGTGTGTGTTTATGTATGTGTGTCTGTCCAACAATGTCTTAGTATAATTCCAGATTTGGCCTATCCTTTATATATATATATATATATATATATATATATATATATATATATATGGAGATATATATATATGGAGATATATATATGGAGATATATATATGGAGATAGGATGGATGTAGTAGAATCCGACAGTATGAGGTAGGTAAAAGGATGGTGAACAAGAAATGATAACTCAAAACAAATCTAAACGTTTCAACTCTTAGATTTGTTTTGAGTTATCATTTCTTGTTCACCATCCTTTTACCTACCTCACACACACACACACACACACACACACACACACACACATATATATATATATATATATATATATATATATATATATATGCACACAGACTACCATTTGCCTTGGAGTGATGAATCAGTTAAAAGTTATTGAAATTGATAGAATCACAATTATCTCGCGAGATTTTACGAGATTTTACGAGATTTTCAACAGAGTTGGTCTAAAGAAAACATCACTTTTTTTCAGAAAGTTCCACCATCGTTTTTATTGTTCGGCAAGCGTTAGTAATAAAGCAAAAACAAATACGGTTTTACTTACAGCAGGTTTCAAAACATCTATAATAAAAATAATTTTGTTAGACGGCATTACATCTTTTACTAAAGGTTATGTATAAATGTTGTTAGACAACGCTGCACAAAAATACATTATCGAATAGGATTTCTAAAGAAGCTTATTAAACATTAGAAATATCAATGAATTTACACGTCAGCCATTCTATTACCCCTCCCCGATACAGACACGGTCAGATAGTCTATTACCCCACAACCTTAGACATACACGGTCACCCCTCTACATACACGGTCAGACAGTCTATTACTCACACCCCTATACATACACCGTCCTCCTATACATACACGGTCAGACATTCTATTACCCCCTATACATACACGGTCAGACAGTGTATAACTCCCACCTCTATACATATAGTGGGCAATGGTTACCATTGTAGCATATGGATTTGCGCCTTGAGTTCAAATCCTGGACAAGGCTGTTTGAGTTAAATTTCGCGTTAATGCCATTGGGAAAGGTTATAATCCATATTTTTCACACTCTAGCTATAAGTAAATAGTAGGGCATACTGGTTTTTTTTTAGCTTTGGTAAGGAGAAGGAAAACTCTGGGTTTAAACCAGATATAGTCCACATCTCTAACTGACGTTATGTCACATCCTGTCACACACACACACACATATATATATATGGGTGTATATATATATATATATATATATATATATATATATATATATATATATATATATACGATTAAATATATACGATTTTTATAGTTGCTGTGGTATATATATATATATATATATATATATATATATATATATATATATATATATATATACGAATAAAAAACGAATGGTTTAAAATATACCGACTATAGTTTAAAATATACCGACTATAGTCGGTATATTTTAAACGATTCGTATTTTAAACGATTCGATTTTAATCATCTATTTAGCTCTTTATATTGAGCACTTTTTACTCGATTCTAGTGAAAAGAATCCCGAAGTGAATAAGTTTTTATGCTTATTTACTTAGTGGATTTTTATAATTGCTGTGGTATATATATATATATATATATATATATATATATATATATATATATATATATATATATATAATGTCATAAATGAGGTAAACATAGGCGGGAGTAAACAGATTTATTTAAGGCATTATTCTGTTATACTGGCCGTTGAGTACTTTTTTATAAATGAAAAAGCGTTTAATATATATATATATAATATATATATATATATATATATATATGTGTGTGTGTGTGTGTGTGTGTGTGTGTGCAAACGCACATATATTATTCCCAGACCGCACCCCATCGCTTGCCTTTAACGTTCGACCTTGAGCGTTACGTGATCATGGAATGAAAAGGTTATATATAATACAGGCTGTTCAAAACACTCGAATTCTAAAACAACATCCCATAAAAAGATCCTCATATAACTCTGACCCGAAGTGGTAGTAATATATATATATATATATATATATATATATATATATATATATATAATATATATATTTATTTATTTTTTTATATTTTTTTATTTCTATAACGCAGACGCCGAGAAAGAACCAGATTGTGCAGTTTGTAAATAAAGAAATGTACAAGCTGATATCTGGGGAAAATATAATAAAAGAAATGACCAAAGCACCCGTAATCTCTAAAAAATAATCGTCCGTATCGTGATGAATGGTAAAAAGATTTAAAAAATCGATGAAAGAGTTTGGCAATGTTACATATGTAAAAAGTGCTCGATACACAAAGTAGAGCAAAATTATAAGGACCCAAGGGGTCAGAAACTACTGACATAGGTTTCACCTAACGACTCATCAGAATAATTCTGACTCGGTCGGTTAGAATTACCAGAATGAGTTACCAGCTCACTTGCCGATTGTAGCCGTGAAACTCAGAGTCATGAGTTTTCCCTCTACCTTATGTTTTTTAAAAAAATAATTGATAATATATTTTTTGCTCTACATTTCTGTATATTGAACAATGTAATGATTCTATGATTTAGAGGTGCATCTAGCGTCCAATTTTAACCATAATATGTATTAAAATACATATTTTAATGTATTGTCATATTCAATGTATTTTTCCTGTGCAACGTCGGGTATCCATGCTAGCTTGAATATAAGTTGAATATAATTAATAAGTTGAATATAATTAATAAGTTGAGTATAAGTGAATTAGGTTAAATATTAGAGATGGAAACTAACTATTTGAGGTGTAGTAAGGATGCTGTCATTGTATAAATGACAAATAAAAATCTGTCATAAATTTTAGGATTTTGTGAGTTTTCATGCCGACAGTTATGTCAATAGGTTTCGTTATTTTAATGTGAAAATGACACGGAAAGCAGGAGATAAACTTGGAACAAACGTCGGTACAAATAGTATTAGATATGGGAAACTCCCGAAGTAGACTAACCCTAACACTAATCGTAACACTAACCACAGCCTTAACATTAATAGTAACCCTATCCCTAACACTAACCCGAATCCTAGCGTCTCAAAGGGTTCAGTTATTTCCGTGAAATGTAATGAAATATAATGCTTTTTATACGTAATATAATGATAAATTCATACAATGACTGCTGTTTAAACAGTGGTATTGCATCCAACAAAGCCTTCGTCTGATGATGACCACTAACACAGAGTGCCCCAGCAGTATCTTACTATACCACCAGACTTTGTTGGTTTGTGTCCCTCTGTGGGATTGCCATATCCACGCTGATGCAGTTAGAGACTTGGATCTTTTTTTCTTCTTCTTCTTGTCTGATTGAGAAAGTCCAAGTTTTGTCAAGAATTTGGAGGTTGAGTTGGTAATGAATCCTAGGCTTCGATCAGAAATACACTCGTTATCCAACTATTTCTGAAACATTGTTCTCGTAGGTCTTCATATTTTTCCAACATGTTGATGTGCCCAGTCGAGGTTTCCCTCAAAAGGGACTCTCTTGCGCGCTATTGTGCATTAGTATCAAAACGTCTAGAGGAAGATTATAATAAGGTGATTATAATGAATTTCGGTTACGTTTTCTTTATATCTTTATAGTCGCATTTTGTAACAAAGAAACGTTGCGATGAAAAGAAAATATAATTGATTATTAATATTGAAAATCTTTTCGAAAAGAAAAAGAAAAACAATTTTAACATCACCAATAAACAGATAAAGAGATAAAGAGACAGAGAGATAAAGAGACAGAGAGATAAAGAGAGAGAGACAGAGAGAGAGAGAGAGAGAGAGAGAGAGAGAGAGAGAGAGAGAGAGAGAGACAGAGACAGAGACAGAGACAGAGAGAGAGAGACAGAGAGACAGAGAGAAAGACAAAGAGAAAAAAGAGAATGATTCAAAATGAATGGCTAGATGGCATCATTTTTTCTTCTCTCCTTCTCCCAAGTAAAAGCCATACAGTTCAAAATGTTAAGAAATGTCACCACTATCCTGCTGACACATTTCCTGAAATGCCAGTTAGTTCATCTAGAATTATAAGAAGCTGACTGCTTAGTAAAAATGCAACACTTCTACCCATGATGGCTAGAACACCAACAAGAAGAAGGGCTCACAATAAAAAAAAGAAAAATAAAGAACTTATACAGTTGATCATCAGTTCAAAACATTTAATAAATCAATGATGTAAAGAAGAGAAATTTACATTTTTACAGTTAGTAAAGTATTTTCAATACAAAACAACAGTTAACTACATAAAATATTTTATGGTCTAAGGATGCAAAAAAATATTTTTACCTCATTATCCCAATTGCCGCGTTTCTTCGAATATTTAGTTTCGAGGTAAGGGTTGATGCTTGGCAATTGCTAGAAAAAGAAAGTATATATTAAAGAAAGTATATATTAACGTCTCTCATACTCTGTATCGCTCTCTCTATATATATTGTGTTGATACAAAGAATAAACATACAACACACGTCTCAGACAGTCTCAGACAGATCTCTAATAACAGAAGGTCCAGTTAAGAAGATACCAACCCAGAGATAGAAGAAATACAAGTTAAGATGGAAGACATTAAGTTTAAAAGACATACATAAACACACGCACCTGTATGTATATAAACCACACACACACACACACACACACACACACACACACACACATATATATATATATATATATATATATATATAAACACACACACGTAGATGTATATAAACACAAACACACATATATATATATATATATATATATATATATATACATACAAACACACACATATATTTATACAGATAAACACACACTCCAATATATGTATATGAACACATATATATATACACATATACACACACACATATATATACACATAAACACACACACACACACACACACACACACACACACACACACACATATATATATATAATATATATATATATATATATATATATATTGTATTTACATGCTAGTCATGAGGTGACGAATTGGTTTGAAGTAGTTTGTTCATTAGTCTTTGCAAATATGGTTAAATGAAATTACAAGCGTCCTCGAATGCGCATATGGCAATGAAACGATCATATTCCCTTTTATTTTTAGGAGAATACATTTTCGAGATGCGGATGACGCAACATTGGAAATGAATAAAAAGGTTGTATACGTACAGCTGATCCATCAAGATATCGTCTATTTCTTGGATGATCCCGAACTGGTAAGGATGCATAATTATTCATGTCTACTGACTGAAAAAAATGAACACAAAATTCATGCAAAACTTTTTCTGGGAACTTTTTTTTTAAAGTATTTTATATTAATTTTAATTCGACTGTAAAAAAAAACAAAAAAAAACTTGGTTTTATTCGAGAGAAAAAAAGATTTTCTTAAATTTTGACTTAGAAAATTATTTTAACAAAAAAAAGATAATCGTTTTAATAGGTATGATAAAAAATCGCAAAGGGTGTTAATGTATATATTTTTTTAATTTTCAAACTATTACCGAAAACAAAAAATGAAAATTAAGAATTCAATATCCGAAAAATTTAAAAATTTAAAAGTTATTTTCTTAAAACTCAAAAAATAATTATTGTAGCGTGTTTTTTTTTGTTTGTTTTTGTCGTAGTTTTAAAAACAATATTTTGAATTGATGCAAAAAACGTATTTTCTTTGATTCAATTGGCCCATTTTTATTCACTTTAAAAATTTAATAGTGCATTTTAAAAGTCTGGAAGGTGTCATGAGCTTAATATTCTAACCGTAAATCAAGCTTTATCTAATCTATCTAAAAATGTTAGTTCGCGAGAGATTTACACTAAAAAATAGAATGTGCTTAGGTGTTAGTACACGTGACATTTAAACGAGAGAAAAATTGTTCTTTTTTTCTGGCAGTCCAAAATAGAGAACTATACATTATGGGATTAATCAGGGCCAGGTGGTAGACGACACAAGATAAATTTGTTGATATGTTTACACTTTAAAACTAATTCTCTTCTTTTGTTTAACAAATTTTTATCAGCCTGTTGTAGGATGCATATTTTTCTTCCAGACACAATCTGCAGTTAGAGTAACCTACTTTATAAGCTTTTTTTACAATACTCCATTTTTTCATTGGGGTTTTGCTCGTTATATGCTATTCATATATGGATTATATATTACTGTTATATATATATATATATATATATATATATATATATATATATATATATATATATATCGTGTGTGTGTGTGTGTGTGTGTGATGAAATATATTGGAAAGGTGAATAATGAACATAATCAATCAGTTCAATTAATATTTCGTCTCTGTTAATTTTAGAAACTTCAGCAGAAATCACATTATTTTTCATGACGAGCGTTAACAAAAAAAAAAAAAAAGATAAGCGTTAAATAGGTATGATAAAAATCGCAAAGGGTAGTAATATATATATATATATATATATATATATATATATATATATATATATATTTAATTTTCAAACTATTACCAAAAACTAAGTATAGAGACGAAATATTTATTGAATTGTATTCGTTCTTCACCTTTCCAATATATTTCCTCACATCTTGTATTTTTCTTAATCTGTTATTTTCTTCACACACACACACACACACACACCACACACACACACACACACACACACACACACATATAATATATATATATATATATATATATATATATATATAATATATATATATTCAGTGTTATCAGGGAAGGCTAATGCATCTGTCTTTTTCAAATCTGTACTATCAACAACATTTTAACTTTAAAAACATTTCTAATACGATTTACTTAGAAAAAATATTTAAGTTGACTTACTTGACTTTCAGGATGAAACATAAACTGCAATAAACAGAAAAAAAAGAACATTAAAGAACATTGTAGAAATTAGTGTATAAGACTCTCATGAAGATATTAGTGGCATAGTTATGTACTCACTAACAATGGCTTGCGAGACTAGCTTGCTATTGGCGTGGTGTTAATTGGTAGCTGATACCCATTTCTTATAATGCATTAGGTTATCCAAAAGATGGTAACCTAACGCAGGACATATACATTGAACAAATCTCTACAAAGAGTTATAACAAATACTTATTGTCTGGGCAAAGTCCAACAGAAAGAATACAAAACAGGATAGATAAATGTTCTAAAGAAAAGTATTTGTAAAAAGTAAGAATAAAAGTTGTCACTTACTGCGAAGAAAGCCTCGCATAACAAGTACGCGGATAAAGGGGCACAAAAGATGCGCCAAGCCTCTATGAAACCACAGAGTATAAAAGGACTGTATATAGGTACACATATTGCCTGTCGCTGGGGTGGGGTGGGGATAAACCTCCCAGTCCAAATGAACGGAGACAACTTGTGTGTCGTCCTAAAGGCTGGAGATTCCAGGAGATAGAGAGTTTGGCTTTCAAGGGACTGCCCTTATATATTCTGGTCCAACGCCACCTAACGATAAACCGTAACAAGTAAGGGAGGATAATTCTTCCACTATTAATTCTTTCAACTCAGTAAGATAAAAAGAAAAGAGAAAGTAAGAAGAAGGAGATAGAAAGACAAAACTAAATGATAAACGAGAAGGTTAACTAATGGAAAAAAGGGTGGAAAAGAACAAAGAAAAGAAAGAACTGAAGAGAAAATAATCAGTGAAGAGAGGAAAGAAAAAGAAAAATAAACTGAAAAAAAAAAAAAAAAAAGAATCAATATAATAATTAATTAACTTCTTTGTCTGAAGAGTTACTTGTTTGACTTTTGGTTGCAAGTAAAAGAGAATCTACATTGAGGGCTCGATTTATAATGTACGTACATTATAAATCCAGCTGAATCCAGATTTTGTAACATATAATATATCTTACAAGCTAACATCGTTGATCCCAGGGCACCACCCACAGGCAACACCTGCCACCTTAATTTAGATGAGGAGGACTGGGTTTATTGCCCAGTGCCTGAGGTGCCCTCCTTGGGTGGGAATGCCGACGAGATCAACGCATTCTTTGCACTCGCCACCTATGAACTTCGGTTTGTGGATGGCCTTGTGCCTAACCCGTACACGTGGGGTACGTGGTAAATATCTATAAAATAATTTAAAAAAAAATGAAATTATGTTACGCTTATTTTGGAGTCCAGTTTGGCAGTGTATTTACATTTCATATTGTTTAAATGTGTAGCGATTAGCTGCCCCTGCTTGGTCTGGAAGAGTTATCTTCTCTTTTTTTAAAGATTTTCTACCGCCAGGGGTGCTGACTATTTAATCGAGGAGGTGATAAGTTTGAACTCTCTTGTCTCCGGAACAGCAACCAGCACACATGGGTTAGACGTTTGCGTCTACACCCTTTCTAAGTAAGTGACTTTCCTTCATGGACTCTTCATAACTTCTTTATAGTACATTTATGCATCTGTTTTATACACCTTTGTGTACCTTCTATTCCTATATGTGTTCATAATGTATTTCCTTTAGATACATTGTATTTTGTATACGTATTTCTGTATAAACGTTTCTCCACGTGCTCATGTATTAAAGTCCGTTTTGATACATTTCACACCCTTGTCGGAATATTGATTGTACTTCTATGTAGCCACGCGAAGATCATTAAGACTTCAAACCAAATATAATACCACTTAACCTAACAAATGTGTTTATATTTCAAATCATTTTAAAAAAAAATGACAAAGTCAAACCCCAGTTTAGCATTGTAAATGAAATCCCCAACTTCGATCCCTTTCACTCTGACTTTAAAACTTGAATTTTCTCAGAAAGTAAAAAACAAACCCCCGAGAAATTATTTCTATAGAGAGTCGATAAACAACCCCCAACCTAACCAAGAAAAGGGGGTGCTCCTGGAGGTGATGACACTAAGCTTCAGTTATAGAGATGTGGGTAGTTTGGAGTATCCCGTCATTGTCATTACTCTCAGATCCACTGTGACTCTGAGTGCTCGTACCTGTCAGGGTCATATCTATGGATCAAGTAAGTCTATTTCAAAATTATTCGTATTTGATAGGAATACTCGATGCCATATAAATGTAAATTATTTGTATTAAGATATTGAAGCTATAATTGTTTACTAAGGATTATTATTAGTTACTTGAAAATATAAAAGTATTTGTGGGCAAACAAATGACTATTATCAAATAGAAATAATTACTTGAAATCATATGATTATTAGTATTAGATGGGGATACTTGAAACCATACAGCTGTGTGCAAATTATTTGGAATACTTGATATCATATAACTGTGTGCAAAAAACTGTTAAAAAACAATTACTCAGAAAATGTAAATATAAATGTACAATGAACGTTATTCCTTAACCTCTAGGCATAGACCAACCCTAGACCGGTTGACATGCTTTTAAAATAAACCAACCAATAATAATAATATTTTTTAAAAAGTTAGTTACCTCAAGATCTAGATAGTCAGGTGTTGGCTCTTCCTGTTGACTAAATGCTGGATTATCCTGAAAAATAGGAAAAATAATAAACATAATTTATAACTCCGATCCAGAATAGCAGTGCTCAACAACCAGTCTGATTGGTCAGCAAAATGCGGGAAGGATTTTACGAGAGAGTGAAGAGTAGGCAGTCTGCACTGAATATTTGAAGAGATGACTGCCAGTTCCCCAAGGCATTTTTACTTGGGCGTAAAATGAAATATGAGCTCAGAAAAAAACACAAAACAAGAACAGAACATCTTGTGTTCGTTATTAAAAACTAAGTGACTAGACAAGACGAGCTCCCCTCGAGACGACTCAAGTAGTTACAGGCTCAAAGAACAGCGAGAATACTATACAGCCAAACAAAAAATCCACCAACGGACACAGACCGAGCCACTCCGATCCAGAATAGCAGTGCTCAACAACCAGGTCCAGCTCAGAGATAAGTAGAATAATATAAGTATATAACGAATATTAAAATTTATACTCCTCTAAATTGACCATACACACATTTTTAAATGGATCCCGCTGTAATGTTCTGAGGGTCGACGATATGGAATGAATACAATGGTAATACAGTGGTAGATTTTAAGTGAATGAATGAACGAATGTTTTTTTCTAGGGACCGGAAGTAGCCCTTTTAAATGTAAAGAGTTCTTAGTTTATCATTCTATGGTCTAAGGGAGTTACACTAAACCCGCCGCGTCACATGTAGAGATTTACCTACGACGTCATTTCTTTTCATGGATCCCGCTATGGTATATAAAGACGGCGAATCGATTCTATTCTTGGATTCGTTTTGTTTCTGTTTTCCTTTGTGGCTTCTACATTTTCATCCAAAACCTACAGCCGACTTCTTTTTAAGAAAAAAAAAAAAAAAAAGAAACACAGCGTGGGGGAGAGGCTGGTTATCAGCCGAAACTGGGCGGGCTGCGGATCGGTACTGTCACATTTAATTCATTTTTTCATCGAAACCCAGATTCAACGCCAGTTATTTTCTGGCAAGCTTCAAGTTTATATATATATATATACGAGTCTGAACACAAAAGCGAACAGCCCTTAGGAACTTCAGCTCGCGGCAAATTACCCTGATATGCTAATAAGAGGTTTGGATTTAGTGTTTTCCTTCTTAGAGATGTTAGTCTAGTATTCTATTGCTTTTGGTTATAATCTATTTCATTTTATACTTACCGTAAATATTTGTATATCAGACGCACTATGTTTTCCTATTTTTCAACCCAAAAGTTAGGTTGTGCGTATTATACGCGAAACTATATACCGTAATTATTTGTGTATAAGACGCACTATGTTTTCCTATTTTTCAACCCAAAAGTTAGATGTGCGTATTATACGCGAGAACTATATACCGTAATTATTTGTGTATAAGACGCACTATATTTTCCTATTTTTCAACCCAAAAAGTTAGATGTGCGTATTATACGCGAGAACTATATACCGTAAATATTTGTATAAGACGCACTATATTTTCCTATTTTTCAACCCAAAAGTTAGGTGTGCGTATTATACGCGAGAACTATATACCGTAAATATTTGTGTATAAGATGCACTATGTTTTCCGATTTTTCAACCTAAAAGTTAGGTGTGCGTATTATACGAGAGAACTATATCATCAATATTTGCTCTAAATACTGTGTAAATTTTGTGTTTTAAGACATGTAATGTAAACTATATGAATTCTTATTCTTAGTCAGTAAGAACCAAAAAAAAGTTGGAAAAAATTCTAAATTTAGGTTAAATTTAACTGCTACAAATTCTAAAAAGTCAGTGCGTATTATACACGAGAATTTCTTTACACCAGAATTTCGTAGTCAAAAGTTAGGGAAGCGTGTTATACATGAGTGTGTGGTTATGAAACTTTATTGTAGAAGGCAAAACCGTATGGATACTCACGTGAGTTGAATCCCTCGATCGTTCCCTTACGTTTGATATCTGAAAAAAGAAAAAGAAAAAGAAAAAAAGAGAGCAACAATTACAATTTGTTGTAAAATAAGTTATCTTCCTAATACAAGTATACTTTAGAGTGAATTAATTTTTCCAAGAAGTTTGGAGAAAATAAGAAGTAAAGATATGGTTGTGTGGCCCCTCATCATGTATTTTAAGCCTGCCTCAAATACTGGTGAAACTTTTGCTATTTTTATTTCATCCAGGAAAACACCAATGAAAGATTTTTTTTTTAAAGTAGGGGCTCCTTTAAAGATTTGGTGGAGTCATCGTGTTGTAGAGCCTAACATGCTGGACTGCGACATTGTAGTAAGCAATTTTAAACTACAGTCATGCAATTACATTCATTTTGTGAAAGAGTTTATACACAGAAATGACAGACATGGCTTATTATTTCGCTAACCTGGAATCTAGTCTCTGCCAATCATGAGAACATGAAGCATAGTTAGAAATTTCAGTTCAAGCTGGGCTTTTTTTGGTTAACTTGGGTTGAATAAAGACGTCTTAAAAATATCGCAAGTCTTGTGTTGGTTAATAAGAACAAGAACGGATAGAAAGATAAAGGAAGACCAGAAGACAGAAAAAAACAGTCGGGCATAGAAGAGACAGCATAGATGATAGACGACCGGCCAGGATAGAAGATAAGTATGATAAGAATAAAAAGAGAAGTAAAAGAGGTTTACAGCATTACACACACATACACACACACACACACACACACACACACACACATATATATATATATTATATATATAAACCTATACATATATATATGTATAACCCAATATATAAATAAATATATACATATATAAGTATATATATATATATATATATATATATATATATATACCTATACGTATATATATAACATGTATAACCCAATATATATAAATAAAATATATACATATATAAGTATATATATATATATATATATATATATATATATATATATATATATATATATATATATATATATAAATGGTGATTTTAGTCGTATACAGATAATGTCTTTATATATATATATATATATATTATATATTATATATATATATGGAGTGAACAAACTATGTGTTTGAAATGGCGATAGCCTTTAATTCTTACCATTTTATTGTTACATTTTAATACGGTAAAAAAAGGGTTTAAAATCAACAGGCAAGGAAGCTCGCTTAAAAAAATGAAATTGTTTCAATACTTTAAATATACGCTCCTACATTTGGGGCGCTGGTGATTGTCGTCAGTGATGTAATCCGCAGGGTTCATTGGGAAGTTTCGGGTCTTCCAACATCAGACTTCCCTCGCCCTGCTGACCCTATCAGAGGTGATCAAACTCTGGTACAACCACCAACAATAGCCGCTAAAAGACTTTTGACAATGGAGAAACTTTCTTGGACGGTTGTAGAACTCTAACCCATTTAAATACAAAGCACCGCGCATCTGATTGGTTGTTAGTAACAGCCAATCAGATGCGCGGTGCCCCAATATTTAAATGGGATACGTAGCCAGAAACACTTTTCTCCGTACGGATCAAAAATGTAAACAAAACGAATATTATAATACACTAATTCTTAGCTTTGTTTATCGTTAAATCTTTAATAAAGTTTAGGAATGCATTTTTAGAAATAATATCTTAATGTAAACAAAAAGAAAAAAATTTCTAAAATAAACAAACATTCTACTATACGAATTATCGGCGATCTTTTTTTTAAAATTTGATAAATCATGTTCCTCTTATTTTCTCCCTTACTCCCGTTTTCTCCTCACTCACTCCTGGTGTTCATAATTTTTTAAAGTCCGGTCATTGACCGGTTACTTTTGCTAGTATATATAGAGAGACATATAGAGATAACGAAAACAAGATAAGTTTTTAAAAAAGGCTGATGTTGCCGGAGATGAAGAGAAAGAAGAAGGAAAAGCGAGAGATACGAGAAAGAAAGAGAAAGAAAGATACGGCGTGTGTGGGAGAGAGAGAGAGAGAGAGAGAGAGAGAGAGAGAGAGAGAGAGAGAGAGAGAGAGAGAGAGAGAGAAGATGGGCTTGGAAAGTCATCGAAGAAATATGAATGGCCAATTCACTCTATTTTTAAAATTGTTTTTACGCTGAATCTTCTTCAATCTCCATTCACTTATTCTATAAAAATAATCTCTGCATTGCATTGTCTCAAGTTACAGTGGGAACAACAATTTGTAATAGGGAGAAAAGTATGGAAGATGTTAAGGGACAAATTGCACAAACCTGTGTTCGCTTCGATTTTGTAAGTATTGATCTATCTGTGGATCTTAGATCAGTTATTCTTTCATATTTGTTTGTTACTGCTTGTCGAAACTGTGAAAAATAAATAAATAAAAATGAAAAACATAGAAATCAACACCAAAGAAATATTTACAGCAATTATAATACGAGAAATGTTCGGAAAGTAATGACTTTTATTAATTTTCAGGGGAAACTACAAAATGTACAGGGATTGCGGTATAAATGCACAATAGCGCGCAAGAGATAATATCATTAGAATCGCATTTTACGTATAAATAGTATTAGATTACGGAAACTCTCGAAGTAGCCAAACACTAACCCTAACCCTGATACTAACCCTAACCATACACTAACCCTAACACTTGCCTATCATCGACTATCGGGTCGGTGGGTTCAGAGTGCTTTGGCCTCTGGACCGGATAAGTAATATAACAGCAATGATCCTAAGGTCTATCCCACAAGGCAATACCTACCCCTTGATTTAAAGAGGCAGGGGTTGGTTTATTGCCCAGTGCTTGAGGTGCTCCTTGAGGGAAATGCCGACGGGATCAACGCATTTTTGCACCTACCACCTATGAGCCTTGGCTCGTGGGTGAGCCAACGTTTTCGTGAAATTTATGAAATGCAATGCTTTTTATCCTATAGTATTATCTCTTGCGCGCTATTCTGCATTAGTACCGGATTGCAATAACTCTGTTTGATAAGGCAGATTTTAAGCTACTATCGGAAAACCGATAGTAGAATTAACTTCCTCTATCGCTAGGGGGTGAATCGCCAACATACGATGTTGGCTGCAAAACCAAACCCCAACACTGAAGGCTGTCAACCTGAGGAGTCACTTTAACAAGGGCTCCATCCACCGCCCACTTCAAAGGACAGTTAACGAGGCGAGTCGCTCAAAAAAGCACTCCCCAACACTTTACTTATTGGACCAGGACGGACGCGTCTCAACAGCACTCTACCACAACGGCGAGTAGAAATCCCTTTCTAGCGTCAACTCACCAACGAACTGTTAATTTCACCTATCAAGATAAGTCTTGTAGCAAAGCCAACAAATTTGCAGCAATCTTTGTATCTTTGTTTAATACATGTGTATAATTTCCAATTGTGTTGTTTGTCTTCTTTCATCCGAATAATTGCCGACTACCGGGAGAATTAAGAGCTCCCTACGGACCGTAATTCCTCTTACTACAAATAACTATTTCCCACATACTCATCACTACTATCAATGTATTTTCGCCAGTGATACACAAGAAATTGATTGCTACGATTGCCACACACATACAAAAAAAGAAGCTGAACCAGGAGAGACGACCATTTTTTTTACAGCTGTGATCACGGCGTCGTCATCTTTTACCGACCCGATTGGCACTGCTCTTCATTTCGTAGATTGACAACAGCTCTATTAAACTTGGTTTGTCACTTTCATGGATGTCTCCATTAGGAGGTGCTCGTGGTGTAGCAGCTATCATCGAACGAAATAAACACAGCGGCTCGAGTTCAAATCCTGGACATGGTTGTTTCGAATTTCACATAATGCTAATACCTTTGGGAGAGGTATGAATTCAACTATTATCCTCACATAGAGGATAAAATTATTAAGATTATTATACTGAATATTTGATACACCATTTAAGGGCCGGGTTAGCTGAGTCGGTAGAGCGTTCGGCTAGAACCCACAAGGTTCCTGGTTCGATACCGACCCTCGCCAACTCAGCGTATGAGTAGCACAGGGATCTGTGCTGTAAAGTAAGGAGCTGATGGTAGGTGTGGTGCTCCACATCAGATGCGAAAATAATCTCCTTGGTCTAGCACTAGTGAAAATGGGATAGACTCTCTAGCTGATTGGCTGATACCGACTCAAGGCCACCCTGACCACTTTACTTTTACTTTATGATAGTGTTTAAAACTGAATAGTAAAGAAGAGTACTATGAAATTTAACCTTATATTAATGTCTAAAAAATCATCTATAGCTAAGTCGGACCAGCTCCAACATGAATTAGAAACCGGTTTGCCAGTTTTAATTTTCCAAAACCAGAACTGCAGGGCCAATCAATCATTATCAATAGGTCATCATACAAAATAATTCTAAGATTTTGTAACACGGAGAAAAGAGAATTTAAAAAATAAACTAAAAAAATATCGAAACGAATTGATAAAAATAATTTTATATAAAAAAAAAAAAAATTAATGGAAAAGAGAATTTAAAAATTAATTTAAAATTAAAATTATAATATGTATGTTTATAATTTATGTATGATTATTATAATAAATACAAATTATATGTATAAATATATAAATTATATAATAATATATATAAATAAATATATAAATTATATGTATGAATATAATTATAATATGTATGTTTATAATTTATGTATGATTATTCAAAATTAAAATTATTTAAAAATAATAAACAACAAAAAAGGCAGATATGCAAAAAGTTCTGGATGTTTGAGATACACTTAAATTCGGAGCTCCCGAAAAAATAAACCAAAAATAAAACAATGCAAAGAAATACTGACCTGTTTGTTAAACACACAGAAAGCCAGAAAAATTAAAAGTCCCTGAAACGAAATTTAAATTAGGAATTAATTTTTAAAAAAGCATACATGGAAAAAAATATAAGAATACATACACACTTACCATAAGCCGGACACCCCCCCCCCCTCTTTCTCTCTCTTACACACACACGCACACACCAACACACGAAATTTGCTATATCATGACACACATAGTTTGTAAATTAATAGCTGTCTTCTCGTGAAGCAAAGATAAAGCGAATTTTCGGAACTTTATCACATTTTTTAATGACTGATGAAATAGTAAATAAATTGTAAAATTTTTTTTAAAAGTTAAAATTTAAGAGTTAAAATTTTAGTTGTACGTTATGTAATAGTGGAAATTCACAAAAATTTGGGATGCCGTGTGAAAGGCTGACCGGTAGGCTTCTGATTAGTCGAGTAGTGTCAACAGTAACAACAGTAACAAGAGTGAAAAGTTGGATAGTTCTGCCATAGTTTTTGGAAGAAGCGGACGTCAGTGTCTGGTTGAGGGTTTTGGAGGAGACGCATCGCAATGACAGTGTGTCTGTTTGAGACCCAAATTTCCAACTTGGGACAATAAAAAAAAATTAATAAATTAATAAATCATCTAAGAAAAAAATAAGAACGTCTTGTGTTCGTTATTAAGAACTGCCAACGGACGCAATGGAAGAGCCCAAGAGATTCCAAAGTTGTTCCAGACCTCTCCAAGAACGGAAATAAACCAACCAGCCCAATAACAGATGCAGAATACCAGAAACTCCGTTCCAGAATAACAGACACACATCCAGATCCAGTCTAGAGATAAGTAGAACTGGATATTTACCTCGTACCCCACTTGTTCAGGTTAGGCATAAGGTCCTGTTAACGTGGGGACAACCCACGAACCGAAGCTCATGGGTGGCGGGTGAAAAACTGCGTTGATCCCTTCGGCATTCTCCCTCAAGGGGGCGCCTCAGGCACTGGACAATAAACCCAGCCCTGCTCCTTTAAATCGAGGGGGCAGGTGTTGCCTGGGATCAACGCTATTAATTTACTCAGTAGGTCCAGCGGCCGAAGTTCACTGGACCCCCGGCATTGGCCGGAAGATAGAAATTACATACTCCCTCAATTAGACGCCACGTCATATATCGAAAGTAATGACAGTATATACTCACTCTCCAAATGGATCCCACCACGTCACAAATATAATTCGGTTACTATTGACTATTACCCACCTACCCGCAATATTACAAAAAGAAGGGGGAAAACCGGACACCTGTTCGGATCGGAGAGGTCAAACATACGAGCTTCATAATTATTCGGTCATGTTGATTCGTTGATATCAGATTTTGGAAAAGTAGGAGGAAATGATGTCATGCGTGTTTTAAAAGCGTGTATCATCATTCACAAAATGTAGAGACATCTCCTCAAGTCTCAGGGCGACGAAGGAGTGGCAACACGTATAGGCTTAACAGACCGAGCGCACATAGTCACGATTTTGCACGTGGGCGGCTCAAAGCCCATCTAACATCGTTACACTGTCGACAGAATAGCGAGGTTGTGAGAGTCCTATCAACCCTCTCTAGGACAGCACTGCTCACCCATAAACGTGGGAAGGGTCTTGAGAATGTGACTCAAACAAATGTCGCCTGAACAACCAAGCCGGTCGGCAACTTACGACTGACGGTTGTTCACAACAACGCGAGGAATGTAAAAGGAAAATACACAAGCAAGAAACATGAAATAAGTCTGGAAACGCGGAATGGCAGGACACTTCTTGATCACGACAGGCTGACTGCTTGGTTGGATTTCATAGTATGTCAACCCTGGTTGTGTTATTTTATACCGTTGACCTTTTCTTTTATTTATTCTTGATAGATATTCAACATATCTTTTAAACTCAATTTTTTAAACTCATTTTTTTAACACACTTTTAAAAAAATCATTTTTTCTATATAACCCATAGATCGGACCCAAACAGGTACAATTCCGGGTCAGTGTTGACTTGAGAGTAATGGTGATGAAAGAGTACTCCACTCTGAACAATGTTGATAGTGCTGCGCTTTCAGGAACCCCACAGAGTGAGGAGGGTGATCTGCGGGATACACTCTTTTCTGGACAGGTAAACCAAAGGGAGTAAGGCGGGAGAGGCTTTTGGTTTTGCCATTCGTACA
>CM042142.1:73802469-73839969 GCA_023376005.1 Doryteuthis pealeii
TTTGAATGTTTGCGTTCTTTGATAATGTTTTGAAAATAAATATGTTGGTTAAATTTGTTTTTGTGTATCTTACGCCACTCATACATGAATAAATCATGGAAAGATAAATTTTGTTTTACGTCTTTTTCTCAGAGTATTGAACTCAATAATAATGTGGCCTGCGCTCGTTATTTTTTTCAATTATCCGGCCCACCGTGAAAAAAGTTTGGTAATCCCTGCTTTAAATTAATGAAATGGAGAGGGACAACTAAATATTAATTTCAATTATTTTTGACAATGAATTCTATTTTTCTTCTTTATATATATATATATAATATTTTACTCAGCATGACTTGGAAAAATATACCATTGATTTAGATAATTTAATCTTGTAGGTGTTACAGCATCTCTTTCAGGTCTTGTTCAACACGTGTAAATAATCAAACAAGTTAGTTTGTTGATTAGATATATCCATTACTACTGAATAACAATGTCGATCCTTGCTGGATGCCCCATACTTGCTACCTTGTGTCACATTTAACGCGTGGTGAACAAACGGGTTGGGTAAATACCTACGCATTTCTCCACACGAGCAGGATGCGACAAAAAAGGACACGGAGTTTAAATGGTTAAAATTAAGAGTTTTCATTCTCCCAGACTAGTTGTGGAAGAATAGTTGGATTCATACCTTTCCCAAGGGTATTAGAGCTATGTGAAAAACAAATATCCTCGTTCAGGATTTGAACTTTAGTCGGCGTGTCCATTTCCTACGACGATAACCATAACACAACTAGTTTCTATTTGGCATATATGCATGCTTTTCGGAGTTACTAGTGTTAGGTTAGTAAAATACGTTTATTTCTCTGTGTGTGGTGTTAAGTGAGGGAGAGTGTTTCTCTAACCGGGCATAGCAATCACGTGATGTACCCAGAAGCTTTAGCGCCAGACTCAGATAGAGATTTTGAACCAAGTTCCAAGGGACAGTCGACCAGAAATTATCTTCGAAGATTGACTAAAACAGAAGTTACCAGAAATCCTCAAATTCCTCTCCATCTGTTGCACTTAAAGGGGCAGGGCTGGGTTTATTGCCCAGCGCCTGAGGCGCCCCCTTGAAGGGAAATGCCGAAGGGATTGACGCAATTTTTCTACCTACCACCCGAATTGAAAGTGGGTCACATGTAAATACCAGTAGTCCCAGCTACTACAGCTGCCACCCACCCGTCCTTCGGGACGGGGGTCCAGTGAGCTTCGGCCTCTGGACCGGTGGGATGCTAAATTAATAGCGTCGATCCCAGAGAGCCGTCCCTCCAGGCAATACCTGCCTCATTGCACTTAAAGGGGCGGGGCTGGGTTTATTGCCCAGCGCCGGAGGCGCCCCCTTGAGGGGGAATGCCGAAGGGATCGATGCAATTTTTCTACCTACCACCCGAATTGTGGGTGGTCCCCACATAAAACGGCCTTGTGCCATATCGTGTGAAAGTGGGACACATGTAAATACCAGTAGTACCAGATACAGTTCTTCGTGTAAGCTGAAACAAGGAAACCCTTCCATTGTACGTTGATATGTATTGCTGAATACAATCTGTTCCCTACATTTTATACCCGTGTTGAGTTATTATTTATTGACCCTTAAACAGGTCATAGCACCATCAAACCGGTAAGTCTCCAAAACTCGGCTCTATACACAGGAAGGACATTATATTGTCAGTCATTGTTTCGTTGTTAAATAAACTATTAGAATTGAACTAAGTTTTAATTCATTTATTTGTCGTTATACTAACACAATACTTGCACATTCCTTGCTTTAAAGTTATTTCACAAGCAAAGTTGCCTGAAAATTTAAACTGAGAGTAGCATCCATGGTTAGTTTTTCTCTTTGTTTAAATAAAATAAAATTTTCAGGTCCTTACCAATATTATGAAAATCACCGGACCGAGAAAAGCCCAAATAATGCCACCTTCTATGGATAACCAGCAGCTGGAAAATAAATGAATAATCTCTCTTTATATATTTGAATACATTTAACTTTAAATACCAGTGTTGAATCTTTTGAATGTTAAATTCTTTGTTAAATTTTTTATTAGTAATAGATATGAGCACAGCTAGGCGGTGGGCATTGCATTTTTTATCATTGGCGACAGTGATGTAAGGGACAAGCCAAGTTCAATACAACCCACGAAATAAATCATCAGCTAATTAGCGGGAAAGACAAGAACTGAGCAGACATTTTCATTTGCTACGACACCGTTATTTCTGCTGTGAAAAAGTAGTTCGCCTCTGCACAAGGCAGATTTTTACGACCACAGCACACAGGCTCTTCTTATCATTATTATTTTAGTTTTTCACACTAGCCGTAGCTGGTGGTTTACTGAAGGCTGAGTGACAGCAAGTATCCTCAAGTCTCCAAGACTCTTCTGAGTATTCTAGCCGATCCCAACAGTGCTGTAGTTTTAGTCTCGATTCTTCCTCTGATTTCCAGTTCACCCAAAATTTTTCCAGAGCTTTGGGGATTGTTCCAAGGGCACCAATTACAATTGGTACGACCTTCACCTTCATGTTTCACAGCTTCCTCAGTTCTCTGGCAAGGTCTATGTATTTGTCTATCTTTTCGCTTTCTTTCATTTTCACTCGGTGGTCGGCTGGGACAGCAAAATCCACGAGGTGACAGGTTCTCTTTTTCTTGTCAATTAATACTAGGTCCGGTCTCCTGGCCGGGGTTAGGTAATCCGTCTGTACTATTATTATTATTATTATTATTATTATTATTATTATTTCACTCTTTGTTAGTTTTTCACACCAGCGTAAGCTGATGGTCTTTTACTGGAGTCTGAAGGACAGCAAGTCTCCTCAGGTCTCCAGGACTCTTCTGAGTATTTATTATTATTATTATTATTATTATTATTATAGTTTTTCACACCAGCGTTAGCTATTATTATTATTATTATTATCATCATCATCATCATCATCATCATAATTATTATTATTAATTATTATTATTATTTTCACTTCTTTTGGGTTTTTCACATCAGCGTTTAACTGATTGTATTTCGCTTGAGTCTGAGTGACAGCAAGTCTCCTCAGGTCTCCAGGACTCTTCTGAGTATTCTAGCCGATTGCAGCAATACAGTTGTCTGGATGGACTCAATTCTTCCTCTGATTTCCAGATCCTCCAGTCTTTTTCCCCAGCTTTTTGGGACCGTTCCCAGGGCACCAACTACAATTGGTATCACTTTGACCCTCATATTCCACAGCTGTTTCAATTCTCTTGCAAGGTCCAGGTATTTGTCCATCTTTTCGTTTACCCTCAACTTCACCCTGTGATCTGCTGGAATCGCAAAGTCCACCAGTTGACACGTTCTCTTTTCTTTTTTTTTCTTCTTTTTTTGTTAATCAACACTAGGTCTGGTCTCCTGACTGGGATAGGATGATCCATCTTTATCTCAAAGTCCAGAGAATTTTATGCGCTTCACTCTCAAGAACAGATTCTGGTTTATGCATATACCATTTTATTGTATGGTCAAAATTTTTTTTTTCATAATTCCCAGTGGATCGCCTTCCCAACCCGTTGTGCTAGTTTGCTACATTCAATACATGGTTTACAGTCTCATCCCTGTTACCGCATAGTCTACATTTACTGTTTTATTGGGTCTTATCAATTTTTGCTTTGATATAATTTGTTCTTATGGCATTATTTTGTGCAGCAATTATTAGTGATTCAGTTTCTCTTTTGAGGTTTCCAACTCTCAACCATGTCCAAGTCTTTTCATGTGCAACCTTTTCGATTTGTCGTTTGAAATGTCCATATAATTGTTTTTCTTCCCATTTTTGTTTTCTAGTCTTGTTTTCTAGTTCTGTTGTTTTTCTGTTTGTCCATATATTACATCTGCTATTGTTGGCTGCCATAAGTAATCTGTCTTTGCTCTTTTTTGTGTAGTCTTCGAGTTGTGGGATTGTGGTCTCTATACAGTCCTCTAGCAAGATCTCTTCCATCATCCTTTCTTGATACATATAGTATACCTAGGGTGTAGAGTTTTGTGCATTGTCATTAATTTTCTAGTCCTTTGGCCAATCTGTCTGTTTTCTTCTTTTGTCCATTTTAAGAATGGCCCAGAGTATCTTATAATGATGACGGCCCAGGTATTTATTCCTTTGAACTTTGAATTCCTGCTGTTGAGCTTGGTTTGTAGGAGTTTTCTTGTTCTCTTGAGGTATTCCTCTTTACTTTTCTTTTCATTTCTGTTTGCTTGATATTGTCTGCTTCTAAAATTCCTAAGTATTTGTAACTTTCGTTTTCATTAAGTGATTTTATAGTGTCCTGATTTGGCAGTTGTATTCCGTCCATTAATTTTCTTTCGCCCTGTTTTATTACTAGCATAGCACATTTTTCGATTGCGAATCCCATCCCCATATCTTGGCTATATATTCTAATGGTTTGTACTAGGGTTTCTAATTCCTTTTCATTTTTTGCAAATTTTTTTGTGTTATCGATGTACATAACATGGTTTATTTTTTTCTTGTGGGTTAGTGAATTTGTATCCTCCTGTACATTATTATTATTATTATTTCACTCCTTTTGAGTTTTCACATCAGCATTAGCTGATAGTCTTTCACTGGAGTCTGAGTGACAGCAAGTTTCCTCAGATCTCCAGGACTCTTCTGAGTATTCTGGCAGATTGCAGCAGTGCAGTGTTCTGAATGGTTTCAATCCTTCCTCTGATTTCCAAACTTTCCAAACCCTTTTCTAATCCTTTGGGAACTGTTCCAAGTGCACCAACTACAATTGGTATTGTTAAGTATCTGGTCGGCATCCTTAGTTCCAGATGTAATAAGTAAGTAAGCAAGCCAATAAGAATCCGGTGTTAGGGTATTCTTTGTAAGTCCGTCGTCCAAGATAATCCAAGTATCAATGACATAAGCTCAGAATGGGGTCTATTAATACAGCATAAGCAGCAGCAGCAGTGCCAGTGATTGGACAATAGAAATGCCTTCGGTGGTCACGTGGTAGTCAACGGGTCTATATCTAGGAGTGACCGTTTGCCTCATGCCTTATATCTAAAATAATTCAACAGGTATCACTTTCACTTTCATGTTCCATAACTTTTTCAGTTCTCTGGCAATATCCAGATGTTTTATTATTATTATTATTATTATTATTATTATTATTATTTTAAATACTCTTAAATTTATTTTTACTCTTATTATTATTATTTTAAATACTCTTAAATATAGTTACTTACAAGTTTGTATTTCCATAACCTTCAGTCTTCGTTATACCAAGGGTAACAGCGACAATAATTGCAGGAAACACTAAAAATACATTAAAGAAAATTAAAGCGGTTGATTAGTTGGTAGGTTGGTTGGTTTTTATGGCATGTCAACCCTTGTTGGGTTATTTTATGCCAAAGACGTTTTTTTTTATTCATTCATGATGGGTACTCAACATTTTTTTTTAACTCAATTTTTTTAAACACATTTTTCTCAACTCATGTTCTTCTATTCAACCTATAGATGAGACCCTAACAAGTACTACCACCCCGAGTCAGAGTGCACCTGGGAGTAATGGTGATGAAGGGGTACTCCACATTCCCCACAGCTCCAGAATTAGAACTTCACCATCAGATAGAGTTTAACATCGTACCCTTGACATTATGACCCTCAGTCACCGCCTTCTAGCACATTTATGATAAAAAGGGCTGGGGCTTGTCATAAGGGGAATAGAGTTGAGAACCATAAAGGTGCTAGGGCTTGACACGACTAGTCGAGTGATCCGAGAGGACCTCTCCGACTGTCCATCTAGCCTAAGTAAGGGCCAAAGTGGAGTGTTGCAAGTCATAGACTGCTCAGCCACCAGTATTCAAGCATTACGGGTCGCCACCCACGGACAACAGGTCGGTCCATTGGGGTGCCTTACACCTCCGCAGAGGTGCAGTGGTGTATTCTAAGGCCCCAGCCGACAGCTCTGATTTAGATATTTTCCATTTCAACTAAAAGCAAAAAAGCAAAAAAAAAAGAAAAAAGAAAAAGAACAAAAAATTATAAAAAACAATCATGTTTTAATGTTATTTCAACTGCAAATTAATCTAAAATTATCTTGAAAAATATTGTCCACGGCAAGAATTTTCTCATATTAAGTAATCTCTCTCTCTCTCTCTCTCTCTCTCTCTCCTCACACACACACACACATTTATTTCTCTCTCTTCTCTCTCTCTCTTCTCATGCTTTCTTCCCATTCCCCCTCTTTATCAAAGTCTTTTCGACTTAGTAATTTCTACTATATCCATAGAAATATCGATGGTATACAGAAAAATATCCACTGTATATATAAAACTTACATCAACTAGACGACAGCGGTCCATGATGATATTGATCCTTCAAAGGAAATCTGGCTCTGTCTTACTATCCTCCTACTATAAAAAGGTGTCTATCTTACAGTGCTTACCCACTCTTTTGGTATTCATTAAAAGGATTTTCCCCAAATCCAAAACGATCCTCCGTAAAGCACGTTTGGTTTAAACAAAGGCAGTAATCCATACTAAATACATAAAAAATATATATGATATTCTTTGAATATAAATAATTATCCTAACTAGTGAGACCTGTGGATATACCACAGTATGAGATATACTTATGTTTGATATATATATATATATACTTTAAGTGCTATTTCGAAAAAAAGATTACTTACACCAGGTAAGACATAGCATCAGTGGCAGTCTGTTGAATGTCATGGCAAAAACTGAGAAGATTGTAATGGCCATATCGGCTGCATACATCAACAGAGAGAAGAATAAAGACAGACAGAAGAAATGAAGCAATGCCGCTACAATTGTACACGCAATCTGAAATTAAAAAAGAAAAAGAAAAGATTGTCAATAAATTATGATTATCAATATCAGAAAAGAAAAGTTTAGTTGCAACCAATCTAGGAAAAGGAAAAAACGTTTATTTTCCCACCCTGTCAGTGGGATTTAGGACACACTGACTATATCCCCTGCTGAGGAGTAAGATCCCATCCTTCCAAAAGGAGTGTCTAGAATATAACGTTAAACTGCATCTGATGATGAGGCACAATTCTGGAGATCTGGGAAGTGTTGAGTACCCCTTCATTGCCATTACTCCCAGGTTCACTTTGACTAGGAGTGGTAGAACCAGTTAGGATCCCATGTATGGGTCAAATAGATCTATTTAAAATATTTGTATTCGATAGAACCGTTTGCAAAAAAAAAAAAAAAATCCCCCAAAAACAAAACTACACAAAAAGTGTAAATAAGAACGTACAATGAATGCGATTCTCTAACCTCTCGTTCTAAAATAATCATAGACTGGTTAACATGCCGCTAAAATCAATCAGTCAATCAAAGTTAAGTTATATACTTAGTGCTGCTTATTCTAGCACAAGGTCATAGTAGTTGAGCGCTCGAGAAGGCCGAATTCAAAACATGAGCGAACCTAATTTACTGCACCGTGGACCGCCGTAGATGGTCTATAAAATAAGCACGGCTGATATATATATATATATATATATATATATATAATATATATATATATATATAAAACTCTCCGCACGAGTAGGATGTAACACAAGGTCAATATGTTAAGCGGAATTTAACAGTTAAATCAGAGTTTTCTTTCTCATAGACTGGTTGCCTAGTCAAGTGAGGGTATACCTTTCCCAAGGATATCAGCGCTATGGGAAATGCTAACAGCCGTCTCGGATTTATTCCATAATTCGTGGGTAGCTACGAATTATGTCTGTAGGGGTAGTTAAAATTTAAAAAAACGGGATGGTAAATGGAAAGTTACCGTTGACCGTTGTATTTGATTGACAAGGTAGTTCATTTTCTCTGAACTGTACGCCAATTGCTGATTGGCTGAAGGGAATGCAACTGATCTAGTTAGTCAGATTCTAATCGTTAGCTGAGGGAAGTAGACGTTAGGATCGTTTGCTCCCAAAAGATGCCAGCTTCTCACCGCGCGGGAAAACCTTTTGGGCTTTGGGTTTTTAATAAAGAATAAGAAAAATATTAATTCTTTTTACTATAAAAATTAATTGGAAATTGTTTTTACTATAAAAATGCATTGGAAATGATTTTTACTATAAAAATGTTTTGGAAATGATTTTTACTATAAAAATTCATTGGAAATGATTTTACAATGAAAATGCATTGAAAATGATTTTTACTATAAAAATTCATTAGAAATGACATTTCATCATCTCATTCCTTTCCACTCTCTTCTCTCACCATATAATGGGGGTATATAACAGATTGACATGCCTAGAGGTTATGGAATTGCATTCATTGAACGTTCATATTTACATTTTTTGTGGAGTTGTTCCTTAAGTTTTTTTATACGGTCTGATTGAATATGAATAATTCTTAAACAGATCCATTTGAACAAGATATGTGGTACTGTAATAGGTACTATCACTCTGGGTCAGAGTGGACCTGGGAGTAATGACAATGAACGGGTACTCTAAACTCTCCAGATCTCCAGAACTGAAGTCTTACCTTCAAATGCAGTTTAGTGTTATACCCAAGGCACATTAGTTGGGGGGTGGGTGATATTTGACCCTCTACAGGGGATACAGTCAGTTTATTCTACGCTCCGCCGACAGGGCTATAATATAATCTAAGTTTGGTTTGGTTTGTTTTGTTTTACAGCATATCAACCTCAGTGGGTCATTTAATGTCGATAAAGTTTTGAAATAAATCAATTCTTAATGGATAATACAATTTTTTTATAAATACATTTTTCTATTTAACCCATAGATGGACCCTAACAGGTACTACCACTCCGGGTCAGAGTGGACCAGGGAGCAATGGTGATGAAGGGGTGCTCCACATTCCCCAAACCTCCAGAACTGGAACCACACCATCAGATAGAGTTTAACGTCATTCCCAGGACATGTAGACCCTCAGCCACCGCCTTCTAGCACCCATATGATAAAAAGGGTTTGGGGCTTGCCATAAGGGCAATAGGGTTGGGAAAATCATATAGGTGCTAGGGCTTGACGTGACCAGCCGATTGATCGGAGGGGGCCTCTCCGACCGCCCGTCTAGCCCAAGATAGGGCCAAAGTGGAGTATTGCATGTCATGAACTGCTCATCCACCTGGGCTCTATCCTTAAGCATCACGGACCAACAGGTGGCCCCATTGGGGGTGTTACCCCTCTTTAAAGGTGCAGTCGGTGCATTCTAACGCCCCATCCGACAGGGCAATATAATCTAAGAGAGGAGAAGATTTGAACTGACCTTGTGTTCTCTTGCCGCTTCGATACCAGCCAGAAACAAAGTATAAGTGAGTATAATGGCCACACACATGTTGATCAGAAGAACCGATTTGGATTTACCTAATTTTGTTTTGGCCATTTGCCTAAAAGAAAGAGAAAAAAAAGACAGAATTAAAAACAAAACAACAACAGATGAATTCTTTGTCTGAATTTCTTTGATAAACTTTGAATCCATTATCAAGTCTTTACTAATTTTATTCATCGTCATTTACTCATCATTTAGATCAGGAATCACCAAGCTTTTTTCACAGTGGGTCGGATAATTGAAAAAATAACGAGAGCGCTGGCCACATTATTATTGTGTTCAATACTTGCTAGCCAGAACGAAAGCTCTGAGAAAAAGATGTAAAAAAAAAATTATCTTTCCACGTTATATTCATGGGTGAGTGGCGTAAGATGCACAAAAACAAATTTAACCAACATATTTTTTTTCAAAACAGTATCCAAAACATTACAAATTCAAGTACTGTCGGCGGGCTTAATAGTTTGGTGAACCCCGATTTAGATGTCTATCAACATTATTAACTAGCAGGATATGTGGATATACCACAGTATGATAATTTATTTATTACAACGATGGATATGTTTACTTAAGAGCTATTGCAAAATAGTTCAATATGTAAAAAGTATAATAATATTTATCTAACTCTCTCTCATGCTTTTTTCTGTCTTTCTTTCCTTTTCATCTTTTCATTATATTCGATCAAACATACTTATCCTACAGAGTTTAAAAAAGAATGAAAAGAAAAAGACGAAAAATATTATTATGCATGCCACAGCAAATTGTAAGCCTGAATGGCACTGAAAAAATATGGTGTATGGGTGGGGGCTCTGTTTATGCGGGAAATTATCACGTAGGACCCTACGACAGTTTTAAAAAGTAAACAGAAAAAGCGAATAAAAAAACTATTGTGATGCTATAAGCTCTTCTGTCTCTGAGTGCATATATATATATATCTCATCCACAGATATATATAGGAAAGGCATGGATGGCCATACTCACTGACACTAAAGCGACATCTCTTCCAGGCTGTAGTCATCAGTACTGCTGTATGGCTGCACTACCTGGACCCTAACGAGGCGCCTCGAGATAAGCTAGATGGGAGCTGCACAAGAATGCTGCGAGCAAAACAGCATCCCACAAGGGAGCAGCTGTATGGTCACCTGCCCCTATCTTGAGACGGACTAGGCATTGCTGGAGAAGCAAGGATGAACTCATAAGTGATGTTCTCCTGTGGAAGGTATGTAAAGATGCTGGCTTCCCTGTGGCGATGAATGATAGGGAAGTTGGCGAGAGATTGTCTTGGATATCCGTGCTGCCTGCGCGACATGATGATGTTCCATTTCTTAAGCGGAGTTTAACAGGTTTGAAAAAGTTTTCCTTCTTCTAGACTGATTACTAAGCCAAGATTAAAGAGCTCAGTTTGCCCTACTATTTACCCATAGCTGGAGAGAGAGTAGTTGGATGCATAGATTTCTCAAGGGTATTAGCGCTATGAGAAATGCAAACAGCTTCATCCAGGATTTGAACCAAATATATATATATATATATATATATATATATATATATATGCATGTAGGAGTGTGCGTATATGTACGGATGTGTGGGGGCATATGTAGCATATATGTATGTATGTATATGGATGCGTGTGTATAGTAACATCAAAAGGATAGCTAAAACAAGTGACACATACAGTCTAAAATATTTTTGATTTTTTATAGATTTAAATCTAAAATTTTCACGCTGATTTTGAAATACCTTTTAAATATAGAAATCCTTTTTTTATAGTGTCACTTGTCAATCAGGTGACCCTAGCATACTTTTCTCTCATAAATACACTTTTACAAAACTGGCCATTCATTAGATGATAAAGATAAAAGAGAAGTAACTGTTATTGAAAAAATAAGGGATTAATTAACTACCCTTGGCACAAGGAAACCACGCTGATTTTTAAATAACTTTTAGATATAGAAATCATTTTTTTATAGTGTCACTTGTCAATCAGGAAACCCTAGCGAAATTTTCTCTCATAAATACACTTTTACAAAACTGGCCATTCATTAGATGATAAAGATAAAAGTAGTAACTGTTATTGAAAAAATAAGGGATTAGTTATCTGCCCTTGGCACAAAGGAACCAATCAAACAATACCGTAGATTGGCGCCTAAATTGAACACCTGTCTAGTGTTACTTGTAATGTTGACCACCACAGCAGCAAGGTGTCTAATCCAGTCTCAGAATTAAGATTTCAGTAGATAAGTCTGGCCGCAACTCTATTAAGTTAGTAAGTTGTATTTTTTAATATATGTTTGTTCTTTCATTTGTTTGTTGAGTTTTTTTCATCCGAATTTGAATGCCTATCTGTTAATGTGGACAATACATTGTGCCCAACAAAAAAGACCATATTGTTTAAGACTTACTTCCAAAAACAGATGTAGAGAATGATTGTCAACACGCAACAGGCAATGGAAATAGAACAACCGATGATTGTAATTAGTGACAGAGCTTTGTTAACTTCGACGTCCTAGAATGAAAAAAAAAAAAAAAAAAAAAGAGAGAGAGAGAAAGTTAAAAAAAAAAGCAAAACAGAATAAAAACAAGTAAAAAAAAAAAAAAAACAAAAAACAAAACAAACTATGACAATCAGAAAATCAAACTAAGAAGAACCAGAGAAATTATGTAAGACTTCATTGCTACACACACACACACACACACACACACACACACACACATCTTCTTATTATAATGGAGATTTGGTGTCTTTCAGTCCGTAACATCACTAATATATAGAATAAATCTTATTTATTAACGATGTCTGAAAATCTCAGATTTGCCTCAAAACAGCCCATGTCATTAGTGCGTTTAGAATCTTTCAATGTATCTTATATATCAATAAGAAATAAAGGTTTACATAATATATGGTTTATATTATATTTGCATAATGGTTTAAACAAAACCGGCTTTAATAAACAATTACTTGGTGTTATTGATCTCTAATATTATTGTTTTATTCTCCAGCGTAATAAAATCAATACTATGAATGATTTTATATAAAAACTAATTAAAATATAACTAAAATAAATGTAATCCTTATATATGCGTTCTTATTTTATTTCATTAATCTTTCTAATTTGATATATTTCATTATATTAAAACTAAATACCTACGCCTGAAGGGCGCCTATTCTTACTGGTATATATATAATGTATAGACATACACAGGCATAGACACACACACACACACACACACACACACACTAACACACACGCACACATATATGTACTAATTACTTTACTTATTACTTATATAGTAGAAAGTAGGCGGAATGGCTTATTGTCCGCGTCAGCTCGATAGCGACGGAGTCTATCCTCTTTTCACTAGCGCTAGATCAGGGAGATTGTTTTTGGATCTGGGGTGGAATGCCACAGACACCATCAGCTCCCTACTTTACTACACAGTTTCAAGTCATTTCTTGAGTTGGCGTGTGTCGGTATCGAACCCGGAACCTTGTGGTTCCAATGCGGATTTTCTACCGACTAAAAAGAACTAATACATTCCAATTGATTGATTGATTGATTGGAGCCTTGTCAAGGTTGACAATGGATGCAACAGCTCTTTATTAAAACAATCTGGAAAAACTTTATACTACTCTACCCCTATGTATATTCATCACTCTATAAATCAGGTTTTCTCAGACATTTTACACCCGACAACAATAGATGATTCGAATAGGAAATTAAAAAAACATAACTAATTTACTAGTGTTTAATAGAATTTACATTACAGAAGAATCAGTAAAGTATGAATGCAAATGCACTTGAAAATGGGAATTATGGGTTTGGTGGGCAATGAGGGGTTTACGAATATTAGGTTACAGGTTTGTGAGTTTAAGCTGAAAATCAGTACATTTTATGTTTAAAGAGATTCTCTGTTTGCTTAGCGTTATTGTAATTTACCACGCACGCATGAGCTCTTCCAACTATAAATAGCAACAGGTTCTACACTTATACGAGAGTTAATATTTCAGCGGATAGCCGATAAGACAGCCTTGAGTATAAACCGACTCATTGGTATATATTTGTGCTACTGTTCTTTTTTAATATATTTGTTTAACTCATTTCATCTCTTGTGTCTTTATTCTGGTCCCTAACCAAGCCACAACAGTTAGTAAATAATGCACATGGCTAAACACAGGTCCCACCATATTCTCTCCAAAATTTTTTAACAATCAACGATCCTAAATATAACTGGGCGATGTCTTCTCTTGTTGTATTGTCCTCGGCCGGAAAACGAAGCTTCCGGCAAAAAGACAAAGAAAAATAGAAAAATATATATTTTAAAAAAAAGGGGAAAACGAAAGCGAGGCTTTCCGGTCAAGGAAGCAGGGTGAAGATAAAGAAATATATAACAAACGTCCGTTATCAGATCAAAAGATAAAGATACGTAGGCGTGTCGTCAATACAAAAAGCCAGAGGGTCGAGCCGACAGTCAGACAAGAGACAGCGAACAGAGCACAAGGAGCGACCGTCGACACGGTCGATCGCTGCCAGTGGGCAGTGAGGATCGCTCATCCCTTTACCTCAATATAGCCAGACCATCCCAACAGAAGTAGTTGCCATCGTCAACCCTTGGGCATTCCTATTGTCACGCTCGCCACCCACAGCCAAGAAGAGAAATAAAGTCAAAACTCCTACTATATCCATGTGTGTGATTTCATTAAGCGACCACTACATATATCGTTTAGGGTCGTGAACTTGAAGCCGCCATATAACATATAGATCTTTGAGCCCTGTACGTAACACTCTAATCTAAAATCCCCACCTAAAAAGTAAAAAAGTAACTATAATGCACCCACCCCGATCGCTGTATCTGACGCTGTCTTGTAATCATACTATTTAGCTGAATAGTAATATTGGTATTCGATTACTTACATATATACTGGTCAATACAGCGAAGTTGGTCAAATGGTAACATTTGCATCGTGTTTCTGAGCTATTGGAACTTGCCACTTCACAGCCTTTTTGCGACCAACCAACACCCGTTGTAGCACTGAAAAAATAAAAAAATAACACATTGTGAAACTGGGAATATAACATGTCATATACACCTATTGAAACAACAACAAACACACATCTTGTACATAAAACTACTTCTCGTTTATTGTCCGTATATATATATATATATATATATATATATATATATATATATATATATCTTCTTATTATAATGGAGATTGTGTGTTTTTCTGTCTGTAACCGAAACTATATTACTACTTTCCGTTAGTTATTGACATCACATTCTCTATGATTTTATTTTTATTTAAACCTCAATTATAGATAAAATTGTTTTACATTATATATATATATATATATGTGTGTGTGTGTGTGTGTGTGGTGTGGTAATCCAAATGACAGGTTAGTAAGAGATGATTCTATTTGGGATCATCAAAATCTCACTGTACAACCATACTGTATGCTCTTGTAGGTGCAAACATATGTACTCATACAAGGATTTTTATAATTGCCTAAAAAGAGCTCAATGAATAATAATCAATACATTAAATTATGTACAGAGCAATATATTTTTTTGTAAACCCCGTCTGATGAGGCTAGACTCATTTTTTGAGTTTCTGGTCGAAATAAAATATAATAGGATGACAGTTTGTTAAGTTTTCTTTCTTTGAAAGTTATATATATATATATATATATATATATATATATATATATATATGTATGTATGTGTGTGTGTGTGTGTGTGTGTGTGTGGAGAGAGAGAGAGAGAGAGAGAGAGAGAGAGAGAGAGAGAGAGAGAGAGAGAGAGAGATTAAACTAACATTCATGAACAGTAATTTGCATCTTTAAATCGACTGTATGATGTGAATTGAACTAATAATAAGAAATAAAAGATGTTTTTCCAAATAATTTTGACTTTTATATGATTCATCTGATTTATTTCAGTTACTTTTTAATTCACCCACGACACCGAGGAACAGCACACATTAGAAACATGAATAAACAATAAACTCCAAGTGTGGATCAAACTCACGTCCTCTTTAACTCCTGGAAATCCAGGTTTTCCATTCCATCTGCCTTATCCTCTAAGCTACGAGAGCATGGTATCTTAGAAGTCTAGGTAACACCTACAATGCACCCTTCCCACTGAAGCTAGGAACAGCGTGTAGCACTATGGACCCTCTGATTGGGTGCGTATAAAGTGCAATGGTGCATGTTTAAATAGCTGCGTACATGAAAAGATGAATAGAGTATATTCATTTACTAAGCTTAGCTTAGATGTTGCACAAGGCCAGAAGTATGTGTCACCCAGTGAGAATCGAACTCACTATCAATGGTCTGCGAATCTAGGTTGCTAACCATTACACAACGTGAGGTGCCCAGATGAATAGAGTATAAGTATATCTATGTGGGGGGGCGGATATATCTTAGTGGATGTGTATGTATATTTATATCAGAGTAGCATATATATGCCGAGATGTGTGTGTGTGTGTGTGTGTTTTCAAACATGTTTATTTGAGCTAGATATGTAACCCTAACCGGTACTACCACTCCGGATCAGAGTTGACGGGAGTAATGGCAATGAAGGAGTACTCCACACAGCCAGATCTCTAGAACTGGAGCCGCACCATTAGATGCAGTTTCGTTTCATACCCAGGACACCTCTCCTTTTTAGTGGTTCTAACCTTTCTGCAGTAGATTGCAGTCGATTGCAAACTGATACAGTCTGGGCACATTTACAGTACTACAGATACTTGATAGCGCACTGTATACAAAATAGGATTAATATGTTATTAAGTTAATTGTTAAATATATAAAAAAATAACACATTTAACAAAAGCAAACTTAACATACCTCTATGAAGTTTATTCATTCCTGTGTTAATGAGAAACAATGAGCTTGATGAGACCTTGCGATTTCTTCAATGTTTGGTCTTATGTTTGAGAGAAAAATTCATTTCCTTATCTATGCATTGAAGAGTTCCTTTCTTTTTACACTTAATTGTTGCGAAAGTTGAAAATCCTAGTTCCCATAAATATGAGGTGGAAAATTGCAATAAAATGGCCAGCGCTTTTTTAGATATCGACACATGTTGTTTTTTTAAAATAGAAATCCAAAAAGCTTCAAGAGACAATTCTTTGTATTTAATCATTAATCTACGATCAGTGGACACAGCTGCCAGTTCTTCTTTTTCTATTAGCGTTAAACTAGAATCTATTGCAATTTCTACAAAAGGGTTTCTAATCCAGTCATATTGCGCAGTGTTAATTGATAGAAAATAATAACTCAAATTTTCTTCTAAAGTTGATAAATGTTCAACTATCATTTTTTCAGGAATACTACGAAGCGCACCTGAAAAATCTCTGGGGTGCACCAGTGCGCCCGGGTGCACTGTTTGAGAACCACTGCATTACCGAAAGAGAATGTTTATTTTAATTGATAAAGAAATATTTTTTTTAATAATAGAAGAGAAAATAATAGAATATCAGTTTATTATATTAACTAATTGGTTGCTTAATCATTGGGCAGTCCTTTCTGACGTCATCTTTTTATTATTTAATATCATTCCAGATACGTGTGTAAATAAGGAATTAAATCTGACAGTCGATAGAGCGTCAGGCTAGGAACTACAACGTTCCTGGTTCGATACCAACTCTCGTCAACTCAGCGTAAGAGTAGCACAGGCATCTATGCTGTAAAGTGAGGAGCTGATGTCAAAACAATCTCCTTTGTCTAGCGCTAGTGAGAAGAGGATATATTCCCTCGATGTATGACTGATATCAACTTTAGGCCACCCCGACGATGATGTTAAAAAAAAACACAAAGTATTTCAAAAGATAACCAACACTAGGCCGACACTGGTTAGTGCCCTTTCTTCATACACAATTAGCAATTCTCCCATTTTTTTCGCAAGTCATCCACTATCACCACACAAGATTTCCCCTGCTTCAAATCCTGATGAAGGTTGCAAAACCGAAATGTCATAATGTCGACTTCACTATCAAAATAAAACTCATCTTTTGGAATACTTTTTGGAATTTTATTTTCTACACACATTCCAGATATGAAGGATAGAAGAAAAAAAAACTCTAAGTTTATCAAATACTTACGTTTTATCAAATTCCCAATAACTACAAAGCGCTTTTAGGTTCTCTGACTGAAAAAGTAAAAGTAAATTTAAGGAATTTATACAGCTCAAAATATTTTCTTTGGATACAGAATTATAGGAAGACTTGTCTCCTTGTGAGAATGAAATTCTAATAATGCTGTCATTCTTCTGTTTCAGTCCAGTTAACAGATCTCACCAAACATAATGGAAACATGTCTCTGATTAGATAAGGCTTGATAATTAGTATAATTTGGATTATTTGGACTATTGTCCTCATCTTTATCGTTATCTATACAGCGTTTCTGCCGATGTACACTTCGGCCTTCTTCGGGTATTTCTTGTCAAACTCTGGAACCGTCTTTTCAATCTCGGGAACCTTCTTGTCGTAATCGGGAACCTTCTTGTTGTAGTCGGGAGCCATCATGGAAATTTGAAGAGAAGGTTCTCGAGTTCCAAAAGAAGGTTCCCGAGTCCGATAAGAAATACCTGAAGAAGACCGGAGGGCATATCGGCCGAAACGTTGTACAGATAACAATAAAGATGAGGACAATAGTCCAAATAATCCTAATAATACTAATAATGGAACCAATTTATTACCAATTTTTTAATATACCTTGTAATAGTTGTAGATCTTTTTTCATCACCCCCCCCAACTTCCGTTCCTCCGCCATGCAGTCAGTTTTGCATTGTGCTGGGAATATTGAATATACATTCGTCTTTCTTTGTCCATTTTATTCACATATATCATTTGTTCCAGTGCAATTAACAGGTCTTATCAAACATCATGGAACCAATTTGTTAACATTTTTGTACTAACGTAGAATAGCGCGCAAGAGACAATATTAAATTATGTATAAAAAGCATTACATTTCATGGAAATACCCGAAACATTTGAGACGTCAGGGTTAGGGTTAGGATGAGGCTACTTCGGGAATTTCTGTCATCTAATGCTAATTATATGTTAAATGCGATTCTAATGATATTATCTCTTGCGCACTATTGTGCATCAATACCCTTTTTTATATACTTTATAATAGTGGAATTTATTGTTCCAGTACAATTAACAGGTCTTATCAAACATCATGGAACCAATTTGTTAACATTTTTGTACTAACGTAGAATAGCGCACAAGAGACAATATTAAATTATGTATAAAAAGCATTACATTTCACGGAAATACCCGAAACATTTGAGACTTCAGGATTAGGGTTAGGATGAGGCTACTTCGGGAATTTCTGTTATCTAATGCTAATTATATGTTAAATGCGATTCTAATGATATTATTTCTTGCGCACTATTGTGCATCAATACCCTTTTTTATATACTTTATAATAGTGGAAGACCTTTTTTCTCACCCCACCTACTTCCGTTACTCCGACATGCAGTCATTTTTTGCATTGTGCGATGAATATTGAATATTCATAAGTTCTTCTTTGTCCCTTTTATTCACATGTCTAATCTGATGATTGTAGTTTAAAAAAAAATGACAGTTCATGAAACTAATGGTCTTGAGAGTATCAGAAGGAGGACAGAAAGTATTCATCTATTCTAGGTTTTTATCATGCTCTACTTCTTAGCTGTAGCCGTGTCAGTACTACTGTTACATATTAATTGGATCCCTATTACTTTTTAAGGTAGTATAGAGATCCTTATGGCAATCAGTACAGCTGATGGCCTTGAGAGTGAGTGACAATGCTTGACCTCACTCTCACCTTGCTTTCTGGGGATAGAATCGTGAGAACGGAACCCCGATAGAAAGCCCGCTTCCGGTTTAAGGTGGGCAACTGAGTAAGTCAGTTGCAGTAGTTAGTTGCAGTAAGTCAGTTGCAGAGTTAGAAGCTAGCAAGATGTGACTCTCAGCGCGCAGTTGTCTGGCCTGGGGATCCTGAATAAAATAACATCAAAGGTAAATCGAAGTTTTGTTGTTATTACTAAAAGCTAACAATGACACAAGGCTTCTGATAAGAAATGATCCCCAGCAGAACCAGACACGGAATCCCCATACAAGAAGACCAGACGAGACCTGTAGAAGATATACCAGACCATTAGAAGATAGAAGTACCAAGCCGGCCAGAAGAGAAGTACGCAACACTACTGTGTGGCTGCATCACTTCGACTCTAACGAAATGTTTAGAAAGATAAAGCTAGATGAGAACTACACATGGATGCAACGTGCTGTTTCGAATAAATCCTGGAAGCAACACCCTCCAAAACAGTTGTACGGCTTCTTACCTCCCGTCACGCAAGCCATCTAAGTAAGACGAACAAGATATGTTGGATACTGCAGGAGAAGCAAGGACGAACTCATATTGGACGTTCTCCTACATATGGACAAACTACTTTTGCCGATAGGGACGAATGACGAGAAAGATCCTAGAGAATCCGTGGTATCAACACGATAATGATGAGTATAAAATTATTTTTTGTGACAATATCATTATTGAAAGGGTCGGTTTCGCTTGAAGAAGGGGTCGGTTTAGCTCAGTCGGTAGAGCACCCGTCTAGGAATCGCAAGGTTCGATAACGGTCCCCGCCAACTCAGCGCATGAGTAGCACAGATTGGGTAATCTGATCTGTGTGGTAAAGTAGAGAGCCTACGGTAGGTATGGCTCCCCACCTCAGCAAAAACAATCTCCCTTGTCTAGCGCTAGCGAAAGGGATACTGATACCGTGTGTAGGGGCTAACGGTAGCTGTGGCGCTCCACCTCAGCAAAAAAAACAATCTCCATGGTCAAGCGCTAGCGAAAAGGGGTTAGACTCCCTTGCTGATACCGACAATAGGTCACTCCGCCAACTTTAAAAAAATTATTATTGAAATTACACTTACCTTATTTAAATGTTTAAAACCAAGTTCGATGGGATTTTGTAGTGAAATGGAATTTTTGTCGCCGACGGTAATCGACAGAACCATTGTATTGAGCGTTGGTTTTGCTTCATCTGTTTCATTTAATTCTTCCCTGGAGAAAAAAAAAACAAAACTTTATCGCTTTAGAAACAATCCTTAAAAATATCATCATTTTATAGGTTAATTCAACTTTATATTATTTCAAAATTTGCAAGCAAAGCACAGAGGTAAAGTATATGGTCTTTAAGCTTTATGGTATTTAATTTTACTGGTACAGTAGCGAAAATAAGTTATTCACACCATAGCAAAATATAGCTTAGTGCTTGGTAAAGAAACCCTTGTTAGCAAGCACAGCAGCCAGACGTTTCCTGTAAGGGTTTCTTCACGAAGTTTCTTATATATTTCACACCCAATGCTTCACTCTAAATTCCAAATCGTATATATTATAGACATTTATATATGCATAACATCTTATTATAATGGAGATTGTGGGTTTGTATGTCTGTAACCGAAACTATATTACTATTCAAGTCATAATTCCCTTTGTTATTTACATCACATTCTCCATGATTTTATTTTTATTTAAACCTCAATTATTAATAAAATTGTTTTACATCATTAAGACTGTTGACCATATCTACATACTAATAACATGCAATTGTATTTATATATACAACAAAATAGCGGATTACAGTGTGAATTGGAAGGCTAATTTGCATATTGATCTTAAAAATTTGATTTTAATAAATATATGCTTAGTATTATTGATTTCTAATTGTTTGGTTTTATCTTATTGAATATGAGCAAAAATTTCGGGGATAAATCTTAAAAGAAATCCATTAACAAGAAGAAATAACTGTAATATTATTCTTTACTTCCTATTTTAACTAAATAGTTAAATTAGGAAAAATTTACCAATGGAAGACGGGAGTAAGGGAAAATGATGGAAGAGTTAGTTTCAAAGTTGTTCTATTTTTCAATCATACCCCCTCTGTTCCAAATATTTTATCTGAATTCTTATTCAGTTTCATTAGCCTTTCTAATTTAATATGATATTTTATTATATTAAAACTTAAATACTTGCACCGGAGGTGCATATATTTGCTAGTATATACTAATATGATATATACACACCGAGAACCAGACTCACTATATATATATATATATATATATATATATATATATATATATATAGCTACAAACTAGCACATACCAAAATATGACAAAACTTTTTACCACCCCCGCTAATAAAATAGTAAATCATATGAGTTTTCAGCTTTATCGGTTGAGGCTTTAGAATATATATCGACTGCTCCTCTGCACAGCGGTAAGACCCCACCCATTAATGAGGCCACCTGTTGGTCGTGGCAGGCGACCCATGATGTTTAGGGATAGAACACAGGTGGTTGAGTCATCCATGACATGCAACACCTCACTTTATTCCTTACTTAGGCTAGCCGAGCGATCAGCGGCGCCCTCGGATCAATCAAGTGGTCACATCAAGCTCTAGTACCTATATGATTGTCCCAACCCTATTGCCCTTATGGCAATCCTCAACACTTCTTTTAGCATATATGTGCTAGAAGGCGGTGGCTGAGGATCTTAATGCCCTGGGTATGACGTTAAATTCTATCTGATGGTGAAGTTCCAGTTCTAGAGCTCTTGGGAGTGTGGAGTACCCGTTCATCACCAATACTCATAGGTCCCTTCTGACCGTGAGAGGTAGAAACAGTTAGGGTCCCATATATGGATTAAATGGAGAAAAAATGAGTTTAAGAATGTTTTTTTTTAAAAATGAGTGTAAAGATTGAATACCCATCAAGAATGAATAAGACAAAAACGTCTTCGGAATAACATAACCCAACAAGGGTAAAATACTTAATCAACCAACCTACAAATCTCTCAGTAGTCGGTAATCTGCATTGAAACAGACCCGGAAACGTTGATCCGCCCGTAACACACACACCCACACACGCGCGCGCACAAGCGGACTCATTCATGCAAATATCCATAAACACAATGTTACGATTTTATGGGCCATCCTTTAGACTTCAAACAAGAGCGCTTGTCCAGCAGAAATCCTTGGTAAAGAATCCTTTGGTTGTTTCTCGGTGCTCCTCAGTATTGCAAGTCCTTCGTCAATGATTGCAAATAGACGTCTCTCAGTATCAGTGATTAAGTAGTCAACCAGTCACGCATTCGGGCTGTTGATTGGCTGAGGTTTAAATTTAAGTGGTGTATTGTAGCACGGCTTATATATCAAAATAATCCAACACACACATATACACACACAGATATACACATATTTGGCATGATGAATATTTAGAATCGAATCTATCGTGTCTATTTATAAAGATATACAAAATTGGACTCACTCATTTGAATCAGTTAAAATGCTGGAAATGTCTTTAAAGAGAACAACTGAAACGGGCAGTTTATCTGGAAAAAAAAGAAAAAAGAAAACAGTTTTACCAATTTTGCAAGTATTGGATTGTACAGACTAAAAAAAAAAAGATTGTACAGTTTCGAAATTTAGTAAATTGAAAAAAAAAAAAGAAGATATTTGACACTTACGGTACACAGTTTTATTGTCTATCAGTGTGCCAAAAACTATAGCTGTTGAGAAGCCATTTTGTGTATTTGAATTAAGGAGGCGCGCTGTTGTTGCTGGCATCCTTCCGCCTGCGAAAGACGATGGAGTTGTGTCCAAAAGGTTTTTTTGTGGAACTACATAGCTAGAGCGGGTTGATATGAAGGATGTGCTGTTGCCCAGGCAATTGATCCCCCTCCTAACACTGTCGCTGTGGTCTAAAGGAAAGGAGGCGCGCTGGTGCCGTGATATTTATGTCTGGGCTAAGCTTATTAAGAGAACATTGTATGGTGTACTGGTTAGCGAGCTAGTCTGACAGACCTTTGTTTGTGAGTTCGATTCTCATTGGGTGCTCCATACTACTGGTCATGTGCCAAACGTAGCTAAGATTAGTAAATAACTAATTATTCATCTAATAGATTGCAAAACACTACTTTTGAAAGGATGGGATCTTACTCCTCGGCAGGGGATATGGTCACTGTGTCCTAAAGCCCGCTGACAGGACCGAAAAATAAACTTTTTTTTTCATTTTCCTAGATGTTTTTGTTTTTTTGCACACGATCCTATCGAATACAAATATTTTATTATGTAAATTAGGTTCGCTCATGTTTTGAATTCGGCCTTCTCGAGCGCTCAACAACTATGACCTTGTGCTAGAATAAGCAGCACTAAGTAAATAACTTAACTTTGATTGACTGATTGATTTTAACGGCATGTTAACCAGTCTATGATTATTTTAGAACGAGAGGTTAGAGAATCGCATTCATTGTACGTTCTTATTTACACTTTTTGTGTAGTTTTGTTTTTGGGGGGATTTTTTTTTGCAAACGGTTCTATCGAATACAAATATTTTAGATAGATCTATTTGACCCATACATGGGATCCTAACTGGTTCTACCACTCCTAGTCAAAGTGAACCTGGGAGTAATGGCAATGAAGGGGTACTCAACACTTCCCAGATCTCCAGAATTGTGCCTCATCATCAGATGCAGTTTAACGTTATATTCTAGACACTCCTTTTGGAAGGATGGGAACTTACTCCTCAGCAGGGGATATAGTCAGTGTGTTCTAAATCCCACTGACAGGGTGGGAAAATAAACGTTTTTTTCTTCCTTTTCCTAGATTGGTTGCAACTAAACTTTTCTTTTCTGATATTGATAATCATAATTTATTGACAATCTTTTCTTTTTCTTTTTTAATTTCAGATTGCGTGTACAATTGTAGCGGCATTGCTTCATTTCTTCTGTCTGTCTTTATTCTTCTCTCTGTTGATGTATGCAGCCGATATGGCCATTACAATCTTCTCGGTTTTTGCCATGACATTCAACAGATTGCCACTGATGCTATGTCTTACCTGGTGTAAGTAATCTTTTTTCGAAATAGCATTTAAGTATATATATATCAAACATAAGTTATCTTATACTGTGGTATATCCACAGATCTCACTAGTTAGGATAATTATTTATATTCAAAGGGTATCATATATATATATTTTATTTATTTAGTATGGATTACTGCCTTTGTTTTTGTTTAAACCAAACGTGCTATAGGGAAGATGGTTTTGGATTTGGGAAAATCCTTTTAATGAATACCAAAAGAGTGGGTAAGCACCTTTTTATAGACACATTTTTTTATAGTAGGAGGACAGTAAGATAGAGTGAGAGATACAAATCCCAAATAAATATCAGTCTGAGCCAGATCTTTTAAAATATTAGTGTAAGTATTTCAAACTGTTACGATTTTATGGGCCATCCTTTAGACCTCAAGCAAGAGCGTTTGTCCAGCGGAAATCCTTGGTAAAGAATCCTTTGCTTGTTCCTTGATGCTCCTCAGTATTGTAAGTCCTTTGTCAATGATTGCAAATGGACGTCTCTCAGTATCAGTGATTAAGTAGATAACCAGCCACGCATTCGGGCTGAGGTTTAAACCACATGATCTCGCCTAGTCTATAAATTTAAGTGGTGTAATGTAGCACACCTATCACCAAAATATTCTAACAAAACAAACAAACAAATATGCAAAAATAAGGTCATCCTTTCATTGTAACAATGGCGCCTCATCTTAGGCTAATAGTAAGACTGCTCGCAGATCCGTCATCCTAAGCTGCATCTATTGTGGAGCACTGGAAAGTGTGGAGTACTGTAGCATAGTCAACAACGATTGCTATGTTGGTGATGCTTGATTGTCTGATATGGGGAGGGGAAACACAAAGACAAAACTCATCTCAAGTGTTAAGATGTCTATTGTTTTATTCCCTCCGTTCAGTTTCTGGGTCAGTGGGAGTACGTATTTAGCAAACCCCTCCACCACGAGCAGGATGTTACACAAGATCAATTTCTTCAGTGGAGTGCAGCTAGTTTAAATTCAGAGTTTTCATTCTTTGAGACCGATTGCGTAACCAAGGCTAAATAACCCAGTATGCCCTACTATTCATCCATAGCTGGAAGGAAAAGACCTGGATTCATGCCTTTCACAATGGCGTTAGCACGAAGTGAAATGCAAGCAGTCCTGTACAGGATTTGGAATCGGGTCACCGAGTCCATTTCCTACAACGATAAACTTTATGCTAAACGCGCATCGTTAGTCTATTTTAGAGTGAAAATGTTTCATCCCTTCTCAGTAGTTATACGGCTTTTAACAAGTCCATTACTATACAGTGACGAAGTTAAGCAGCGATGAGCCTGTTCAATACTTAGATAGGTAACCGTTTAAGCAATAGCAAGTACTGTAAGTAAACTGATATCAAAATCACTTGATTCGGCATTAAATGGGTTGATGTGCCGTGAAACCAATGAACCAACCAACAATACAATGATTCTACTTATTTGTATAGAAAGACAATATTTTCATGCAAACTAATAAAACTTGATTTAATAATATAAAAAAAAGATTTACAAAAAAAAACAAAAAAAACTGCCCGAGAAACTCACTTGTTCCAGTTTGCCCAGCAATTTCCTTCAAAAGGTTAGACGATAATTCCATTGTGGTCTTTGCTTCTTTCACCCACGAGTCAAGAGTTTTCACATCCCCAGGAAATGAATTTTTCTCTTCCAATGAAACTTGTGACGCTACCAGAGCTTTAAAAGTGGAAGGAAAACAAAGAAGGATTATGCATACAGTTGAAAATACAATAACACACACACACACACACACACACAAAACACACAAACACACACACACACACACACACACACACACACACACACACACACACATATATATATTATTAGATAATTAAATATATATATATATATATATATATATATATATATATATATATATATATATATATTAGATAATTAAATATATATATATATATTATTATATTAATAATTTATATATATATATTAGATATTAAATAATATATATATTATATATTATAATATAATATATATATATATATAATATATATATATATATATATATATATATATTATATATATTAATAATTAAATAATATATATATATAGATAATAAAATAATATATATATATATATATATATATATATATATATATATATATATATATATATATATTAGATAATTAAATAATAGTCATTATAGCATACATTATTTTTAGTTTATCTCTATATTCATTGAACTAGCAAAAACATACAGCTTTCGGGCACAAGTACTTAAGTTTTTATGTAATAAAATATCATATTAAATTAGAAAGTTTTAAATTACAAAACTAAAGAATGAATATAAAAATATTACACTTATTTTAATGTTATTTTTTATTGATTTCTATATAAAATCATATATTGGATTGCTTTTAATGCATTTGAGAATAACAATAACCATTACACCATGGGTGCCTCCATACATTTATATAAATATGTTCAAAATTTTATCTAAGAAAAATATGCACATTTGCATTTCAATGACATAAAATAAAAATGTCAAAAATAAAAAAAGGAAAAAGAAATGGGATTATTCAAATATTTATTTTAGTAAATATCTGCTATAAATAAAATATAAATAAAACATAAATAAAACATTAAAAAAACAAAACAAAAAACAATTCAATAAAATTAGAGATACTAGCAAAAGTATGCAAATATTTAAGTTTTTATATAATAAAATATTATATTAAATTAGAAAGACTTACGAAACTAAATAAGAATGAATATAAAAATATTACACTTATTTTGATATTATTTTAATTGATTTCTATATAAAATTATATATAGGATTTCTTTTAATACATTTGAGAATAACAGAATAGTATTAGAAATCACATTCCAGCAAATAATTACTTATTAAACCCAATTTTGTTAAAATCATTATGCAAATTATTCTCACCATATACTATGTAAATCTTTATTCATTAGTGATATATAACACATATTTTAGGATTTTAAATGAATTAATAACATGGGCCCTTCTATCTGCTATAAATCAAACATAAATAAAACAAAAAAAAACAAAAAAAACAATTCAATAAAATTAGAGACACTAGCAAAAGTATGCGCCCCCTGGATGCAAATATTTAAGTTTTTATATAATAAAATATTATATTAAATTAGAAAAACTAACAAAACTAAATAAGAACGTAAATAAAAATATTACGCTTATTTTGATTTTATTTTATTGATTTCTCTGTAAAATATTTTGTTTAATGTGCGTGTAAATATTTTTTTAAATATTAATAATCGGCAAAGAAAATATAAAGAAAAAATAACATCCAATATTATTTGAAATTAAATTATCTTAACCTTATTTGAAACAGAAGAGGTATAATCGAAGGACGAACCAACTTGGACGCTAGCTGTTCCTATCGCTTCCATTTCTCGTTGCTAGATTTTCCAAATCTGACTATTTAAAATATTCAGTAAAAAATATAATTACAGTTATTTCATTTTGTTAATCGTTTTCTTTTAAAATTCATCGACGGAATTTTTGCTTATCTTTATTAGAATAAAACCAAATGATTAGAAATCAATACCAAGCAAATATATACCAACATATTTTTTTTCATGATCAATATGCAAATTAATCTTCCCGTTCACATTGTAAGCCACTATTTGCTCGTATATGAATATATATTTAATTGTATGTAGATACTTGATTGAGATTTAAATAAAATCAGAGAAAATATGACATAAATACCAAAGATAATTGTGGCGTCAGTGGTGACTTAGTTTCGGTTACAGAGAGATATATACACAATCTCCATTATAATTCTCGTATAAATATTTGCCTAAACTTATTGAAACCAACATAGAGTTAATTAGTCACTTGATATGCACGAAACTTTTAGTAACGTACTTTAAGAGTACATAACTTAAATATTTTAGGTTATAAACATGCTCTGTCATAGGAGCATCGAGAACTTTTCTTATTTGAATTCTATCTTGATTTTATGCACTCCAATGGTAATTTGGTGTGGGTGATGAAGACTGCTGCATCATCTTCCGCTGGGTTTGAAGTGAATATATGCGTTCTCTTGAGCTCCTAATCTGCAGTAATATATTTCAAAGTTATATTGAATCTATCAAAAACTTTGTTAGAGACAGAACGCCAAGGGAGTGTAAATTACCACTTCATCACGATTCCTACCATGTACATTATGACTCGAAGTTGTAATACCAGTTAGGGTCCCATCTACGGGTTAAATAGAAAAGTGTTAAAAATATTGAATACCCATCAAGAACGAATAAAATAAAACGCCTTTGGTATAAAATAATCCAACAAGGGTTGACATGCCATAAAATCTAGCCAATCAACAGAACACCTGAAATGTTGAAAGGATATGCCTTAGCGATTTCTCAAATCATTGGGACGAATTTCAACGGTTCGTCTAGCATAGGGGTTCCCGAGAAGCGTCCGTTCAAATTTAGATTAAATTTTTTTCTTTTGTAAATCATATTATCTATATTTTCATTTCTTTATTTCAGATTATTATCATTAAATATTAAATTATTATCAGTGAAATATATATGATCTTTTGATAAAACTGTAGTATGGATTTACATTCTATATTTTTGAGCAAAAGTATAAATTGTTGGGGTGCGAGGTCAGAGCAAAACTCTTTTAAGGGGTCCGGGAATAGAAAAAGGTTGGGAACCACTATTCTAACATGTCTAATTGTTTTCAATGCCCCAGTCAAAGTGTTGAACTCCTGTATCAAGTCAGACCTTTGTTTTTCTCCCGGTACTTTTCTTTTCTCTGGATAGATTTCCCGAATTTACTTCGGAGAATGTTAGTAGTACAAAAACAAAGTGAGCGAAAATTACCAAGATTTTCTTTGGAAATCGTAGTTTTAGTTGCATTAGTCGATTTAATTGCCACAATGCTTCCAAAATTTTCCATCTTCTTCAGTAAATCAAAGCCTAATCTCTTATTCTGCAAAAAAAAAAAGCGAACATAAATTCAAATATGCACACAGGTATATATATATATATATATATAATATATATATATATATATATATATATATATATATATATATATATATATATAATAAATGAAGGAGAAAACTATTGAATATCTTTCTCTGTCCTTCCATTCACTGGCACTAGGCACATTGAACTCTCCCTACGGTCTAACCGCATCAGCTTAATTAGACCACACTTGGAAAGATCCTAATTACCGGAAAAAACATATCTATATCTATCTATCTATCTATCTATCCCTCTCTCTCTCTCTCTCTCTCTCTCTCTATATATATATATATATATATATATATATATATATATATATATATATATATAAAGGGCACTTATCTATATGTATGTATGTATGTATGTATGTCCTCCCTGAAATAACTTGTGAATGTGGGAAGATGTGCAAGACTTTAGCTGGATTAAAAAGCCACGTTCGCGCAGTTCACCGTTGTATTCTTTGAACTTTTGAACTTAAATTTTTTATTTATTTATCAAGCAATGGCAATACTCGAACATGAGTTTGCTGCCATCATCATGTATGTATGACCGGATGAAACAATGAAAATAAAACAATTAATGACAAAGTAAATATATATATATATATATATATATATATATATATATATATATATATATATATATACATTAAATATCACCGGTTGCGCAAAAAAATGATGAAGATTTGATTTATATTCTTAAAGTTATTCTAAAATTTAAATTCATATACTAATACCATTGAATTCTACTTAGCCATTGTTGACAACGTTTAACAATATATATATATATATATATATATATATATATATATATATATATATATATATCAAGTCATCAGTTTATCTATCGCCGCTTCTCTTATATCAACTCTTAAAAACTATTCGAAAAACTTTTCTAAAAGTTTAAGTTTCAACAAAAAAGTTTCTTTTGTCATCTACGTTATTTTATTCTTTTAACACATCTCTCTTCTTTCTTTTCTTACTTTCTTTATTGTCTTAAATCTTTCTTTCTTTCTTTCTTTCTTTCTTTCTTTCTTTCTTTCTACGACGATAACCGTTACACTAGACAGACCTCCTAATTTGCATATATGCAAATAAAGATGCACTCACACACGTTTAGATCGTTAACTATTGCTTACGGTGATGTGCCTAGATATTTACTGTTATCTTAGTTTGTCTCAATTTCAAATATATGGGTCACTCAGTGATAATTGGACTTACTACTAAAAAACTAACCCTAGCCATTAAACCATTTAAGGTTCTCTTAATAAACTTAGCATGGTATCGGTATCCCTTTCGCTAGCGCTAGACAAGGGAGATTGTTTGTTCTGAGGTGGAGCGCCACACCTACCGTAGGCTCTCCACTTTACCGCACAGATCAGATTACCCAATATGTGCTACTCATACGTTGAGTCAGCGGGGACCTGTATTGATCTTAGAATCTTGCAATTCCAAAGCGGGTACTCTACCGAGTGAGTTGAACCACTGACAAAAGACATATCAAGGCACCAGTGTGGATCGAACTCACAACACCAACGAATAGGTTGACGAGACTAGCTTACTGATGATCCCAATGTTATCAATGTATTTAAATTATTTGTAGTTGTTTTTAAAGTTACTTACCTTCTTTTTGATCGCTGACCACTTGTCTCCTCTTGTTGGTGTGATTATGTTGTCAGCAACGGACAGAAAACTCTAAAATAGATGCGATATAATATAATGCACATAGGAAGCACGTGGTGTAATGGTTAAAGTCATGGGAAATGGACTCGTCGCCGCGAGTTCAAATCCTGGACGTGGTAATTACATATCACTTAGCGCTAATACCCTTGGGAAAAGTATGGAAACTACTTTCCTTCCAGCTATGGGTGAATAGAAGGGCAGACTGGGCTCTTTAACCCTGGTTAGGCAACCGATCTAGGAGGAGCAAAACTCTGAATTCAAACCTGTTGAACTCCGCTTAAGAAATTGACCTTGTGTCACATCCTGCTCGTGCGGAGAGGTTTGGTAAATATATATAATATAACACACACACACACACATACACACACACACACACACACACATATATATATATATATATATATATATAATATATATATATATATGTATATATGAGAAGTAAACAAACAAACAGTGTGTTTGATACGGCTTTTGTAGCCGACAATTTTTTGGCGAATATGTGCTTAATTGAAGTCATACCTAATTTTTGAAAATTAATTAATTGATAATTAATGAATTAGGCGGGCATACCCGTTCAAATGTAAGGCTAAACAAATCGAGAAAAAGTCAATCTCTGTATGTACATTTCAGCCCATTAGGCCTCATCAGCAGAGCTATAGACAGGAATGTCTTTGTAGAAACGGAGAGGAACTAAACGTGTCCGCCCAGGACGGTGCCAGATTCGAAAAAAATTAAAATAGGCGCAAATAGGCTGAAAACCGGAAGCGTACCCGGTGTAAAGAGAAAACCCGTTCCCTAAGAAGGAAATACCAAAGGGAGGCAAATCGACGAGGAAAATATTTTAAGGGTCAAAGGGAAATAACTAGTACGAGGAAAAATCTATCTATAAGAGCCATGACAAGAGCTCAACTAGCCAGATGCCACCTTCTGACCAGCAGTTTGGACAACAGGCTAATCTAAATCCTCCATCTCTCATCATCTCTCTCATCTGGCCAGAGGCACCGGCAGATCCAAACGAACCTACTTTGCCACCACCTAACCCTGGTCAACTGGCAAACATGGTTTCCCAACTAAACCCATATATGTTATGTGTGAGAATAAACATATTTCTTTCTTTTTTTAACCAGCTTAAGTGAACGGTAAGAAAATGACGTTAAAAAAAAAAAAAAAAAAAAACGTTTAAAAATATCAAGACGCAACTAATAGAATTGAATTCAAACGTAAAATATGAGTAAAGAAATCTAGCTAAGTAATTGTTTATATTTACGCAAAAAAAGAATCTTATAAATACTTAATAAATTTGTAAAATAAACAATGAATTTAAAACATCAATGAGAGAATAATATATATATATATATATATATATATATATATATATATATATATATATATATATATATATATATATATTGATCATGTCATTTTCAAGAATCAATACATTTATGTCATGAGGGCTGAAATAATTTCTAACTTACGTCAATTTGACTTTCTTCAATTTCGATTTGTTTGTCTGTGATATCGACCACAATATCGAGGGCTGCGATGGTAGCGATCATCTCTCCGGCTGTCAAATTCTTTGCCGTCTCTTGATTTGTTATGTCATCCAATTTATCCAACACCAACGTCGTATTCCCGCCAATATTGTCCTGAATATCAACAAGCTAAAAAAAAAACAAAACAAAAAAACAAAGGTAACAAAAATCAATGTAACTAACTGGCTTATTTGTTAGTAATAAAATTTGCTAAATTTGGTTCAGACAATATTTTTATCAATGTGAGGGAACGAGTGTTCCTGAGAGTAGAAGTGTTACATAATTGAGAGGTATCCTGTTAATTATGTACAGTAGCATAGATTTCAAAATAACAGTTTGTGGAAAAACACGTGTTGATATACACTTCCGTTCGCGAGAATGAACGCGGGAAATTAGCTTTGGCTAACCGTTTAGCGATACGGGCGTAATGGCATCTGTCATTCAATTAGCCAAGTTCTCCCCACGAGTGTTTGGGATCTGGATTTTAAGAAAATAAATAAATGAACTCAAAACCAAAGTAATATCTTGTTTTGTTTCTAAGAACAAACAAACAACACAGGGAGTCTCAAATATACCCCGAATAACAGAAAATCCAGCTAGAGTCACCAGCTAAGAAGATATCAGCCCAAGCTAAGAAGATATCAGTCCAAGCTAAGAAGATATCAGCCCAAGCTAAGAAGATACCAGCCAAAGTTAAGAAAATACCAGTCCAAACTAAGAAGATATCAGCCCAAGCTAAGAAGATACCAGTCCAAGCTAAGAAGATATCAGCCAAGCTAAGAAAATACCAGTCCAAGCTAAGAAGATATCAGCCCAAGCTAAGAAGATACCAGTCCAAGCTAAGAATATCAGATATCAGTCCAAAGCTAAGAAGATATAAGCCCAAGCTAAGAAGATACCAGCCTAAGTTAAGAAAATACCAGTCCAAGCTAAGAAGATACCAGCCTAAGTTAAGAAAATACCAGTCCAAGCTAAGAAGATATAAGCCCAAGCTAAGAAGATACCAGCCTAAGTTAAGAAATACCAGTCCAAGCTAAGAAGATATAGTTAAGAAAATACCAGTCCAAGCTAAGAAGATATCAGCCCAAGCTAAGAAAACATCAGCCCAAGCTAAGAAGATATCAGCCCAAGCTAAGAAGATACCAGCCCAGAGATAGAAGAAATACAAATTAAGATGGAAGACAGCAAGTTCAAAGAAATACAAGATAGATATCTAAGTAAATAAGACAAGTACACCTGTGTACAACGACGGGTATACAAGTATACTATATACGAAGTAAGAAGATATACTCAACAGATAATATAAGTACGCGTCAATATTTCAAGATAAGTACTCCTATTTTGAGATTAAGTGTTTTAATTATTACACATATTTTTATTGGTCATTTCAATCTATTATTCAGTTTTTTTTATAGCAATGTTGTAGACGGGGTTTAGGATAGGCTGACTTTCTCCTCTGTAGAAGGTGTAAGGCATTTCCCAGGTGTACTGGGTATGAAATTAAATTGTATCTGATGGTAAATCTCCAGTTCTAGAGATATGAGACATACTGTTGGAATATTTTGGATATATAAGGTGTGCTACAATACACCACTTAAATTTATAAACTAGACGAGCTCACGTGGTTTATATCTCAGCCAATCAACAGCCCTAATGCATGACTGGTTGACTACTTAATCACTGATACTGAGAGACGTCCATTTGCAATCATTGACGAAGGACTTGCAATACTGAGGAGCACCAAGGAACAACCAAAGGATTCTTTACCAAGGATTTCCGCTGGACAGGCGTTCTTGCTTGGAGCCAAAAGGATGGCCCATAAAATCGTAACAAGTACCATTACTACCATTTCTTTACTGTCATTACTCTCAGATCCACTTTGATCCGGAGTGTAGGTACCCGTTGAGGTACCATCTCTGAGTTAAATAGGCCTGTATGAAAATAATTAGTATTCGATAAGACAACGTGAAACTAAATAACTGTGTGCAAAAAGGTGATTATTATTAAACAGAATTATTGACGCTAGGAATACTTAAAACCTAGGGATTAGTCTAAGTTATAAAACAAACAAAAAACAAACTCAAGACACTGAGTTTCACGTGGCTTATCTTCACTTCCACAGTAAATAAGTCCGAAGTTTGTTGAATTTAACCGAATAAACATTTGTAGCTAATTTAATCTTTAAATTACGCTACTATGACGGGGCTGACCTACTAAGTAACGTGGCTCAATTTGGCGACAAATAATTGAAGTAAACTTTTATTTTCATTGCGACATTTAGCTATCAATTCCGATGTTTTATTCATCAGATTATTCGAATCCGGAAACCTTCAGTTTTCTCTTCCAAGCACTATTTAGGATGTTTTGATTCCTCACCAAAAAGTAGTCTCTTTTTAAAATCACTTAAACGTCTTCATTATATTTGGTCAGAAATTAAATATTACGTCACGAGATTTTTACAGTGTTTTACTCTATTTTATAGTTTTTACTATTTTATTCTGTTTTAAAGTATATATATATATATATATATATATATATATATATATATATATATATATTACCAACCCCTCCGCAAGAGCAGGATGCGACACATGGTCAATTTCTTAAGCGGAGTTTAACAGGTGTAAATTCAGAGTTTTCCTTCTCCTAAACTGGTTACCTAGCTATGGTTAAAGAGCCCAGTCTGCCCTGCTATTTACCCATAACTGGAAGGATAATTGGATTCATACCTTTCCCCAGGGTATTAACGCTATGTGAAATGTAATCAGCTTTGTCCAGGAATTGAACTCGGGTAGACGAGTCCATTTCCTACGACTCTAACTATTAGACGACGCGCCTCCAATATATATATATATATATATATATATATATATATATATATATATATGAACTATGAAACAGAATAAAATAGTAAAATTCACAACTCTGAGTTTCACGTTTATATCAGCAAATCCTTGGCTCGATCACTTATCTTTGACGCCGATTTGTATTTGTGATAAATTTCTTTCGACTTATTTCACTCTCGTATATTCAATTTTATTTGCATATATTTATATAACGGGAATATTTACAGTTTCTTTAATATCTCCAAATGTTTTTTGCACACAAAATTGAGAGTTTGGATTTTCCCATTTTCCGTCAGTTTGACAAAATCTTTGGATGTTTCCTGTAAAGATAAACAAAATGAATTTTATGTTAGATTTGAAGAATTAGTCGAAGTTTTAAAATTTGTTTTTGAGACTAGACCTGCAATAATTTTAAACTGACTAGCGAAATTAAATAAGAACGCATATAAAAACATTACAGTTGTTCTAAATATATTTTAATTGATTTCTATATAAAAATTATTCATAGAACTGATTTTAATACGTTGGAGAATAAAACAAAAATATTAGAGACCAATAGCACCAAGTAATTATTTATTAAACCCGGTTTTGTTGAAACCAGTGTGAAAATTAGTCACATCATATATTATGTAAACCTTTATTTCTTAATGATATATAAGACACATTGCAGGATTTTAAATGCACTAATAACATGGGATTTTCATTGAGACATCGGTAATAAATAAGATTTATTCTATATATGAATAGTTTTTACAATTAATTAAATACTTATTGATAAACGCAATTCTTGCCGGTATTGAGACTTAAGAAGTGACGTAGTTTCGGTTACCTTCACACAGACACTGAATCTCCATTATAATAAGATAAAGTAATTCGTGGAAAGGACCCCAAAAGTGATGGAGAAGCAGACATAGACCAACTGAAGACGCACCGGTGATTGCGAATCTCTGGACCGAAAGGACAGGAAAGTGGGGAGGCTAGTTATCTCAGTAGAGAACCAGGGTTATGGTTACCAGGGTCAGGTCCTCTGGATAAGATCCTTTCGGAATTGTACTAAGGATTACTATTATTAGTTAGTTGAAACCAAATAAGTGTGTGCAAACAAATGAAGATTATTAAATATAAATAATTAATTAAAACCATATGATTATTAGGATTAAATAGGAATACTTGATAACATATAACTGTACGCAAACAAATGAAGATTATTAAATATAAATAATTACTTAAAACCATATGATTATTAGGATTAAATAGGAATACTTGATAACATATAACTGTACGCAAACAAATGAAGATTATTAAATATAAATAATTACTTAAAACCATATGGTTATTAGGATTAGATAGGAATACTTGATACCATATAACTGTACGCAAACAAATGAAGATTATTAAATATAAATAATTACTTAAAACCATATGATTATTAGGATTAAATAGGAATACTTGATACCATATAACTGTACGCAAACAAATGAAGATTATTAAATATAAATAATTACTTAAAACCATATAATTATCAGGATTAGATAGGAATACTTGATATCATATAACTGTACGCAAACAAATGAAGATTATTGAATATAAATAATTACTTAAAACCATATAATTATCAGGATTAGATAGGAATACTTGATATAATATAACTGTGTGAAAAATGTGTTAAGTAACAACTACACAAGAAATGTAAATAGAAATATACAATGAACGCAATTCTCTAACCTCTTGACATAAGAATAAAAAAAAACATGGATGGGTTAACATGCCATCAATTTTCGCCACAATAAAAAATATTTTATTTTATTTTCATTTGTTAACTGCATGATATCATCATCGAAAATATTACGAAAATATTACGATGCATCGATGAATCATTATACCTCTAATATGTATATATACACACTTGGAGATTCGGTTAAAAAGGTAGCAGACTGAAGTTGAAGAAAAATAATTTTTAGGTCGATAATGATTTAGTTGATATATAAATCCACGAAAACTTACCTGTAAACCCAGATTCGCAAGGAATCTCTGCTATTGTTCCTATTGGGGTGATCGGCCACACCTTGTTTTTAGGACACGTCCTCGCCCCTGGAAATGATATGCCAAAGAAAAATTCAAATGAAATGACATCAAAGCATAGGAATTAATATATATATATATATATATATATATATTATATATATATATATATATTGAAAGATAAATGGTAAGAAAATGTTGTAT
>CM042142.1:73842469-73867469 GCA_023376005.1 Doryteuthis pealeii
CACAGGGTGAAGCTGAAGGAAAATGAAAAGATGGATAAATACCAGGAACTTGCCAGAGAATTGAAAAAGCTGGGGAATATGAGAGTGAAAGTGATACCAATTGTAGTTGGTGCACTTGGAACGGTACCAATAAACTTGGAAAAAGACTGGAGGATCTAGAAATCAGAGGAAGAATTGAGACCATCCAGGCTACTGCACTGCAGCAATCGGCTAGAATATCCAGAAGAGACCCGAGGAGACTTGTTGTCACTCAGACTCCAGTGAAATACCTTCAGCTAACGCTGATGTAAAAAACTCAAAAGGAGTGAAAATAATTGAAAAACTCATATAATAATAATAATAATAATAATAATAATAATAATAATAATATAGACGGGTACCGTTAACATCAATCAATCAAATACTGAACCCAATTCCCTAACCTCTTGGCATAAATAACCTAAGACATGCCGTTAAAATCAATCAATCAATCAATCAATCATCGAAAAAAGCTCTGTGTATTGGCCCAGTCTATTGTTAATGGGTTAAATTCTTACTGAGTGCTCCATACTATAGGCCTTGTGTCAAATTAATCGAAGATTAGTAAATGTCTAACTACTTGTCTAATAGATTACAAAAACGGGTGATTCTATTTTGGACTATTTTGGTAGATCATTATTAGTGAGTTCGATTCTCACTGGGTGCTCCATATTGCAGACTTTGTGCGAAACCTAGTTACGGTCAGAAAATGATTCACTACTCATGACTAACTACTTTATACTAACAAATTGGATACAATGCTAACAGGGTGCTCCATACTAATGGCCTTGTACCAAACTTGGTTAAGATTACCTACGCTTGTCATCATCATTATGCCACGCTAGTAGCACGGATATGCATGACAATCTCTCGCCAACCATCCCTATTATTCATCGCTCTCGGGAGCTCCCCAGCGCAGCATCCAGTACCTGCGCAGAGCTGGTCAATGTATGTCTTTGCTGGACGGCCCACACTGACGTGCCCATGTGCTGGTTTCCATAGGAGAACGTCACTAATAAGTTCGTCCTTGCTTCTCCAATAGTGTCAAGTGAGTCTCACTCGGGGTGGGGGTGATAGCTTCTTGTAGAGTGTTGTTTCCACGATTTTTTTAATACCTCGCGCAGCATTCTTGTGCAGCTCCCATCTAGCTTATTCTCTAGGCGTTTCGTTTGGGTCCAAGTGGTGCAGCCATACAGTAGCACTGATACAACTACGGTTTGGAAGTTTTGTCGTTTTAACTTGTCAGTGAGATCGGATTTCCATGGATCTTTAAAAATTACTTATGTAATAAAATTAAAAAAACGCTTAGTTCTATTTTGAACTCAATTTTGTGTTGCTTGTTGTGGTGAACCATATATCTATACATATATAAAGGGCAGTTGGTGTGCATGTATGTATGTATGTATGTAAGGAGAACGTTCATAAAGCAGTAGACGAGCAAGGGCTTCAAATCGGTATACTATGTGAACAGTGCGGAAGGCCGTGTCTCAGCGGAGCTGGCCTGATGAGTCACCAAACTGTGCATCGGCGAAATGGACCAATAAACTACCCTGTGCCCCTGAAATAACTTATTGTAAATGTGGGAAGATATGCAAGACTTTAGCTGGACTAAAAAGCCACATTCGGGCAGCTCACCGTTGAACTTTTTGAACTTTTAAACTTTTTGAACTTTTTTTTTTATCAAGCAATGGCAATACTCGAACACGAGTTTGCTGCCATCATGTATGTATGTATGTATGTATGTCCGGATGAAAGTACGAAAAGAAATCAATTAACAGCAAAGTATATATATATATATATATATATATATATATTGGAAGATTATGTGCTTAATTAAAGTCATACCTAATTTGTTAATAATTATAATTAACTGAATTAGGCGTGCATATCGGTTTAAATGTAAAGCGTAAACAAATCGAGAAAAAGTCGATCTCTGTATGTACATTTCAGCCTATTAGGTCTCATCAGCAGAGCTATAGACGGGGCAGTGCTTTGTGCGTGATTCGAACCCTACCTGTTAGGCTGACAGGCGGACAATCTAACCATGACACTAGCGGGCTTCCTCAGAATTTCTCGTTTATTTTAAACTTGTTTTATTTATTAATTTCTCGTTTATTTTAGACTTGTTTTATTTATTAATTTTTATTTATTATTTTAAATTGTCGGCCTTCGCCATTTCAAACACATTGTTTGTCCACTTCATACTGTCGTGTCATAAGTCACCCAAAAAGTGCGATATACATATCAGTTTAAAATAAACGAGAAATTCTCGGCGAAGCCTGACAGGTAGGGTTCGAATCACGCACAAAGCACTGCTCTGTCTATAGCTCTGCTGATGAGGCCTAATAGGCTTTACATTTAAACTGATATGCACGCCTAATTCATTTAATTATAATTAATTAATTAAAAAATTAGGTATGACTTTAATTAAGCACATAATCTTCCCAAAAATTGTCGGCCTTCGCCATTTCAAACACATTGTTTGTCTACTTCATATAAATATATATATATATATATATATATATATATATATATATATATATACACATTAACCATCACCATAGTTATTTACTAAGCTTAGCTTCTATGTGGCACAAGGCCAGAAGTATGGGACGCCCAATGAGAATCAAACTCACTAACAATGGTCTGCGAATCGAACTTGCTAACCTTTACACCATGTGAGATGCCATACGACAGAGTAAATATATTTACACATTAAATATCAACGGATCCTGCTTTTTGTGAAAAAATTATGTAAATTTGATTTATATTCAAAGATATTCAAAAATTCAAATATACATAGAAATAGCATTGAATTTCTACTAAAAAAGTCTAGCATCTGTAAATCTCAAAAGAAAACAAATCAATACACCAGGGCATCCCCCTTTACCTTGACAACGCTGGGTAGCTGCTTCTAGTACATATATAAAGAGCAGTTGGTATGTATATATGTCCGGATGAAAGTACGAAAAGAAAACAATTAACAGCAAAGTAAATATATATACACATACACCATCACGAGATCTTACTTTTTGAGCAAAAATAATGACGATTTAGTTTATATTCGTGAAGATAATTGAAACAAAAAATTTAGATAGTAATAGCATGGATTTTTTTTTGCATTTAATATTTTAAATAGGAGACATTGATTTTTCTTTTCAGGATGTCTGTGCAATTTTCTTTTTCCTGACGCCCCAGCAGGCCAGATCAACGCAAAGTCTTTTTTTTTACGTAGGGATTTTAATGGGGCATCCTGCGAGGATCCAACTCACGATTCAGTAATAATGGATCTGTAAGGCTAAATTTCCTCTCCCCTTCCGCTCTACCCTGGTGACGTAAAGTAGCCGCTTCTAATTCTCTATAAAAATAAAGAATCGAAAAAAAAAAAAAAAGGTGAATAAAAGGAAGCGATTAAAAGATAGAAAAGTGATAGGAAAAAGTATCGATACCTTTTATCAGGTGAAAAGATATTTTCAAAACGGGCACTTTATTGACAACTGAACAGCGTAGCGTTGCGTTCGTGCCTGACTCAATGTTACGGTTATCTGCTGTTAACTTCAATTGAGGCAGAGGCTTCACTTGTAAAGAAATCATTTCACTGTTTGACTTGATATTCCCAGTGACGAAACATTGCAGCGTACCTAGAAAGAAAAATGTGCATGTAGATAATCATAGGTAAATAATACATTTTTAAAAGGTTCAATGAATATGAATATGCACAGCCCCATATATATATATATATATATATATATATATATATATATATTATATATATTGGTCTGATTATTGCACGAAACTAACAATGACCAAGCCCCATTAATTCCATGTCTACGCTATTCTAACTTAGATCTCTCTCTCTCTCTCTCTCTCTCTCTCTCTATATATATATATATATATATATATATATATATATATATATAGTCATCCACAGACACCGTGCTTCAACGTATCACGTCTCTTCAGTGTGGCTAGAGATTTGTAGGCTACCTCGATCGATTCATCATCAGTCAGGCTACTTAGACTCGGCCATCGACACCTACAGAATGGGATGATGATTTTAACTGATAAATGCACACATCTGTTTGTATGTAAAGTATTATATATATATATATATATATATATATATACGAGACTAATACGAAAAGGTCTTCAAAGCGCCAGAGACGAAGGAAACTGTTCGTGGGGCTATTGGTAACACTATTATGTTTTTTGTGTATGTGCCTTCCCCGGCCGCCAAAATCAAACTCTCTCTCTCTCTCTCTCTCTCTCTCTCTCTCTCTCTCTCTCTCTCTCTCTCTCTCTCTCTCTCTCCTGGTCTCTCTAGCCGTTCCGAACTCGACACAAGTTGTGTCTCCGTTCATTTGGACTGGGGGGCTTAGCCCCACAGCACACAGGCTTATACCTGCACCTGTACATGGGACATTTTATAAAACATGCTCTCATAGAGGTTTATCCCCCAGCTACAGGCATTTTCATGCACAGTGCGCGTGCCTTCAATATTCTATGCTTTCACAGAGGCCACGCAACGGTAGTGTCCTTTTTGAAGTACAAAGTAAGTGACAACCTTTATTCATCATTTTATAACCTTAGCCTTGTTGAAATATTTTGGTGATATAAAGCGTGCTGCAATCCACCACTTAAATTTATAGACTAAGCGAGGTCACGTGGCTTAAAACCCAGCTAATCAGCTTTGATATGTGGTTAGTTAACTATTTAATCGCCGTTATTAACAGCCGTTCATTTGCACTTTATTCGACATTGACGAACGGACCTGCAACACTAAGGAACACCAAGGAACAACCAAAGGATCATACCCAACATTAAAGGACACCAAGGAGTAACCAAAGTTTTCTTCACTAATGATCGCACTCTGCTTAACACAAGGGATCTCCGCTGGACAGTACTCTTGCTTGAAGCTTAAGGATGGTCTCAAAAATCGTAACAAGCCAACCTTCAAAGAGACTTTTCTTTAGGACTTTCATCTATCCTGTTTTGTATTCTTTCTGTCCGACTTTGCTTAGACAATAAAGTCTATTTGTTATAACTCTTTGTCGAGATTTGTGCAATATATATATATATATATATATATATATATATATATATATATATGTTTATGTCACGTTGGAGACAAAGATAGACACCCACTACCCATTTAGTTTCCAACAACCTCATTCATGCATTCACTCACCCCCCCCCCCCCCGTACTAAAAAAAAAAATTCCTTACTTGTGTCCCGCAATCTCAGCGTTTTGAATGTGAGTGTTCCAATAGTCTGATTGTTTGAATTCTTCCCTTGTTTCACTTGAATCCGATCCGCTGAATTCTTCGTCTCCAAAATGAGCAAATCATTAAACATCCACAAGATTTTGATATTTGCAAAGAATGGGCTTGGTGACGTCATGCATTCTACCGAAAGTCTATCACCTTCAACCATCGTGTAACTCTTGCGATTTGTAGATACGTTCACAGACGTCACTGAAAAATTGAAAAAAAAAGGATCTCTTTGAATATAAGTTTAAAAGAAAATGTTGTCTTTGGCTATAAACATATGAATCAAATACCTAGATAGATAAAATATATGAGCAGAGATTGATTGATATGAATGGACATAGATAGATAGATAGATAGATAGATAGATATAATCATGTAAGGCCATGGACCCTTGCTAGAAACAACAGTTGAAACGTTAATTTCTTAGTTTTAAAGCATTCTACAAGAGTTTCTGGGTTATTTTTACTTGCATAAAAACATAGTGAAAACTGGCCGATTTTGATGTGTTTTCATTCGATTTTAAGGTATACGATTTTTTTTTTCAATTGTTTGCTCATCTCTGACCGTACTAGAGCCGAAGACTTATGTTTATTTGGCGGAAATGAAATAAAAAACCCGGTACTTACAGATTTTTAATGGAAACGAAGGATCGACTTTTAACGTTCCGACTTTTCCGGTTTTGATGGCTGCCTCCATTTTGGAAAATGGCTCAGTCTCTGATGATCGAAAATAAATCTCGGCGATGACATTTGCAGGTCTTCAAAGAAAAACAAAGATTAGCAAATAAAAACATCATCCTTTTCATTGCAATACAAAAGGCTACAATGCACATTCCCTCACATAACATAAAGTGTTCACTTTAAATAATTTTCAATTTTAAAATTTACACGGACTTTGTGGACAGGTTGTATCGAAAAAAACACCTGTTATGGGTGTGCGTGTGTTTTCATGTGTGTGTGTGTGTGTGTGTGTGTGTGTGTGTGTGTGAAAGAGAGAGTGAGAGGGATAGAGAGAGGGAGAGGGAGAGGGAGAGGGAGAGGGGGAGATATGACACTTGCTGTGTTGTATTGCTTTACAAGCTAGTCTGAATCTGGCCCTCAAAGCTGAGCTTAGTAGAGAATGAATTATTGACATTCGGGAAAAATAAGTTGAAATCTTTTTAATTTTATAATAAATTTTTTGAAAGCGAAGTAATGCAAAATATACGTTGAGAAAACATATTTATTAAACTCTGGATACTCTGAAGATGGCGGTTTCCGCTGAAAATATTTAGTATTTAACACCAAAGAATTTAATAAATATGTTTTCTCAACATATATTTTGCATTACTTCACTTTCAAAAAATTTATTATTACGTTTAAGATTAATGCTTCTAATGCTATAAGAACAAACTGAAATCTTTTTAATTTTGTTTGATCCATTGGACAATATGCATAAATTATTTTTTTTAAATTAACATTGTTCTTTCTCCTTGACTGGCCAGCAAACAGCTTAATCCAGAATTTGAACTCGGGTATAGCCGATTCCATTTCCTATAACAGTAACGGTCACTCTAAGTACGTCTCCAGGTTATGTGTATATAGCTTTGGTTTGGTTCAGTTTATTTAACGGCATAGCAACGCCTTATAGGCTATTTAAAGCCGAAATTTGATTAATCTGTAAATGTTTGATTATAATCACAACTAATTATATTTTTAACAATACATTGCAATCAATTTTTAATCGCACATTTTTGTCTTTGATAACAATCAATTCATTGCGCACAATTATATAGTTTCAAGTATTCCTATTTAATACAAATAATTCCCCAGAAGCAACAATTCTCACTGAATAATAACAATCAATTGTTTTCATACAATTATATGGTTTCAGGTATTCCTATCCAGTAACAATAATTTATAAGTAGATGTATTTGAACAACTAGAAATAATAAAATTATGATATCGTTGGTTTTGAAGAAAATCATATTTTTTAAAAGATCGTTTGGGTGTACTTATTTTTGAAGGATACAATAGATAGATATAAAAGGTTGAGATGGATAGATAGATAGATAGATAAGAAGATCGAGACAGATAGATATGAACAATCTGAGATAGATAGATAGATAGATAGATAGGAAGAAGCCGTGATAGATTTTCTTTTAAATAGCGATCAGCGCAACCATAGAACTGCAATAACCAGTTGTTGCAAATTTAACTGGGAATGGCTTTATTGCTCCAGAAAATTTAAAGTATATTGCTCTAACAAAAAGCTCGCTACGATATGCCGTTTTTTGCTGGGTTACTGTTACATACAAACATAATGAAAGTTTTAGTAATATGCAGATGTTAACATACTTACTTATAATTCAGTATTTTAAAGTCTGAAACTTTTCCACTCAAGATAGAATTAACCTGAAAAGAAAAATGACAGATTTTTAAATGAATTGTTAACTTTTCGTTGGCTTTTGTTTTTATTATAATATATTTTTTTGAAATGTTGATGGATGGTTTGTTGGTTTGTTGGTAGGAATTTTATGGCATATCAAACCTTGTTGGGTTATTTTATGCCGATGTCTTGTTTTATTCCTTTGTACTCATTTTTTAAACACCTTTTTATAAAAATCATTTTTTTTCTCTTGAACTCATAGATGGGACCCTAACAGGTATTACCACTCCGGGTTAGAGTGTACCTGGTGGTAATGGTGATTACGTCATACCCAAAACACTAAAAGCCTTAGCTACCGCCTTCTAGCACATATATGATAAAAAAGGTTGGGGTTTGCAATAAGGGTTGGGACAATCATATAGGTGCTAGGGCTTGACGTGACCAGCCAGTTGATCGGAGGGAGCCTCTCCGACCGACCGACCGTCTAGTCTAAGTAAGGGCCAAAGTAGAGTGTTGCATGTCATGGATCCCATATGGGTAGGTCTTACCTTTCTGCAGAGGTACAGTTGGTGTATTCTACAAACCCCAGCCGTCATGCGAGATGTCGATCGCGTATTCAACTGTGCTGTACCAAATATGTTATCTTAAAATCTCTACTCATCATTGAATTTCATTCGGAACAGGATTTTTCATATACCGATAAACGTAATTAGTAATGTTTAATTAAATTTTATCAATTATTTTAATAAGACAAATGACATTAATTGCATCTTACAGCAACATGGCCTCCCGTTAAATAGTTTATTTGTAGAGACACCCTCCACCCTCTCCCGGTGTTTGGTAATTCAAATTCTGTACAATTAATTACATCTTATAGCAACATGGCCTCCCGTTAAATATTGTTTATTTGTGGAGACAGCCCCCCTCTCCTGATGAGCGCAAACATTTTCCAATGGAATGTCATTGAATTTTGTCATTGTCTTCGCCGGGTAGCCGCTTCTAGTAGTTTATAGCAAACGAACTACCGGTATGGATCGAATTTATTACATAGTCGTAAATGTTGAATTGGCTAATTATGAACCACACGGCTGAGCGTTTATCGATAATAAGAAATGTTAACTTACAGTCCACCCCCACACACGTACGCACACACAACACATACGTACACATGCAGACCCCCCACACACATACATACGCGCACATGACTCACACGCGCCCTTCACACACACACACACACACACGCGCGCGCACCCACAACACACACACTCTACTACTACACACACTACCACAAACATACATATACACCCTACACAGACACACACATACACACACGTGTACACACACACTACTACACACATACACACATCCCCACACAGACATGTACACACACAAACACACCCACTCACCCACACATACACACACCTCCCCCATACACAAATTCGTCTGTCTGTATCAATGATAAAATTTGAACCCAGAACGATTTCCTTTGCTTGAATTCGGTAGACAAAGAACATCTTTTTACTCACGCTGTTTTTTATTTCCTTTGTTAAGGCGGAATATTTTGAAGAATTTTTCTTATTGAGTTCTGGAGACCACGGCCTCATGATGCGTAACAGCATCGTTAAATTTGTCCCTTGAAAGAAAAAGAAGGAAAAACAAAAGAATATTGAATAATTGTAATGACAAACGGTAACACTGATAGGCTTAGGAAAGCTTTATTGTACTTAGAATAATTGGTACACTTTACTGAGACCTTATATACTCTAGTAAACACCAGAGAGTTCTCCAAAAGGGAGGTAATCCTAAAATAGAGGAGGCAACTCTCAATTACTTATTACAATAATTATGATATCTAGGACTATTGTCCTCATCTTTATTGTGTACAAACACAACGTTCTGGCCACTGTAACCTCAGGATCTGATTTAGGTGTTTTTTATTTATTATTTTAATCACCTTAAAATAAGTCGTCTTTTGACGATTACACATAGAAATTCATAAAATTTCGGTACGTACCCAATCTATAAATAATTAAATGATTTCAAAAATATAGACTTTCTCTTCTAATCTATGCTCAAATATTATATATATATATATATATATATATATATATATATATGTGTGTGTGTGTGTGTGTGTGTGTGTTGTGTGTGTAAAATGGAATTGGAATTGAATCCGACGATATGAGGAAGAATGAATAAAGAAAAGAAAGTACAGAATGGATAATAAAAGATGAATTTAATCAATATCACTTACACATGTGTTTCGGTCAGTTTATCTATGTGTACACGATTCAAACTATTATTATTATTAAATAAACAAACGAAATGAAATAATAATAATAGAAAAATGTAAAAATATTCCGTACACAGAGAAAATTCGACCTTCATCAGATTCTTATTTTGAATAGTTTGAATCGTGTACACATAGATAAACTGACCGAAACACATGTGTAAGTGATATTGATTAAATTCATCTTTTATTATCCATTCTGTACTTTCTTTATTCATTCTTCCTCATAAGAGTCAGATCTTAGCCCTGAAAAGCATTAAACGAAACTTTTAGTAGGTTCGTCTGATCCATTAGATTTATATATATATATATATATATATATATATATATATATATATACCAAACCGTCCGCAGGAGCAGGATGCGACGCAAGGTTGATTTCTTAAGCGGAGTTTAATAGCTTTCAATTCAGAGTTTTCCTTCTCCTAGACTGGTTACCTAGCCATGGTTAATAGCTCAGTCTGTCCTGTCATTTACCCATAGCAGGAGGGAGAATTGGATTCATACCCTTCCCAAGGGTATTACCGCAATGTGAAATGCAAACAGCTTCTTTCAGGAATTGAACTTGGATCGACGAGTCCATTTCTTACGACTCTAACCATTAGACCACGCGCCTCAAGTTCACTATTTTTTAGCGTTTAAATTTTTAAAAAATAGATTCCACCAACTTATATATAATTTGATCTAATTTTTGTATTTATACTTTAATTTAAAAAAAATCATATCTATTCATTTTTATAAACATTAAATATCTGTTCAATCAACAGTTTAGTTTAAATTTTCAAACCTATTTACTTTTGAATGGAATTTTTTTGTCTTAGTAGGAGGTAATAAGAGGCAATTCTTGCATTTTGTGAACCTTCTCATTTTATGCTCTTGGTCAGATCAAGGTGGTTAGGTAAGTGATAATGTTCTTTATGATATTTTGAAATTTTAGTTATTAGAATAACTTCTTCCATTTAATATTTCTATATCTAATCACAATTGTGTCAATAAGTCTGGTGGTATTTATGCTGCTTGGTACACAATGTGAAATAGAAATAAAAGTAAGTAAAGTAAAGTCAACGGGGCGGCCTAAAGTCGGTATCAGCCAGTCAGCGAGGGAGTCTATCCCCTTTTCAATAGCGCTAGACCAAGGAGATTGTTTTTAGCATCTGAGGTGGAGCGCCACACCTACCATCAGCTCCTTACTTTACCGCACAGATCCCTGTGCTACTCATACGCTGAGTTGGCGGGAACCGGTATCGAACTAGGAACCTTGTGGCTTCTAGCCGAACGCTCTACCGACTGAGCTAACCCGGCCCCTTATAGAAATAAATATATGGAAATATCTGGTTTTTCAAAAGAAACTGATACCACTACAATGGTGTTCTACAAAGACACGAAGGTAATGGTTCGTTCACCAGAGGGCGACACTGATCACTTTAACATTTTCACTGGAGTCTTGCAACGAGATTAATTGGGTCCATTGCTATTAAGAGTATGTATAAATTGCGCTCTACAAATATCAATAGATCTAGTCCTTCTGCAGAAGCCGAATCTTTTCTGCATAGTCTGGAACAGACAGCAGGATGCATTGGTCTCCACATGATCTCAGATGAAATAGAATTCATGCGTTTTAATATCCTCATTAAATGGTAAGCCTCTGAAATTAGTAGACTGGTTCATATATCTCGGTAGCAATATCTCGTCTACTAAAAGCGATGTCAATATACGCAGAGATAAAGCATGGACTGCTATCGACATGTTATCGATCATATGTCTGGTCACTCTAATAAAATAAAATGGGAATTCTTCTAAGCTGTAACAGTGTCCGTACTACCGTATGGCTGCACTACTTTAACCCTAATGAATATCATGGACACCAGAAAAAAACTTATATTTTTCTGCTCTGTGCAGACACTGAATGTCGTCTAGAGGACTTATCAACAGCGATTGTCAATAGGGACGGATGACGATCAGACAGTCAAAGGAATCCGTGCTGTTATGATGACAATGAGAATAAATATATGAGGGATGCTCCAAAAATAATGCCCTCAATTTAGGTCAACACCGCTTGTACAGATTTTTAAGATCGCGGCATGCAAGTACTTGTTCCTCGTTAGCTAAAAGGCATAGCAAATTGCGTTGAGTGTATGGAAGAATAGTGCTTAGTAGCGGAAAACTACTCACTCTATCCAACTGGAAAACAATTAGGGGTCTTAAACAATTTATTCACTTGTTAGTAATTTATGATTTAGGTCTTAGATTCGGAAAGAAAGAAAGAAAAATAATTTTGGAAAAAATATTTTAAGAGAAATTTTTTTAATGTAATATTTAAAAAAAAATGTAAATAATCCGAGTGCCAACGGAATTGTTTACAAATGAAGGTTAGGTAAATAATGCAAATATCCGGGGATGGAATAGGGTTATTTACATCACTAAAAATCAGCTGATAATTGTTGAAATGATGACGTACGAAAAACAATTAGAATAAAAAAAATAAAAAACACCCTCCGGGCGATGTAAAAATAGATTTTTGAAACATATTGCCTGAGGGGTGGGAGTAAAAAATTCAATGTGAGCGAGTTTGTACCCAAATTAAGCAAAATCATCAAATTCATTAAAGGATTAAACAATAAAACAATTTGAAATGTAAACTTTAAATATGTATTAAAATAAAACAAACTATATATAGATATATAATACCAGTCATGTATTTATTAAAGCTTGTTTTAAAAAAACAATGAGGACTGTCTAATATTGCATGTTCAAATTTTGAGTGTATTTATTCTATGTTATGACGATTTTGGGTAATGTGACGTAAGCAGTGACAGACAAAAACCGGAAGCGAATCTCCATTATTAATAGATTTAATATATAATTGAAATGATAAGGAGATTATGAAAAAAACATTTTTGGAAGAATTGCGATCAGAGTCTGATTTGCGTTCAATTCTTTTTAACCCGGGGTTACTACAAAAAACCACACAACATTTTTTTAAAGAACACCACACCCCTTAAAATACAGGCCGTAACGCAATACAACTGTGTTGTTGCACTCCTTGTATCTGCTGTAATTTACATGGAAATAAAAAGGATTTACTCTCAGAAAGACTCTGAATATTTCGTAATATCCAGAAAGAATATAGACATACGTTTTGCATTAAACTTATCATTGCATTGAACATTTTTCCATCAAATAATTTTAAGATAGAAGGGATGGAACACCAAAAACTTAATTCGTACTGTTCAAATTTAAAACTAAATTGACAAGTATCTTATTATAATAGAGATTCGGTGTCTGTCTGAAACTGAAACTACGTAACTGATTACATCACAATGCCCAAAGGGATTACCTACGTTTTGTCTTATCTATCACTAAGAAATAAAGTTTTACATAATATATGGTGTGTGGTTAATTTGCATACTGGTTTTAACAAAACCAGGTTTGATAAATAATTACTTGGTTTTATTGATCTCTAATATTATTGTTTTACTCTCCAACGTATCAAAATTAATCATATGAATGGTTTTATATATAAATCAATTAAGATAAAATTAAGATAAGTGTAATCTTTTTATATGCATTTTTACTTAATTTCGTTAGTCTTTCTAATTTAATATATTTAATTAAATTAAAACTTAAATGCTTACACCTGGGGGCGCATGTTCTTGCTAGTTTACATAATATCTCATCTTTTATTTTAGGGCGAAATTACAGTTTAACCTCTTCTCATTGTAAAAAAAATGAATGAATAAATAAATGAATAATATACAAAAATAAAAACCTTTTAAAAAGTGTATTTTATCTAAAAACTAAATAGAAATAGAAGTATTTTAGAAAAAGAAGTATTTTATCTAAAAACTAGATAGAAGTATTTTATCTAAAAACTAAATAGAAGTATTTTATCTAAAAACTAAATATAAGTATTTTATCTAAAAAACTAGATAGAAGTGTTTTATCTAAAAACTACTAAAACTAAATAGAAGTATTTATCTAAAAACTAGATAGAAGTATTTTCTAAAAACTAAAGTATTTTATCTAAAAACTAGATAGAAGTATTTTATCTAAAAACTAGATAGAAGTATTTTATCTAAAAACTAAATAGAAGTATTTTATCTAAAAACTAAATAGAAGTATTTTATCTAAAAACTAGATAGAAGTATTTTATCTAAAAACTAAATATAAGTATTTTATCTAAAAACTAGATAGAAGTGTTTTATCTAAAAACTAGATAGAAGTATTTTATCTAAAAACTAAATAGAAGTATTTTATCTAAAAACTAGATAGAAGTATTTTATCTAAAAACTAAAATAAATAGAAGTATTTTATCTAAAAACTAGATAGAAGTATTTTATCTAAAAACTAAATAGAAGTATTTTATCTAAAAACTAAATAGAAGTATTTTATCTAAAAACTAAAAACTAAATAGAAGTATTTTATCTAAAAACTAAATATAAGTATTTTATCTAAAAACTAGATAGAAGTGTTTTATCTAAAAACTAGATAGAAGTATTTTATCTAAAAACTAAATAGAAGTATTTTATCTAAAAACTAGATAGAAGTATTTTATCTAAAAACTAAATAGAAGTATTTTATCTAAAAACTAGATAGAAGTATTTTATCTAAATACTAGATAGAAGTATTTTATCTAAAAACTAGATAGAAGTATTTTATCTAAAAACTAGATAGAAATCCATAGACAATTTCAAAATTGGGAATTTGAAACTTTGCTTTCTTTATTTCAGATTATTATTAATCAAATATTAATGTCTGATTCTTACATATTACATGAGATTTAGAGAGTGAAATGTATATGATATTTTGATAAAACTGTAGTATGGTTTCACATTCTATATTATTGAACAAAAGTATAAATTTTTGGGATGTTAGGTGAGAGCAAAACTCTTTTTTAGAAACAGTTAGGAACCACTGGTCTAGTCCTTTAGAATAATTCTCACACCTTTTTGTGCCAACAAAACTAATTTACGAATTAAATTTTAAAAGAATACTTACATTTAATCTCTCGTTTAGTTGTCAGTCTAGTGGTTGGTATAGTGGTGCGAAGAGGGGTAGTTGTTTTTAGCGGTGTCGTTGTAGGAGTCATCTGCGTCGTATCTAGCGGTGTTGTTGTAGGTGCAGTAGTCACCTGTGTCGTATCTAGTGACGTTGTAGTAGGCGCAGTGGTCACCTGTGTGGTAGGCATTGTTGTAGGTGCAGTGGTCACCTGTGTCGTATCTAGCGACGTTGATGTAGGCGCAGTTGTCACCTGTGTCGTATCTAGCGACGTTGTAGTAGGAGCAGTTGTCACCTGTGTCGTATCTAGTGTTGTTGTTGTAGGTGCAGTGGTCACCTGTGTCGTATCTAGCGACGTTGATGTAGGCGCAGTTGTCACCTGTGTCGTATCTAGCGACGTTGTAGTAGGAGCAGTTGTCACCTGTGTCGTATCTAGTGTTGTTGTTGTAGGTGCAGTGGTCACCTGTGTCGTAGGCATTGTTGTAGGTGCAGTGGTCACCTGTGTGGTAGGCGTTGTTGTAGGTGCAGTGGTCACCTGTGTCGTATCTAGCGACGTTGTTGTAGGCGCAGTTGTCACCTGTGTCGTATCTAGCGGTGTTGTAGTAGGTGCAGTTGTCACCTGTGTCGTATCTAGTGTTGTTGTTGTAGGTGTAGTGGTTACCTGTGTCGTATCTAGCGGCGTGGTTGTAGGTGAAGTAGTCACCTGTGTCGTATCTAATGGTGTTGTTGTAGGCGCAGTGGTCACCTGTGTCGTATCTAGAGGCGTGATTGTAGGTGTAGTGGTCACCTGTGTCGTATCTAACAGCGTTATTGTAGGCGAAGTGGTCACCTGTGTCGTATCTAGTGACGTTGTAATATCAGTTGTAGTAACATCAGTACTTACTAAAGATGTGGTCTGAATTGTACTCGTCGGATTAGTTACAATGGGTGTCGTATTAACTGTCACCTGGTCAGTTGACGCAATAGTGCTAAGTATTTCCGTTATAGTAGTTGAGTCAGTAATTGTGGTTTTAAACGGTAGAACGGGCGTAGTGCTACCCAGTGAAGTATCTGGTATTGTGTCTATTTTGCTTGATGGTGAGGTAGGTTCAAATGAGGTCGAAGAGGTGGTAATTACGCCATCTGAAAAAAAAGGGGTTACGCTGTTAGACTCCAATGAAAAATTTCTGGTTGTGCTGAGCCGTTCGGTAACGGACCCAGAAACACCTAATGTGGACTGATATGTGGACGTAATACCTACGAGTGGTTCTGTTGTTTCATGAGAAGAAACAGTAACAATATCAGTCGAGTCTGATGGCAATGACGACATGTCGATAGAAACCTTATCTGGTGATACTAAATTGGTGATGAACTTTTTCATTTCTGTGGTGGGATGTTCTGTTGTTATGTCAGTTAGAAATGTAGAAGAGTATTCTGTTGTAGTGACAGCATCTGTCATTTGGGGAGTGAGAGGTTGTGTTTTTATGTCTGTTAACAATGTTGAAGTGCCTTCCTTTGTAGTGACTGCATCTGTCATTTGTGTGGTGGCAGGTTCTGTTGTTATGTCTGTTAGCAATGTAGTAGTGTCTTCTATTGTAGTGACCTCTGCCATTTGTGTGGTGAGAGGTTCTGTTGTTATGTCTGTTAGCAATGTAGTAGTATCTTCTATATTAGTGAGAGCAGCTGTCATTTGTGTAGTAAGAGATTCTGTTGTTATGTCTGTAAGCAACGTAGAAAAATCTACCACGGTAGTGAGAGGATCTGCAATTTCTGTAGTGATATGTTCCATTGTAATGTCAGTTAGCAATGTAGAAGAGTCTGCTATAGTAGTGATAGCATCTGTCATTTGTGTAGTTAGAGGTTCTGTTGTTATGTCTGTTAGCAATGTAGAAGTATCTTCTATTGTAGTGACAGCATCTGTCATTTGTGTAGTTAGAGGTCCTGTTGTTATGTCTGTTAGCAATGTAGAAGTATCTTCTATTGTAGTGACAGCATCTGTCATTTGTGTAGTTAGAGGTTCTGTTGTTATGTCTGTTAGCAATGTAGATGTATCCTCAATAGTAGTGACAGCATCTGTCATTTGTGTAGAGAAAGGTTCTGTTGTTATGTCTGTTAGGAAAGTAGAAGTGTCTTCTATTGTAGTGACAGCATCTGTTATTTGTGTAGTGAGAGTTTCTGTTGTTATGTCTGTTAGCAATGTAGAAGTGTCTTCGATTGTAGTGATATCATCTGTCATTTGTGTAGTTAGAGGTTCTGTTGTTATGTCTGTTAGCAATGTAGAAGTATCTTCTATTGTAGTGACAGCATCTGTCATTTGTGTAGTGAGAGGTCCTGTTGTTATGTCTGTTAGCAATGTAGAAGTATCTTCCATAGTAGTGACAGCATCTGTCATTTGTGTAGAGAAAGGTTCTGTTGTTATGTCTGTTAGGAAAGTAGAAGTGTCTTCTATTGTAGTGACAGCATCTGTTATTTGTGTAGTGAGAGTTTCTGTTGTTATGTCTGTAAGCAATGTGGAAGTGTCTTCGATTGTAGTGATATCATCTGTCATTTGTGTACTGAGAGGTTCTGTTATTATGTCTGTTAGCAATGTAGAAGTGTCTTCTATTGTAGTGACAGCATCTGTCATTTGTGTAGTTAGAGGTTCTGTTGTTATGTCTGTTAGCAATGTAGAAGTGTCTTCTATAGTAGTGATATCATCTGTCATTTGTGTACTTAGAGGTTCTGTTGTTATGTCTGTTAGCAATGTAGAAGTGTCTTCGATTGTAGTGACAGCATCTGTCATTTGTGAAGTGAGAGGTTCTGTTGTAATGTCTGGTAGCAATGTAGAAGTGTCTTCTATAGTAGTGGTATCATCTGTCATTTGTGTAGTTAGAGGTTCTGTTGTTATGTCTGTTAGCATTGTAGAAGTGTCTTCTATAGTACTGATATCATCTGTCATTTGTGTACTTAGAGGTTCTGTTGTTATGTCTGTTAGCAATGTAGAAGTGTCTTCTATAGTAGTGGTATCATCTGTCATTTGTGTAGTTAGAGGTTCTGTTGTTATGTCTGTTAGCAACGTAGAAGTGTCTTCTATAGTAGTGGTATCATCTGTCATTTGTGTAGTTAGAGGTTCTGTTGTTATGTCTGTTAGCAATGTAGAAGTGTCTTCTATAGTAGTGGTATCATCTGTCATTTGTGTACTTAGAGGTTCTGTTGTTATGTCTGTTAGCAATGTAGAAGTGTCTTCGATTGTAGTGACAGCATCTGTCATTTGTGAAGTGAGAGGTTCTGTTGTAATGTCTGTTAGCAATGTAGAAGTGTCTTCTATAGTAGTGGTATCATCTGTCATTTGTGTAGTTAGAGGTTCTGTTGTTATGTCTGTTAGCAATGTAGAAGTGTCTTCTATAGTAGTGGTATCATCTGTCATTTGTGTAGTTAGAGGTTCTGTTGTTATGTCTGTTAGCAATGTAGAAGTGTCTTCTATAGTAGTGATATCATCTGTCATTTGTGTACTTAGAGGTTCTGTTGTTATGTCTGTTAGCAATGTAGAAGTGTCTTCGATTGTAGTGACAGCATCTGTCATTTGTGAAGTGAGAGGTTCTGTTGTAATGTCTGGTAGCAATGTAGAAGTGTCTTCTATAGTAGTGGTATCATCTGTCATTTGTGTAGTTAGAGGTTCTGTTGTTATGTCTGTTAGCATTGTAGAAGTGTCTTCTATAGTACTGATATCATCTGTCATTTGTGTACTTAGAGGTTCTGTTGTTATGTCTGTTAGCAATGTAGAAGTGTCTTCGATTGTAGTGACAGCATCTGTCATTTGTGAAGTGAGAGGTTCTGTTGTAATGTCTGTTAGCAATGTAGAAGTGTCTTCTATAGTAGTGGTATCATCTGTCATTTGTGTAGTTAGAGGTTCTGTTGTTATGTCTGTTAGCAATGTAGAAGTGTCTTCGATTGTAGTGACAGCATCTGTCATTTGTGAAGTGAGAGGTTCTGTTGTTATGTCTGTTAGCAATGTAGAAGTGTCTTCTATAGTAGTGGTATCATCTGTCATTTGTGTAGTTAGAGGTTCTGTTGTTATGTCTGTTAGCAATGTAGAAGTGTCTTCGATTGTAGTGACAGCATCTGTCATTTGTGAAGTGAGAGGTTCTGTTGTTATGTCTGGTACCAATGTAGAAGTGTCTTCTATAGTAGTGGTATCATCTGTCATTTGTGTAGTGAGAGGTTCTGTTGTTATGTCAGTTAGCAATGTAGAAGTGTCTTCTATTGTAGTGATAGCATCTGTCATTTGTGTAGTGAGAGGTTCTGTTGTTATGTCTGTTAGGAATATAGAAGTGTCTTCTATTGTAGTGACAGCATCTGTCATTTGTGTAGAGAAAGGTTCTGTTGTTATGTCTGTTAGGAATGTATAAGTGTCTTCTATTGTAGTGACAGCATCTGTCATTTGTGTAGTGAAAGGTTCTGTTGTTATGTCTGTTAGCAATGTAGAAGTGTCTTCTATTGTAGTGATAGTATCTGTCATTTGTGTAGTTAGAGGTTCTGTTGTTATGTCTGTAAGCAATGTAGAAGTGTCTTCTATTGTAGTGACAGCATCTGTCATTTGTGTAGTGAGCGGTTCTGTTGTTATGTCTGTAAGCAATGTAGAAGTGTCTTCTATAGTAGTGGTAGCATCTGTCATTTGTGTAGTGAGAGGTTCTGTTGTTATGTCAGTTAGCAATGTAGAAGTGTCTTCTATTGTAGTGACAGCATCTGTCATTTGTGTAGTGAGAGGTTCTGTTGTTATGTCAGTTAGCAATGTAGATGTATCCTCAATAGTAGTGGCAGCATCTGTCATTTGTGTAGAGAAAGGTTCTTTTGTTATGTCTGTTAGGAATGTAGAAGTGTCTTCTATTGTAGTGACAGCAGCTGTCATTTGTGTAGTGAGAGGTTCTGTTATTATGTCTGTTAGCAATGTAGAAGTGTCTTCTATTGTAGTGATAGTATCTGTCATTTGTGTAGTTAGAGGTTCTGTTGTTATATCTGTAAGCAATGTAGAAGTGTCTTCTATTGTAGTGACAGCATCTGTCATTTGTGTAGTGAGTGGTTCTGTTGTTATGTCTGTTAGCAATGTAGAAGTGTCTTCTATTGTAGTGATAGCATCTGTCATTTGTGTAGTTAGGGGTTCTGTTGTTATGTCTGTAAGCAATGTAGAAGTGTCTTCTATAGTAGTGACAGCATCTGTCATTTGTGTAGTGAGCGATTCTGTTGTTATGTCTGTAAGCAATGTAGAAGTGTCTTCTATTGTAGTGATAGCATCTGTCATTTGTGTAGTTAGAGGTTCTGTTGTTATGTCTGTTAGCAATGTAGAAGTATCTTCTATAGTAGTGACAGCATCTGTCATTTGTGTAGTGAGCGGTTCTGTTGTTATGTCTGTAAGCAATGTAGAAGTGTCTTCTATTGTAGTGATAGCATCTGTCATTTGTGTAGTTAGAGGTTCTGTTGTTATGTCTGTTAGCAATGTAGAAGTGTCTTCTATTGTAGTGACAGCATCTGTCATTTGTGTAGTGAGTGGCTCTGTTGTTATGTCTGTAAGCAATGTAGAAGTGTCTTCTATTGTAGTGATAGCATCTGTCATTTGTGTAGTTAGAGGTTCTGTTCTTATGTCTGTAAGCAATGTAGTAGTGTCTTCTATAGTAGTGACAACATCTGTCATTTGTGTAGTGAGCGATTCTGTTGTTATGTCTGTAAGCAATGTAGAAGTGTCTTCTATTGTAGTGATAGCATCTGTCATTTGTGTAGTTAGAGGTTCTGTTGTTATGTCTGTTAGCAATGTAGAAGTGTCTTCTATAGTAGTGACAGCATCTGTCATTTGTGTAGTGAGCGGTTCTGTTGTTATGTCTGTAAGCAATGTAGAAGTGTCTTCTATTGTAGTGATAGCATCTGACATTTGTGTAGTTAGAGGTTCTGTTGTTATGTCTGTTAGCAATGTAGAAGTGTCTTCTATTGTAGTGACAGCATCTGTCATTTGTGTAGTGAGTGGCTCTGTTGTTATGTCTGTAAGCAATGTAGAAGTGTCTTCTATTGTAGTGATAGCATCTGTCATTTGTGTAGTTAGAGGTTCTGTTGTTATGTCTGTAAGCAATGTAGAAGTGTCTTCTATAGTAGTGATAGCATCTGTCACTTGTGTAGTGAGAGGTTCTGTTGTTATGTCTGTTAGCAATGTAGAAGTGTCTTTTATAGTAGTGATATCATCTGTCATTTGTGTAGTTAGAGGTTCTGTTGTTATGTCTGTTAGCAATGTAGATGTATCCTCAATAGTAGTGACAGCATCTGTCATTTGTGTAGAGAAAAATTCTGTTGTTATGTCTGTAAGCAATGTAGAAGTGTCTTCTATAGTAGTGATAGCATCTGTCATTTGTGAAGTGAGAGGTTCTGTTGTAATGTCTGTTAATAATGTGGAAGTGTCTTCTATTGTAGTGACATCTGCCATTTGTGTAGTGGGTTTTTCTGTTTTTATGTCTGTTAGGAATGTAGAAGTGTCTTCTATTGTAGTGACAGTATCTGTCATTTGTGTAGTGAGAGGTTCTGTTGTTATGTCTGTAAGCAATGTAGAAGTGTCTTCTATTGTAGTGACAGCATCTGTCATTTGTGTAGTGAGAGGTTCTGTTGTTATGTCAGTTAGCAATGTAGTAGTGTCTTCTATTGTAGTGACAGCATCTGTCATTTGTGTTGTGAGAGATTCTGTTGTTATGTCTGTTAGCAATGTAGTAGTGTCTTCTATTGTAGTGACAGCATCTGTCATTTGTGTCGTTAGAGGTTCTGTTGTTATGTCTGTTAGCAATATAGTAGTGTCTTCTATTGTAGTGACAGCATCTGTCATTAGTGTTGTGAGAGGTTCTGTTGTTATGTCAGTTAGCAATGTAGAAGTGTCTTCTATTGTAGTGACAGCATCTGTCATTTGTGTAGTTAGAGGTTCTGTTGTTATGTCTGTTAGCAATATAGTAGTGTCTTCTATTGTAGTGACAGCATCTGTCATTTGTGTTGTGAGAGATTCTGTTGTTATTTTTGTGGGTAAAGTAGTGTGATCATTCATAGTTGTGGCTACTTCTGTCATTTCGTTAGTAATTGTTTCTTTTGTTACGTCTGTTGTTAATGAAGTAGTATCTCCCCTTGTATTTACAGAGTTTGTTATTTTATTCGTAAAAGCATCTGTCATTGTTGTAATGTCTGTTTCCTTCTCTAATGTGCTATCATCTCTTGTAATTGTTGTCACCGTGTGAAATACTGTGTTTGTTTCTGTCTCTGCTGTTATTGTTGTAATCATTTTGCCCGTGGGTGTGTCCTGAATATACCCGGATGTGTCCGCTGTAATTGTTTCCACATTCCTCTCTGTAGATAAACTATTTGTGGTTACTTCCGATGTGTCGTCTTTTGCAGTAACTGTTGGTATGTAGCTAGATGTTGTGTTAGATATCTTTGTGACTTCTGTCACAATATTCCCTGTAGTCATATCCTCTACAGTATTTGTTGATAATGTGGCTGAATTTGAATATGTATATACATTCGTGGTTACATTGGTTTTTAATGTAGATGTTGTTAAGTCTACAGGTGTTGTATATATATCTGTATTTGGTTCATTAGTAGACATGTCTTCTGTTGCTATTGTAACGGAATTGGGTGTTGGCGTAGGAATACTTCCTGGATATTGAAGGGTGAGAGATGCGAAAATATTTGTTTCTGAAAATAAATGTGCGATTTTATTACAAGAAATATTGAAGTCAGTTTTTGATTATATTAATTTTTTGACGTCAGACACATATATATATATATATATATATATATATATATATATATATATATATGTATATGTATATGTATATATATATATATAGCTAATTTCTCGCATCACACACACACACACACACACATATATATATATATATATATATATATATATATATATATATATATATATATGTGTGTAATAACATTTCTGATATCCGACACACACATACATACATGAATATATATTTTCATAAAAGATAAAAACATATGATTTAGAGTTTCACGTTGTTTAGTATTCAACACGTTTGACGCCGACAACTGAAAATTCTAAGATTACACGTGTTGAATACTAGCTCATCTGAGGATGAACAAGGTAAAACTCTGAGTCATGAGTTTTTATCTTATTTTATTATCTTATTTTATACTTTAAACATATAATATAATATAATACAATATGAGGTAATGGGTATTATTCTGTATTTTCGTACACTGTATAGATTTTATGGAGTATGAAAGCTTTTACCGTTAACTTTTGATCATTCATATATATATATATATATATATATATATATATATATATATATATATATATATATATATATATATATATATATACGAAAAGTTGGTGACCTAACGGAAAATATAAAATATTGATTTTGTCGCAACTTCGAAAATCAATAGAATTTAACCGAAGAATTCGGGGTTATAAAGAATATAAGAGTGCTCAAAACGTTTGTAGAGCAGATTTAGCAAAACGGTATAGTTGTGTAACTAACTCGAGTTTCTCCATGAACAGATCTAATAATGTTCGTAGTACGTCATCTAGGCATATCATAGACATATATGGTGCTAATGTATCTTCTTGAAGGACACCGGTGACAATGCCTAAGAAATCTTTGCCACCACCAGGTGAACGAGCTATTGCTTTAGTGTCTTTGTAGAGCATCTTTATAGTCGTAACAGTTTCTTTAGTTGTATTTTCCCCACCTTTCCTTTGTATATGGAGTCAAATGCCTTGAAGAAATCTACAAACAATTGTGTTGCCCCGAGATTTTTTGTTCGAACCCCTTCTACGATTCGACATGTAGTCAGAATCTAAGAAGTCATGCATCTATTTCTACAAAAACCCTTTTGCTAAGGATTTTCACTACATAAGTTCGGATGTGTTTGAGAAGAAGGGCATTATAAACCTAAACAGCTATGACAGTACGAATTAAACCTCTGTAGTTAGCGGTTCCAATGTCATCTTTTTTCTTGAATGGGAGGATGCAGCATTTCGTCCATTTCTCTATTGTATTTTGTTTATACACTGCATTGCACAAACGAAGAAGTATGTCGTCAGATTTCCCTGTCTTCAACATTTCATGGGGTATTTAGTCGAGGCCTGCTGCTTTTCAATTTTTCATTGCTTTTAGGACATCGAGAAATTAATCCTTTGTAAAGTTTTATATCTAGCTGGCTTTTAATGATTCATTTAGTATTTCTTATATGATTTTAGGAGGGTTTCCTAGCAGATACTTGAAATGGTATTTCCACTTCATAAGTTTATCTTCTTGGCTGGCGGCTTTTAGCTTTGATCTCGAGGTGCTTTTCCTACCACTAATTTCATCAACTTTTTGCCATGCTAAGTGAGATTGTCTATCTCTTATAGAATTTCTGGTATTATTCGTTTGGCTTTGGATGTATTTTAGTTGTTATTTTTTGTAAGTTTTATTTTATTATGTAGGGATGCATTTTTTCCTATCATCTCGTTTTTCTCTAATTGCTTTTATCTACCAGGGAACTGTACATTTAACTCTTTAGTTGCATTCAGCCGCTGCTTCTAAGTGGACGCTGACAAAGTTTTCATATTCATCATTAGGAGTATGTCTTTCAGATTTCTCCTGAAGAACATTAAACTTGTTTCTTCTAGAGAGTATTAAACCGATTTTATCGTATATATGACTATTGACAAGTGAGGACCAGTCATATTATACAGATTTATTGATTTACTTCTTATTTCTGCGTAGATTCAGGCATATCTTTACTGAGATAGGTACATACTCCTTCAAAAGAGCCTTGCAGTCCATAGCGCTATTTATCCACTTATTGTTTATTAATATGTAATCTACTTGTTCTTTTGAGTTATTTGGATAGGTATTATTATAGTTTACCCTTCCTTTTTAATATTTGGTGTTGTCAAGAGAAAACTCGGTTAGAGATTCACTAACATTGTAAAATGTGGCGATGTTCAATTAATCCCTGATATTTGTGGGACTGTAGCTCGAGACAATAGTAGTGAAGGGATTGCTATTAAATATAGTACATATCATTCTCGGATAGATTTTCTCTGTGCTGT
>CM042142.1:73872469-73879969 GCA_023376005.1 Doryteuthis pealeii
TTAGTCTTTTTCAGAGCTACAAATAAAATGAAGAAAGCAGACGATAGCTGAGAAAAGCATATAAAAGAAGTAGGCTGTTTGTGGTTTGTAAATTCAGTAGTCACATGACTTACCTATAGACGTTAAGACGGCCAATAAGAAAGCAAGAGAAAACCGGTTCATCATTTGACGTCAAATCTAAAAAGAAACAACAAAAAGAAAAACATTAATAGAAATAAAATTTAAAATGTAAACGTGAAGATTGCAATCTTTATTTATTTACCTATCAATTTCTTTTGATAAAGCATTGTCAATTACTAGTTATTAATAATAATTTTGACTAGTATTTCCACTTTTCATTTTAGCTACATTTTACTGAGGTTGTTAAGTAACAACAATGCTGTGTGGCAGTATTTTGTATCTCGCCTGCTAAACAATTCAAACTCACGTTGTGTTTTGTTGTTAAGTAAAGATTAGTCGGTTGCTGGTTTTGAATGAAACGTTACAAGTAAAGAAATCCCGAGTTGAGGAGTCCTAGGTGAAGGAGCCCTGAGTGAAGGATCCATGAGTGGAGGAGCCCTGTGCGGAGGAGTACATATGCGTGGAGGCGTTCAAGGTTCTGTAACAGAGACCTACAGTCTGTACGGATTGTAGCATTGACCTAAAAGTTGATATATCCTGTTAGTAAAGGAAAACGATTGACCTTGTAAATGTCCAATCATTGTTAAGATGTGTATGTAATTCCCGCCCTTACACAATTCGGCTGACTTAACCAGGTTATTTTATTCATGATGAAAAGATTTTTTAATATTTTTTTCATCTTTTGATTTTAGATTTTAAGTTTTTAAATTTTAATCTTTCAATGTTTTTTTGTTTTTTTTCATCTTTGTAGTAAGCTAAGAGCAGAAGTTTTGTCTTACCAGCTTTCAGGTCAGTTAACTTTGAACCAGGTATCTTTGAGAATCTGTGTTACACCTCAAAGATACGTGGTTCAAATTGACTGACCTGAAAAAATGTAAAAAAAATTTTAATAAAATAATTGGTGCATTATATCTTTTATCAATTAATATATCAACACTGAAAATTTCATTAAATTCGGTTAATTCCTTGATTTTTTTTCTTTCGGCGGGGTGACATTCGATGGTAGAATTTAGGTCGGTTAAGTTCGATTTAACCAATTTTTGTGCTCGTTATACGTTTGAAAAATTTTGATCGGTTATGTTAGTTCCTTCAAGTTGGAGATCAGTTAATCTCACGACAATCTGTTAATGTTTTTTTAATCTAATGTTTTATATCCAAACCACAGGTTGGGGAATCCCCTTGACGTAATGGAAACCTACTGGATAAGCGAGTTGGAATTCCACTCACGATATTACATTCACTGACAAATACCCCCCCCCCCAGCTATAGGTTAAACAGTAAGACTACTTTTCTTGTACAACGATGGCTTTGGCAATCAACAGAAGAATGTTTCATTGATTAATATTTGAAAAAGAATAGTTAATTATTTCCCCGTTTCTTTCATTTATCTTCTATAAAATCAAGAAAAGTAGTGTTACCATTTAACCCATAGCTGGGGAATTGGGGGGGGGGGGCGTAATATCATGAGTGGAATTCGAACTCGCTTACTAGGATGTTGAAATCCATCACGTTTCTACTACGTCAGGTGGGTTCCCTAACCTGTGGTTTGGATATAACTATATCACCAATTTTACATTTGAAATGTTGTATTTATTCATTTGAGTCCTGGTTATGACGTTAAAATGCGTCTAATGGAGAGAATTTTTTTCCGAAAATTCTTTTATTAAAGTGATTTATGGATTTGAATATTTCTTATTGATTTTTAACGGCATGTCAATCCGTCTAGGGTTATTTTATGCATACAAATTAGGGACTCACGTTTATTGTATGTTTATATTTGCATTTTTGTCCGGGGCTTTTGTTTTTTTAAGAGGACTTTTTTACACACCGTCCTATCGAGTACGAACAATTTTGAAACAGATCTATTTGACCATTAGGCGGGAAACTAACAGGTACTACCACTCCGGGTCAGAGTGGGCCTGGGAGTAATAACAATGAAAGGGGTTCTCCACACTTTTTATATCTTCAGAACCGCATGCAGTTTGGTGTCCTACCCAGGACACATCTTTTGTGGGGAGGAATACTTATCCATGTGCAGGGGGAATGTACGGACAGCGTATTCTAAGCTCTGTTGACAAGGCTGTTAAAAATGTTTGTCTTTTGATCAGATTATTAGTTCAAATCAGAAAAATTCTCTGGTTTGAAGACCCACCTATAAATCTAATGCGTAATGTTTCATTTTTAAGTTTATATTTGTTGTGATGTTAGTTCAACAGTAAAAAAGAAGTCAAGTCGAGGTAAGGTAAAAAGAGACAAGTGTATTTACAATAAGGTACAAGAACGGCTAGCTTGCCGCTAAAAAATAACAGTACGATAACAGTACGGTAACAGTACAACCTTTTCACTCGGTGTCTCACTATTTATAGTGAGAACCGGTGTATAGTCTCCACTGTAGGAACGGCCTGTACAACAATATTAAAAGTATGACTGTTATCATCTTGCAGCACCCTCTGGTTAAAAATGAGACCGTCCAAGGTGAAATTCAAATGTAAATCCTGATTATCTGGTGTTTCTTATCCACCGAATTCTTATTTCTTATGAGTGTCGTCATCTCACCTTATGAGTGTCGTCACCTCATATGAAAAAGAAAGAAAGCAGGGGAAATAGAGGGAGAGGAATGTGAGCGCCGAGGCGATAACGCTAATCTGTTTCAATCGAACATACTGAAAAGATGAAATGAAGGAAAGAAAGAAAAGAGTGTGAGAGAGAATTAAATGAAGATTATTATACTTTTTACCTATTAAAGTATTTTGCAATAGCTGTTAACATATCAAACGTTGTAATAATTAAATTATGCTGTGGTATATCCACAGTTCCTGCTAGTAATGTTTATTTTAGTAAAACAAATAATTCGCTATTTTTCTTTTTTTTTTCTTTTTTTTCTAAAGCTTAGAAATTTTAAATATGTACGATTAATTGTGTATTGCAGCAGCATGGATTCCTACTGCTTGTTGATTATTGACAGACCTCACTCACTATGAAAGGATCTTCCTTTCCTCAAGAGGGACAATTTTTTATGTTAAAATTTCCCTCAGCGTGAAATAAGTATGTATACAAAATATGGTTTGTCTATATCTAACAGATTCGCTGGCGTGAGAAGACAGACAAATAAACACGTTCCAACTATGAATATAGATATTTGTGTTTCCAAGTTATTCAAACATCTGAATTATGAGGCGTCCAATCTGAAACATAATTGGTACTTGCCAGACAAAGCTTCGTTCACGTTAGAAAAGTTTTTCAGAAAAAGAGGCGGGATGTACTTATATATACATATATACATTTACATATGAAAAAAATGGACGCTCTCGTCGATTTCGACGCATGAGGGTTCATCCAATGAACAACCTACACAGTGGTTTGTTTATAGTGACGAAGTCTTGTGTTGAACCATCAGCACTTTTTGGCACAGCCGATAGGAAAGAATTGGTGCACAAAGAATGCCACAAACCCAATCAACGACTGTCCACAGGTCTTTCAAATTCAGAGTTTTCCTTCTCCTGGACTGATTACATATTCAGGGTTAAAGAGCCCAGTCTGGCCTTCTATTTTACTCATAACTGGAGGAAGAATATATGGATTCACACCTTTCTCAAGGGTATTAGTGCTATGGGAAATGCAAACAACCTTGATCTAGGATTTGAACTCAGGTCGACGAGTCCATTTCCTATAACTCTAACCATCATGCCACGCGCCTCCAGCCTACACAATGTTTTGTTTATAGTGGTGAAGGTATATATAGAAGCCAAGAAGCTGTTTTTTTTCTTTCTTGTAAATGCTATTGGATTATTTCATTGGTGGGAAATGTTCAAGAAACGATGCGACAATTTCTGTTGAATTCCAGGATGAATAACTGGGATATGATGTAACTTTCATGGCTATAGCTCTTTCCTCACTTAGTCGAGCCGCACTACTGTCTCTGTCTGTCTGTCTGTCTGTCTGTCTCTCTATCTCTCTCTCTCTATGTATGAAATGAAGGACAGCATTTCTCAGTAGGTTTGGAGGTATTGATGCACACTACGCATCCTTTAAAAGCTTGGACCCTTCTTCCTTCATGTACATGATGACAGATAGAATGAATGACTGGAACCCACCTGAATCATGGAAGAGAATAACTTGTATCAAAATAAGGATGTTATGGTTGATGCCCAATGCTCCCTGAACTCTGTAAAAACAATCAGGCATGAACTAGAGAATTACAATGGAGACTACGAGGCTGTGGCTAGAAGAAAGCAACATAACAGACGATCTGATTGCGTTCGTACAGAAGAATTCCTCGAAAATCTGCGGGGAAAAGTGTTGGAGGACCCTGGCATTGGAATTCGGGCTTTGTCACGTGAATTGAATGTTTCAGCCTCTACCTTGAAGCTTGCACTCAGTAAAGATCCTCACGACTACTCATACAAGCGTCGTAGAGGTCAACTGCTCCCAGAAAAAGGCCCGTGAAAATCGTCTGACAAAGGCGTAAAAACCTATGAGCAAAGTGAAATATCCTGCTGAACCACAAACAATCTGGTTATTTTGCGACGAGAAAAACTTTTGCCAAGATGAAAAGGACAACACGCAGAATAACAGATTGCTTGCATACAGTCCAAAGGACACTCCTCGTGTCAGGCAGACTAAATTTTCCCAAACTGTGATGGTTTTCGGATGTGTGTCCTCTGAGGGTGATGTGATGCCTTCGCATTTTTCAGAGAGGGTATCAGGTTGAATTCAGATGCCTACGTGGAGTTGCTAAACACTGTAGTCAAGCCCTGGATAACCAGTGTAACCACTGGTAGGCCATATATATGGCAGCAATATTCAGCCCCCAGCCACAACTCTGGAAAAAGTAAAAGATGGTTGTCGGCGAATTTTTACACCTACACCAGTCCCAATGTTTGTCCTCCGAACTCCCCAGATCTTAACCACATTGATTATTATGTATGAGGCGCTGTTGAGAAAGACACCAATCGCCGTGCCACTACTACAAAAGCCCAGTTAATCGACAGAATTAAGGTAGTTTTTGAGACCCTTCCCAGGGAAACTGTAACATCAGCTTGCTCTAGGTTCCGAAGCAGGATTGAAGCTGTGATCGACGCTAATGGCGATTATTTTGTGTGAAACTTGTTGACGGTAGTGTAATTTCATTGCCTGTCGAATTTCAGTACAATACATTAAATTTTGTAGTTATCAAGCATTTTTTTCTTTTTCCTTATGAAACTGTCAAATCCGAACACCCTGTATATATATATATATATATATATATATATATATATATATATATATATATATGTACACTCTTACAACTATTATCTTCATCTTTCCTTTTTTTAATTTTGTTAAGTTTTTGGTTTTTTCTAATTATTTTAATTTTTTTAAAATATTTTTTAAAATACTTTTGGCCTTGAATTTCTGCTCATTTTGTATGTACACTCTTACAACTATTTCCCCAAGTATTATGCCCCAAGCTAAGCCACACCTCATCCAAAACATAGACCTCCCTGCCTCATCCAAAGAAAATAACCCCACCCATTCCAAAATACGACACCAACCCTCCCTCCCCTAAATTGATAGATATAAAAGGGATGTTGCTTTGGGAAATTCTCAGTAAGAGTCATGTTCTTGTGATTACCTGAAGATGCCGTATTAATACGGTTGAAATAAATTATTGTAATGAAGCAAGTTTAGAGTTTTTCTTCATTTACTAAATATATATATATAATATATATATATATATATATATATATATATATATATATATATATATAGTCACTAATAATACATGAAGTCACTGAACAAAAAAAATCTATATTAAAGAAAACCAATACATAGAAATTTACTAACAATAAAATTGAATATCGTCGTTGGAAATAAAATCGGCAAGGTGAGTTCAGTTTCTGGACGAGACTGTTTCCCTTGATGTCTTTGGGAATGACATGAATCAATCCTTTCACATTTTGACTTGTCCTGTCGGATAAAATGAGTTCAATTATCGAATTTGCTGAGGTTTTTTTATAACTAACTGTTGCTACTGATTTGGTTTCTATAAAACCGATTTTGCATTCAAAAGACCAATTGAAAAAGAGTTCTGATCAAGGGCAGATAATCGAATAGTTCACACAGTAATCTATGAAAATTAGTAAAGTTTCTTTTTGTTGTAGTTAGAAAGAAACTCGGTTAAAGGTTTATGTAAAAAAGAAAAAATATTGAAAGAAAGTAAGAAAGAAAGAGAGCACTTAAAAGTAATTCTTAACGTAGTATATTTAACTACTTGGGAGCGGTTAACAAGACATCTCACAAGACAGGTCCTTGTCCAGGAGCGGCTTTCGTGAGGAATTTCTTTGTCTGGGTCTTGAGTACAGACTTCAGAGAATTTGTTGATAGTAATAAAGATATTGAAAATAATACTTATTGCAGTAGCGGCGATGAAAGAGATATCTAACTGATAAGACGATACAAAAATATTTTAGTTTCAGGGGGTTGTTAAAGAACAACCACAAAATATCGCCGGTTGTAGGTCATCTTATGGGCTTCATAGAATGTTATCACGTTTTAATTCAAAATAACAACTGGTCAATATTTGTCTAATGAATAAAATAAAACTTATTATAATGGAGATTGTGTGTTTTTCTGTCTGTAACCGAAACTATATTACTACTCAAGTCACAATTCCCTTAGTTATTTACGTCACATTCGCCATGATTTTGTTTTTATTTAAACCATATTGTTTACCATATCTATATACTATTATTATTATACTAATAATATGTGATTGTATTTATATATACAACAAAATAGTGGTCTACAGGGTGAACGGGAAGGCTAATTTGCATATTGATATTAAAAATTTGATTTTAATAAATATGTGCTTGGTAGTATTGATTTATAATTGTTTGGTTTTATTTTAATAAATATGAGCAAAAATCTCTTCAATAAAATTTAAATGAATTCATAAAAAAGAAGAAATAACTGTAATTTTATTATGTACTTCCTATCTTAACTAAAGAGTTAAATTAGGAAAATTTAACAATGAAAAACGGGAGTGATAGAAAAGTAAGTTTAAGTTCTTCTATTTTCCTTTATAAACCCCTGTTTGAAATCTTTTTATCTGCATTCTTATTTATTTTCATTAGCCTTTCTAATTTAATGTAATATTTTATTACATTAAGACTTAAATACTTGCACTTGGAGTGTGCATATATTTGCTAGTACATTTAATTATTTAGTATTATTCCTTTTAATGTTTGACTCCGCCAAAGAACCTCCCTTGAATGGTTTTAAAAAATAAGTTTAAAAAATTTAGTTTTTAAAAACATTGAGTTTTTAAAAAATGAGTTTTAAAAAAGTTTTAAAAATTTTGAATACCCATCAAGAATGAATAAAACAATAAGTCTTCAG
>CM042142.1:73887469-73897469 GCA_023376005.1 Doryteuthis pealeii
TACATTGAACAATCATTTTTACTATAAAAAATACATAGGAAAGGATTTTTACAATAAAAATGCATTGGAAATAATTTTTTCAATAAAAATACATTGGACAATGATTTTTGCTATAAAAATATATTACAACTTATCACGAGAAAGGATTGTTCAGTGGTTAAGAGCTGATATGGCAAAGTACGATTTGCAAATATTGCAACACCGTCTTCCTAACCTCAATTTGGTATTGTGCCGCTAAGTAATTGTCTGTCTAACTCGTTAGAAATTCCATTCTGTCTATCTGCCAGCTTATTTTTTTACATCACACCCCAATTTCTGATAAGTATTGTCGGGAATACAGGTGATTCTTTCAAGCCATTTCCCTTTTTTCTTCTATTTTTATTTTTATTCTACACGTGTTAAACAGACCCTAAATGCCTCCTGACCATCGTCCTCAACGAATATTTCAAATAAACAATTTGAATATATTGAAATACAAATTTCTTTCTTCATTCACATAAATTTATACAGTTTTTCATGGGAAAAGAAACGAAATATTTCCAAAAAACAATAAAAGTCCAAAATATTATATAATATTTATTTAGAGTTGCATAGTAACAGTTTAGTTTTCTGCACACTGCAATCCTTAACGAAATTCACCAAATATAGAGGATAATTTTTGCCTACGCTATATTCAGTTTAGGCTGAGATGTGAAAGGCTGGATTGGATCTAGCAGGGATTTTCTTAGTTTTCAGTTTTTCTGACGAATCAATTTTTAATAATCAATGATTATCTCCACCTAAAATGATTTCGACAATACAAAATGTCTTCTTTTTTTATTCATCTAACTTTCATCTCTCTCTCTCTCTCTCTCTCTCTCTATATATATATATATATATATATATATATAGAGAGAGAGAGAGAGAGAGAGAGAGAGAGAGAAAGAGAGAGAGAGAGAGAGTAATCCTAATAAGTTAGAGAATATCTACCTAGGTTTCTCCTAACGGATCATCATGATAATTCTGATGATTATCCTGATGATCCGTTAGGCTTACTTTATTAATTATCAGCTCTCCTTTTTGTATTGAGCACTTTAGTATATTTAACTCTTACAGTATTTTTTTTCTTTTGGACATTTGTATAGTACCATCTGACTTTTTTCAAGAGCTGCATATGATTTATATATATATATATATATATATATATATATATATATATATATATATCCTGGTAAAAGTTTGTATTGTGTAATTACAAACTATAAAGCCGGGAATGTTTTTATATCGTCGGAGTTTAGAAATAAAAAATAATATATATACTCCCACTTGGTTCTCTAAATAGGGATTTAATTGTAAATTCACCGCCTGGCGTAAAGCTAACCCTCACTTTGTTTACAAAGTTAGAGGACTCTCGTGAATTCATTTCCGCTTAGAAATGTATCAATTAAATATTCTCCTATGTTTGACAGCCGCAAATAGCAGTATGGGTAAGAGACTTGGCAGACGAAAATTCAATCAGGTATCGATCCCGGCTATGGGTAGCTGTTAAAGTGTAGCCACATTGATGAGAGGTGAAACCTCGAAACACGTGTCTTTGGATTAACTTAAAATAATATAATAATTAAATAATAACAGAATTATATATATATATATATATATATATATATATATATATATATATATATATATATATATCATTCTGCTATTATTTATCTACCTTAGTCTGTTATCTATCTGTTGCAGTCTGTTCATATCCACCAACGATGTTAAAGGCTAGATTGGATCCTAGCCAGGATTTTCTTCGTTTTCAGTTTTCTTGATTAATCAATTTTTAATAATCAATGATTATCTCCCCCTGAAATGATTTCATCTTTTTGATTTAAGACAAAATTTTAAAAGGCTGTTTGTTTATGTAAATTTATGTAGATAAAGTTTTTACTTCTTTTTCTTCTCTTTCTCCCTAAGTGTTTTGTGATTGAGGCATTACAGTTGACTGATTACGTAAGCAATAAACGCCCAAGTCACCTTGAAAGACATTTTTCAGAATTCCTTAACTTTGTGCCAAAAGATGGCGCTAGGATATTTGCATCAAATTTCCAGAATTTTAACACACCGCTAAGCAAATAAACCGATACGCCTGTGAAAAATCGAATAAATATGGCGGTTGAATGAACTCACGACACCAGACAACAACAACAACAACAACAATCAAACAAAATGTTCAAATTGTTGCAGCTTTTTACAGTAGCTTTTATTTTTTTAAAGTATTCGCATTTATTTATTTTAATTTATAACAATCACAAACAATTGAACGAGATGTTGAAATCGGAAAATTGACATTACTCACAGGTCCACTCTATTCCTGACTAATCAGAGCCAAGGTCAGTCACGTACACGTATCTCTTATACGTATCACTTACACATTGTTTTTTTTTGGGTTTTTTTATTGTCTTTTTTTATTTTTCATTACCGCTATTTTCAATTTCTACATTACAATACAAAATTCATAGGCAACTTATCTATTATGTAACAATAAAAGCTTTTTCAAACTGATGTGTTCCTTTTCTGCTTTTCCTTCCATTCAGACAATCACGCAACACCAAAAGGAGCAAAACATGTCTTGTCTCAGATAAGCAACAAATACTGTTCATTTCTAACAGTTATTTCACCAAGTATCCTAGGCAAAGTCAACAACTGTTTAACATTTTGAAATCAACCCGACATGAAAAGGTCTTCCCTGAAATGATACCAGGGTTCAAAATTACTATTATTAAATTGGAACAATTACATGAAACCATATAATTATTAGTATTAGGAATACTTGCAACCATAAAAATATATGAAAATTATCAGTATTAGATAAATGCAGCCTGCTAGTCTAGCCGCACTGAAGAACCGTGATACGGTGAAACAGACCTGTATGTGAATGACTATATATATATATATATATATATATATATATATATGTGTGTGTGTGTGTGTGTGTGTGTGTGTGTGTGTGTGTGTTTATTGTACAGTAATCAGTGTGTTTAACATCTATTGATAGCAATTAAGCTCATTATATGGAGAGGGAGTAAGATAGATAGATTGATAGAAAGAGAGAGAGAGGGAGAGAATGGGGGGAGAGAGAGAGATGTTTAGTATTAGGCTAGAATACTGTGAGGACTGAACTCACTAAATTAACGAATTTGTTTTCGATAGTAAGTTGATAACTGTGGGTGTGCTAGCATAACAAGTGTGTGACAGTAAATCTATCCTTACATATATCTTACTCTCAACTCATTGACTGGAACAATTTTTATTTATTTTGAATCATTTATAACAAGTAGCCATAAACCAATTCATACGATACCACACGTCTGCCCTAGATCAGAAATAGAAATTATATCTTCTTTAAAAAAAAAGAAAAAAAAAGAAAAGAAAAAGGATGCCGCCTTTTGAATATAAGGGAAATTTTACGCATACAAAAAAGACTGCGGGCACGTTTGTGGTGTAGTCACCAACAACTGCGACGTTGAAAAAAATGTCATGCGATAACAACACTCGAATTGGAGGTGGCAAGAATCACACACACACACACACACACACACACACACATATATATATATATATATATATATATATATATATATATATATATATATATATATATATATATATATATATATATATATGTGTGTGTGTGTGTGTGTGTGTGTGTGTGTGTGTGTGTGTGTGTGAGTTGAAAATGGAATTGAATCCGACGATATGTTAAAAGGAAAAATAAATAAAGGAAAGAAAATGTTGAATGGATAAAATAGATTTACTAAAATGTGTTTCGACCAGGAGTTGACGTTAAAACGATCAAAATACAGAGCATTTTGAAGTGTTCGAAAAAAAAAATGTTTTTTAATTATTTGAAAGACGCTCCACAGCAAGAGAAAATATTGATGTTTGTATAAAGGTTACGGTTAGAGAATATTTGAGGGGGAGTGATATTTGAAAAAAGGGAATTTCTAATTTCATAAGTAATATTATTGTCTTGTGCAAAGAAAAGTTAAGGTTTTGTTGATATATGATTTAAAATTTGTTTTTTGATTTAGTGAAATATGTGTATTTGTATTGGTGAATTTATTTGTTTTTAATATGATCTTAGTGATCATTGTTAATTTTTTTTGTCATAATAAAATAAGATAAAGTGTGTTAATATTTTTTGTTAGGGAGTAATATATATATATATATATATATATATATATATATATATATATATATATACTAGCTAAAGTACCCGGTCCATGACCGGACTAAAATGAAATTTGGATCACCAGGGAGTGAGAGAGAAAGTGGAAGACAGTAGTTAGAGAGGGGGTAAGAGGAAAATAATTCTTGAAACTAAAATCATTGAGAATTTGTATATTTCAGGATTTGTATTTTCTGTTTTATAGTTTAAAATTATTTCATATTATTATACAACAAATTGAAAGTATTCGTTTGTATATTTGTTTGTTATTGTTTTAAATTTTTTGTACATGACAACAATTCACATTTAGTTCTCAATTGCATGTTGAGTTTAAAAAGAAGCTGAGAATGGAAAATTTAAATTCTTCGTATTGCAATATCTATTTTTGCTAAAACCTAAGATAGTATTATAGGGACCACCAATTGATCAGTTTAGGCCATCCTGAATAAAACGGAAATATTTTGTTATTATTTATAATTAATTGATTTTTCATGGAATTTATAAAAACTCTTATCGTAACTTGTTTTTAGCTACGTTAATTTTCAGTTGATTTAACAGTGCAAAAATGAAAACATTGTTTTTCAATCATAATTTTTATTATTTCCGTAAGCTGAAAAAAAGTTAAAAAATCATCAGGAGTTTATTTAATGTTTTTTCTTTCAAATGGAAAAATTTTTTTCAAGAAAATATTAATTTTTCTGCAAGTTTCATAGTGTTAAATATAGGGGGGGGGTAAATTTCACAGGGTAAAATTGGTGGTACCTAGTATTTTAAAAACATTGTTTAAAAACGTTTTGGTGGACCTGATTATCTGGACTCCCCCCCCCCCATCTATTTTTTTTCCTTCAGTTGATTATTATCGATTACACACCAATCTATCAGATTGAAAAAAAAATTCTTAAAAGTTCTTTATTATTTGAGTATGTCACCTATGAAATCTTTATTTAAACATGCCAATTTTTCAGAACTGAAAAGTTGCACTATAAACTCAGCGATGTTTATTGACTTCACAATAAAGAGTAAAATCATAAAACTTAAAATTTAATTTGTAAGGCAAATTCTGAGGAATATTTTAAATTGTATTTTGAATAATAATTTAAATGTTGGTTGTTAGTTGTTTTATCAACTTTTCGGGTAATTTACTAACGAATCATGTCATTTTGATAAACAAAGCGCTTACAATTTTTCGTACTTACATATAAATTTTTTTTTAAATGTTCCAATAACTGGATATTGTCGGATAAACTTGAAATAAATTTCGTCTTACAAATAATTGACTACTTATCTCCAGTCGGGCCTTCGACTAAACATAAAACACCGGATTTTGTCCGTATTAGTAACCTTTTTTTTTTTTTTTTATCGTGGTTTGAGAAAATAATTAGTTAACGAACCAAAAGAAAAACAGTTTCTAAGGAAATTCGTCAATCTTATTGTTATTTTTAACCCTTTAAAACTCTAACAATAAAAATTAATAAATAAATTAAAGAATTAAAAGTCATTTTATTCGAATGAAAATCTTAGTTTAATTTATATAAATATGTAACCGTACTTACGACGTAAACTGATTTTCATGATACTGTTATTTACGATTAAAATATTTTTTTAATAATGTAACCGTAAAGCGTACATTTTGATTTTCTACAATGTTTATGCATTACAAAAATTAAAATTAAAATGAGTGTACTGTACAATTTAAGAATATGGACAAACTCGCTGTAAAAAATAATTTAATCTATAAAAACACATACAAATTACATATTCAGAAAGACTAAGAGATTCCGAGCTGCCTTATTCGTATTATCACCTATTTATCGGCTATACGTAGTATATTTTTTTTAACTCACTGTAAAAAAAGAATTTTAAAAAAATCTATAAAAACACATACAAATTACATATTCAGAAAGACTATTTCATCTTATTACTAAAGATATAAATATTTTAAAGATTAGATCCTAAATAGGTAAGAGATTCTGATCTGACTGGTATAGACTGCACTGCTTGTATCGCAATAATCATAGGCAGCGTGGCTATCCGAAGGCATTTTTAAATTTTTTAACTCGCTGTAAAAAATGATTCTATTGATAAAAACTCGCACAAATTACATATTTTGAAAGAGTATTTTCTTATCTTTCTAACGATATAAAAATTATTAAAGATTGGACCATAAATAGGCCATAAATTCGGAGCTGAACGGCTTAGACTGCAAAATTAATTCATTAAAATCAAAACTTCGCTGCTGTTATCGCTTTAACAATAAGCAGGCAGAGACAATATTTTATTATCAGGAGGGGCTGATATACGGACAGTTCCGCAAATTGGGTGATTTTGGATTAATTAATCGATTAAATCCCTTAATCAGTAAAAATCAATAACCTAATTTGGAATTTTTCTTAGTTAGAACGATATCAATGTGTATGCAAGATTTTGAATCTGAGTGACCTCCCATTTTTTTGTTATACATCGACACGTACATACCAAAATCTCTGTTTTATATATTAGATATGTATATATATATATATATATATATATATATATATATATATATCTGGACTCTCTCGTCGATTTTCGACGCATGAGTGTTCATTCGGTGAACTACCAACACAGTGATTTGTTTATAGTGGTGAAGGCCACTTATATATATATATATATATATATATATATATATATATATATATATATATATATATATTCCTATCCTTTTATATATATATATATATATATATATATATATATATATATATATATATATATATATATTCCTATCCTTTTATATATATATATATATATATATATATATATATATATAATATATATAAAAGGGTATGAAAACACACAATGCTGTTAAAATTAATATATTTTTATATCATTTTCATTGCTAATATTGACAATATTTCGATTTATACATATACCGTCGGATTCATTTCCTTACTCTTAACTCATATATAATATATATATATATATATATATATATATATATATATATATACTATTAGTAAAGCCTTGTAAGGAAAACCAGGGTAAATAATTTGCCAGTAAAAATATACTACAAATAACTGCCTGGATAGGAAAAAAACAGAAAAGAGCAAGAGAGACGCACTAACCGGAGATAATCATTCTAATAAACAGTATATAAACCTTTTTTTTTATTTAGTTTTTTTTTTACATAAACAGTTTGATGTTTTAATTGTTTATGATAATTGTATTTAACTTAAATCAAAGTGTAAATGTCATGATTTAAGGAATAAACATCACCATAAACAGCAAATATAAATCTATTTTTGAGTATAAATATCACAATTTATTTATTAATTAAACAATATATTAAACTATATATGTGGTTGAGAATAGAGGAAAGTGTGGATATAACAACACAGACAGCTGTTGATATTTCGCCTCATTGCTGGATGAAGCTTCCTCAGAACTTTATTGACATAAGTACTTGTACATTTTGCTTTTTTAGTGAAATAGGTGAGGGGTGAGGGAAAGTCGGGTTGGGTTGGTGTGTAGGGAAATGGTACTTTTATTTTTCTATGGGGTCAGTCGGTTGACTTAGAAGAGAATTTGATATTTAGTTAGTTACATAAATGTATTCATGTCCTATGTGTATCAGGGGACCGGGGATTTTTTTAAATATTTTAGAGAACTATGTATATACATTATAACGGTTTGATTCGTTTATTTTTATATCGTAAGCGTATTTTTATTTTTATGGGGTCAGTCGGTTGACTTAGAAGAGAATTTGATATTTGGAGTGTGAGTTAAATGTGTTTATGTCCTATGTGTATCAGGGGACCGGGGATTTAAAAAAAATATATTTTAGAGAACTATGTATATACATTATAACGGTTTGATTCGTTTATTTTTATATCGTAAGCGTATTTTTATTTTTATTTAAATTAAAGTATAAATCTTATGATGTATAAAATAATAATTAAACATTATAATAAACAGTACATGTACATTATTATTCTATTGTATTTTTTTATTGTTTATCGTAAGCGTAATTTTATGTTAACTTTGCTTAAACGTGTGAAACACTATTAAATGTCGTTTTGTTTTTCAATGAAAATATGAAATAATTTTTTAACTTAAAAACTTTACCACGATCATTCTTTCCGCCGTGGTGTAAGGGTTAGCAAACTAGTCTCGTAAATCTGTTACTACTGAAAAGTGGGTTCGCTGAATGTCCCATACTTGTGACCTTGTGTCAAATCCTACCTGTAGAGTAGATAGTTGTTTTTCTTTTATTAAAACTTTCCTAGGTTGATACATTTTATTAATGATTTGATTTAAGCTGAACTTTGAACTAGTTTCCCAGTGATTATTTCTATACGATTTAGGATTAACTTGATATAAGAGCTGATAAGAAAGGTATCGTTTTTAGGAATATAAATAATCTGACAACCCAGGTGTCCATACAATAGGCATACATACACGTATATATATATATATATAATATATATATATATATATATATATATATTATTTTAGATTTTTAGCATTATAGACTATTTCAGGGAACCCAGAGAAGTTATCCAGTCGTTTCCATCTTCGTAGGCAAAAGTTTTTGCATCTGAGGACGGAAACGACTGGATAACTTCTCTGGGTTCCCTGAAATAGTCCACAACGCTAAAGATCTAAATCTTCTTTGTTATTTTTACTTATATAATTTTGCTCTGTGTCTCTGACAATAAGAGCACACATTGAGGTCTGCAAATTACGACATTTTAAAAACTACTACACTCTTGACCTTTAGATCATATCTATCTATCTATCTATCTCTCTCTCTCTCTCTCTCTCTCTATATATATATATATATATATATATATATATTATATATATATATATAAGGGAACCGCGTATTTAAAACTTAAAATTCTTTATTTTAGAATGTGTATTTTTATTATTTCATGCTTCGATAAACCCATTTTATTTTTCTATATAATATATTTAATACCTGAAGCATACGTGGTCCCCTCGTGGAATGGACTTGTCACTTTACCAGTGCATTTTTCCACACTTTTTTGTGGCTTGTCGTACACATCGAAAATTTTTATATCATAGAATTTACATTATAAACGTTTGTTCATTATCATAAGCGTAAACAATAATACACAATACAGTAGTTAAGACTTGGCCACATACTCAAACTCCAGTTTCAATCTCAGGTGCCTACGACGCATCCTGCATATTCGCTTCCGGGATAAAGTGCCCAACACAGACATGCTGGACCGAGCCAATTTGAACAGCATGTTCTCCATCCTCTGCGAGAGGCGCCTTCGCTGGCTTGGTCATGTCAGGGGGATGGACAAAGGTTGCATTTCTAAAGACCTACTGTATGGTGAATTAGTAGAAGGATCCCGATCGATAGGTAGACCACATATACGCTTCAAAAACATCTGCAAGAAAGACATGAAGACATGCCACATTGACACCAATACATGGGAGGTCTGTGCAGACAACCGAGCGGTCTGGCGCCTAACTCTCTAGCAAGGCATGAAAAGGAGCGAAACAGAGAGAAAAGTAGCTTCCACAAAAAGCAGAGCCAGAAAGAATGAGAAACATCAACCCCAGCAAGCATCATTGTTTGTGTGCAGTCAGTGCACCAAAGATTGCCATTCAAAAATTTGCCTGCACAGCCACTCGCGTGGATGCAGATAAAAAAATAATTTTTGGACATTACGCCATTGTCTCGAGTAGATGAAAGAATGTCAAGTAATGGAGAGTCTTGTAAAAGTTTAGAAACCCTTGTAACCCTTTTTAGGGTAATATTAAAATCAATCAATCAATCACTGATTGTCC
>CM042142.1:73899969-73914969 GCA_023376005.1 Doryteuthis pealeii
GTCAAAGAGGATTTGATGTGGTAATACTATTTAGTTAAAACTTTTTTGAAGTTCTTCCCGGTGACAAAATTGGCAAAAAAATTGGCAAACAAATACACGTCTAAATAATTCTGGATATCAGTCGTTGTTATTTACAAATCGTTGACTAGTCTGACCCAAAAGCTTCAGATCGCTTACAATACCTGCTGTTTTAAAAGTGGTCATCTATCTTATTAACTTTGCGGGAGACAGCGTTCTCGGTGCTTTGTAAATCGGGCGCCTTAGATGTTAGGTTAGAAAGTTCGTCTCGGTTGCCAATTTGTTTGTGTTACGAATACGATCCTAACTAGGAGTCACATGACTATGCCATTTTGTAAAAAATGAAAATAAATATATATATATATATATATATATATATATATATATAACCACACTGATGACAAGTGATACTTCGAAACACGTGTCTGTGGATTACTTATTATATATATAAACAAATTTTTGGTACAGCTGAACTTGTATAAGATTTTGAAAAATAGCGACATACTTTATTGATCAGCAAATTTTTTTATTTTTCGAAAGAGAAAAGAGAAAATGGAAACTTAAGGGCCCTTTCGACCGGTGTTTTGTCAAAAGTAACGACCGGTAGATCGTTTAAACGTCACAATGTAATTCAAATGGGTAAAAGAGAGATTCAATCAAGCAAATGGTTGGGTAACATGAAGGCAAAAAAAAAAAATGTTAATTTGGTAAATACCTTCAGGTGATCCTCACCTCAGCAATAACATCCCCAGCAAAAATTACCAGGGAGTGCTTAAGATGTCTCTGTCTACACAAGGACGAGCAGTAAAAAAATGGAGACTGCCTCGAGGACATTGAGATGGTGACTTGTCCTAGCCTTCTGTAGAATAGAAAATTGCTGATCGCTGTAGTTTGTTTTACAGCTATTTGAACTACAAAGGTGGTCACCAATGGCAGATTCTTGTGCTTGGGAAAGCCCGGATGTGGTTTGGGGGAGGCTTCTTATACCCCTCGGGACGTGTTGGTTTATTCGGACGTTTAGCCTCTGCGTTGTCCTATGAATATAGCTAGCAGCACACCAGCATTAGTATTTGTAAATTATGTAACTTTGTTCAAATATTGGCAGGATGTCTTTATGAGCAGAGCGAAATGCAGGTATGATGGTAAAAATTGTCCGGACTTTAAAGCAGCGTGTTATGGCTAATTTGATCTTGTTTGCCAATGTCTGACCAACAAGTCCTATCCATGGCAATTGTAAATATACGTGACATTTAGGTGGACCAAACTCTTTATTGCTGTTGAAATTTGAAATAGTTTGGTTAATCACCTTTGTAGTCAAATCCTCTGGATACCCATTGTCGGCAAAGATGTTATTAATTGTTTTGAGTTCGTCTCTTATCTTGCAGTCAGGGCATATCATGAGGGCTCTGAATGTTAGACATTTGATCAAGTTTATCTTTCTGGATTTGGGGGCGAACGAATCCCAACTCAAGTAGAGGCCAGTAAAGGTGGGCTTACGGTAGATACTCGTCACAAAGGACGAGGAACGTTTTTCAATAAGAACGTCCAAGAAGGGGAGACTATTATTTTTCTCCTCCTCCATTGTAAACCCCAGGGAGGGATGAAGACCATTAAGGCTTTGGAAAAAATTCAGGGCTTCATCACGTGAACCAAAACAAGCAAAAGTGTCGTCCACGTAACGAGCGTAATAGTAAGGTTTGGAAACCTTTAAATTTACATACTTTCATATTTATTTCCATTTCTGTAATATATATATATATATATATATATATATATATATATATATATATATATATACAGAAATGGAAATAAATCTGAAAGTATGTAAATATAAAATATGAAAACTAAAATATTGAGTGGATATATTCTTTATATGAAATTTGCCAACGTTTTGGTCTTTACGACCATCTTCAGGGCAATGTAATTGATGTGTTTAATGTTTCATCTGAAAAAATTAATTTTAAAATTGAAAAATGAAACGAAAAAATATGAATTTTTTTCTCTTTCACTGTTTAATGTTAATTGCATTCCCTTTCAAACTAGACTGGTGTCATTATTTATTTATTTTTTTTTTAATTTAATTTTTAAAAAGACGTCTTTGTTGTTCAGGAATCATTTAAAAAAAGAGTGTATCGAAGTTTAATTAAGTTATGATTAATAAAATCTAATCTAAATAAGGCGTATTGTAACTATTTAAATTTGGTTGGATTTTATGGCATGTCAACCTTTGTTGGGTTATTCTATGCTGAAGACATTTTGTTTTGTTTTTTTCATTCTTGATGGGTATTCAAAATTTTCTTTAGTAAACTCAGTTTTTTACACTCATTTTTAGATGGAACCCTAACAGGTACTACTACTCCGGGTCAAAGCGGACATGTGAGTAATGGTGATAAAGGGATACGCCACACTTCACAGAGCTTCAAAATTGGAATCTCACAATTAGATGTAGTTTAACGTGATACTAACTATTAAGAATTAACTTGTTAAAAAAAGGTGTAAGTTAAAAGAATTCGGTCTTTGATAATATTATAATTAGAGATAATGCTAGATTCAACAATCTTTCTGTGTTGATTATTATGTATTTAAACTAACATTTTGGAATCATTAAAATTAAAACTATGTTTTGTTTCTAATTATATTTGACTAAGACATTAAGAAAATCACCGAATTTAAATTTAATTCTTGCATGTGTTCATAAATACGTTTTATGATAGTCCAACAAAGTGTCTCCTGTGTAAAATTAGTTACACATATTACAAGTGATGGAATATACGCCTGCATTATTATTATTATTATTATTATTATTATTACTATCATTATTATTATTATTACTAAATAATTAATTAATTAATTAATTAATTAAGTTCCTAAATGTTTTAGAAGAGTTTGTAAATGTTTAAATTTTTCGATGATATGTGTGGTTGAATTAGTTGAAAACATATTATATCTATGTAATGAATTATCATTAGAGATTTTGGTACACATACACACGCACACATGGGTGCACACACACACACACACACACACACACAAACACACACACACACACACACATATATATATATATATATATATATATATATATATATATATATATATATGCATATTTGTAGTCAAATGTAGTATTTCGATAACACACACACATACACACACACATATATATATATGAATAAATAGATATCTTTCATCCATTTATTCATTTATTTATAGTACTCCATACATGTAAAAAATATATACGCAAATATTTATATGTACGTTTGAGTTCTCAATTTTGGTTGAATCCTCTCAAGAAAATATCATCCATCTAAATATATATATATATATATATATAATATATATATATATAATGGAAAAACAATATTTAGAGGATGTATTTTATATATGCTAATATGTCAATGTATGTTTGTTTTGTTTTGTTTTGTTTGTTTTGTTTTTGTTTTTGATAGCAAAAAAGTCTTAAGAAACAACTGCGCAAAAATGTGAATACAGATTTACAATGAACACAATTCCCTAATGCCCAAGACAGGTTGATATGCCGTTAAAATCAACCAATCAAACTTCTTCACTCATCAGCTGACCCGGCTACAGCTGATCGGACGTTGGCCCAAATCCTGGAAGCAGTGAACTACTTTATAGTCCATGTTCAAAATTAGGAATCAAATGAATGGCAGAAATAATATATATATATATATATATATATATATATATATATATATATATATATAATACCGTTGGCATTTCACATAGCGCTAATACCCTTGGGAAAGGTATGAATCTATATATTCTCCCTCCAGCTATGGGTTCAATAGTAGGGCAGACTGGGCTCTTCAGCCTTGGGTAGGTAACCAGTCTAGGAGAGGGATAACTCTGAATTCAAAATTCCTGAGGTCGGTCGTTGATTGGGTTTGTGGCAACCCTTGATGCACCAATTCTTTCCTATCGACTTTGCCAAAAAGTGTAGATGGTCCAACACAAGCCTTCACCACTATAAACAAATCACTGTGTGGGTGTTCATTGTGTGTGTGAACCCTCATGCGTCGAAAATCAACGAGAGAGTCCATAATATATAATACTGATGTTCCCTCAAAATACGACCGTTATAACACCCTCTGGTTAAAAATGAGATCATCCAAATGAGTGTTGTCACCTCAGATCAATAATGGACCATTCCGTTCTTATTATAAAGAAAGAAAGGTAAGAAAAATTTCATCCTACACAGAAGAAAGAAAGAAAAAGAATAAGGGAAAGATAGTGAGAGGGGTGAGCGCGCGAAAGCGATAACGCTAATCTTGTAAATCTAACATAATAAAAAAATAAAAAAGAAGGAAAGAGGGAGAGAATTAAATCAAGATTATTCTAGAGTTTACATATTGAACTATTGGTAATAGCTCTTAAGTAAACATATCAAGCGTTGCAATAATCAAATTATCATACTGCAGCATATCCACAGGTGCTGCTAGTATATATATATATATATATATATATATATATATATAGCGGCTCGACATTTTTTTAACACCTACTTCTAGCCAGGAGCGAAACCCGACAGAATTTTCGTCTTTCAGGCTCTTTACCCTCACGGCTGCCAGTGACTGTCAGTCAGAGACGAACAATTAATTGATACACATTTACAGGATGTATGTTTTTACAATCACCAGAGAACTCAAGTCTGTAAACAACAGGCGGGTAAATGTCTTACGCTAAACGGTGAAAGTTCAACTAATGTCTCCCCTACAGTGCTCTACCATGAAAACTGGTCACACTGTTGTATATCTATCTATAGCTCTGCTGATGAGGCCTAATAGGCCGAAATGTACATACAGAGATTGATTTTTCTCGATTTGTTTAGCCTTACATTTAAATAGGTATGCCCGCCTAATTAATTAATTATTAATTAATTAACTTTCAAAATTAGGTACGACTTCAATTAAGCACATATTCTCCCAAAAATTGTCGGCTAAAAAAAGCCATATCATAAACACACCGCGAGTGTATTTACTTCTCACATATATATATATATATATATATATATATATATATATATTATATATATATTATTTTATATTATTTATATATTATTTGCTAATTATTTATATTATTATATTATATATATATTATATTAAATTATTATATTGTGGTATATCAACAGGTTCTGCTAATATATATATATATATATATATATATATATATATAACCGTTTTTAACTTAACTTCAAAAGTATACATTGTTGCAATTTTTACCGGAAGTAGAACAGACAACATTACACAGAAATTTGAAAAATTGAATTATTTCTCTACGGAACTTCGCAGAGGTAAGACATATTTTATCTTCTCCAATATCTTATATAGTAGTTGTATTAGTTCAATGCTCCAATAAAGAATCCGGTGAAGATGAAGAAGGCTTTTCCTTTAGGGACCTCTCTTTAAAAGAATTGTATTTCTTTTAAGAGCGGTTCTTTGCAAAAGATTTTTTTTCATTTATTCCATTCATCTCATTCATTTTTTATTCCATTCATTAATTCATTTTTACATTAATTATTAACTATATATATATATATATATATATATATATATATATATATATATATAATCCGCTTACCAGTGGTTTAACAGTCAATGGGCGTCGGCTCATAGCATTCACCTCGTCCATATATTGATATGACGCGTGTTGTTTTGTTGTTTTTGTCTTCTTTTTTTTTCAGAAGAACAGTTATCGCATTGACACCGCCGGTTCAAAGTGGACCCCGCCTTTGAATTGTTATCATGACAAGATGATTTCAGCAGTTCAACCATTTAATCACCGCTTTGAAGAAAAATGGGCGTCATTTCATCAGTTGCCGATAGTGTCGCACTTCTTATTGATAATGCACGATCCTATAGAACGAAATCAATTTTTTTAAACAAAATATATTCACACCCATTTTTATCTTTCCGATTTTACTCCATCTGATGACCACCCATTCAGATGTTTACAGACGCCATCTTAATGGTTTGGTTTGTTTTACAGCATATCAACCTCGGTGGGTCATTTAATGCCGACTAAGTTTTGGATTCATAGCGTTAGTTTGATAGAAAACAAATGTATACATGTATAGATTTTAACTATTGTTCAATTGCTCATATTTTTTAGTAGAATCCGACTTCTTTTAGGAAATGTAAAATCCTGGCTGGTCTTATTTTCGTGAAAAGTTTGTTTTTTTCAAATTATTTGCTTGGTAGTATTTTGTTCGCACTAGATCAAAGTCTACACATTCTAGCAGTATATGTTTCACTGTAAATCTCTCTTGGCATGTAGTGCATATTGTGGATTCTGTGCCATCTGAATGAACTTCTTAAAAAACAAACTGAAGAGGTGGATGTGCCCTCCAGAAATAAGTACCTGAAGAAGGCCGAAGGGCACATCGGCCGAAACTTTGTACAGATAACAATAAAGATGAGAACAATAGTCCGAACAATCCAAATAATACTAATACCATAATAGATGGTTGGTTGGATTTTACAGCATGTCAACCCTTGTTGGGTTATTTTATGCCAAATAAATTTTGTTTTATTCTTGTTGACATTCAATTTTTTTTCAAACTCAATTTTTTAAACACCTTCTTAATACCCACTTTTCGATTTATTCAACCCATAGATGGGACCCTAACCAGTACTACCACCCCGGGTCAGGGTGACCTGGGAGTAATGGCGATAAAGGGGTACTCCACAATCCCCAGAATTTCAGAATTGGAACTTGGGAATCGTTAAGAAGGAGGTTGTGATTGACGGTCTATGGTATTAACGCTTACAATTCATGATAGGTCATGAATTGGGAACAGACCCTGTAGCTTAGAATTTAAATTAAGGGCCGTTAACTTTGGGATTAGGGAGTGGAAAATTACTGGTGACGGTTATAGCATTTTGATCCCTTGAAAACGCACCATGACAGGCATGATAGTTATAATTAAATGTGACCTAGTTTTGGAAGGAGAAAGACTTGATTGTCTTTTCCCCGGGGTCCAATGTCAATCCCCGCGGTGGAACCAATAAATATGGGCTAATAAAAACTTGATCAAGAAAAACAAAGTCTTGTTAAGTAATTATTAACAACGAGCAATGCCCAGTTCAGAACAGAAGAAGAAAACCAGCCCTCGAATAGAAGTCAACTAGACAAGAAAATGGCAACCGAAATAGAAGCAGCCAGGAACAAGCAGAGTACCAAGTAAGACCATCATCTCCTCTCTAATCTAAGTCTCTGTCTGTCTGTCTGTCTGTCTGTCTGTCTGTCTCTCTCTCTCTCTGACACACACACACACACACACACACACACACACCGATTATATACACCCGAGTAAAGAGGTATATAACAGAAGATGTTGAAGACTGCTGTCCGTCTATCTCAGAATTGCTAGATAAAATATATTTATGAAAAGAGTTGAATACTTCGTTGCATCTATCTATCTCTATATCTATCGGTATATCTATCCATCTATATCTATTTATCTATCTCAGTCTATTTGCCTCTATCTATTTATCTATCACAGTATGTTCATATCTATCTGTATCTATCAATATGTCCATCTCTCTCTCTCTCTCTCTCTCTCTCTCTCTCTCTCTCTCTCTCTCTCTCTCTCTCTCTCAAAATCCAAATTATATACACCCGAGTAAAAAGAGGTATATAACATTAACGACTGATGGTTGGTTTTCGTATGTTTGTCATTTTGAATGACACAACTTGCAACTAACATTATTAGTTGAAATGGAACAATCAAGGACACTTTAATCGTTTGGATATATGCACTAGGACAATTCACGATAAATTAACAAGAAGAATTTTATTGACTGAGCAAATGAAATACTCATATGACAATGAGATACAAGAAAGAGCTTTTACAAAGTTGTATGAAAGAAATGTCATTGCGTCTACAGTATGATAATGAGTAATAAGAAAAGCTTATACAGAATTGTATGAAGGAAATGTTCTTGTTGGGATTGTACTTAGGAAATAGTTGATAGAGAAAGTGTTGAGTATAAACTTACAAAATAAACTCGCTATTGTGTGTTGGGGGATCGAAGTCATCCTATCCATTGGTAGACAGGGAGACGTAAGGGTGTGCAACTTGCTTGTCGAAGCAGAAAAAGCTAAGAGAGAATTTGACTTTTGGCGCATCATATTTTATATACTTTGATCACGCCTCCTAGTGGCTATTGGAATACATGGGAGGTAATTATCTTTCGTGTCCCCTAGCGTCAAATATGATCCATACAGAGTTAATTCTAATGAAACATTAAATTCTTATAAAGTCTTTTTCCTGGTCATAAATGCGCACATTACTCATGAGATGACCGGATATTTCTTTCAGTTAGGATCTCGAAATAATTCCAAATGAGGTGATTACAGAATAAAGAGAAACTCCAAAAATTGAAGAATATATCCGGGTAAAAGTCGTTTTAAAATCATTCAAGAAAAGAATATTGATTAATTAAATTAAATGTTTTGACGACTCCTTGTGTGTGTGGTCTGAGCTGGTGGCTCAAAGGTAGAGTTTCTGCATTCTGTGTTAGCTGGTTCGATCTCAAGTAGCGGAGATCATGGTATACACTGCTGAGGAGACCCGATAAGATCGAAACAGCTGTCCAGTGTTCCGCATGTCGAACACGGTCTTTGCCGAATTTTTTGGTCGTGGCAATTTGATTTAATCAATCAATATATTGGTCCAAATCATAAAGTAGAAGTGTGAGTAGTTCTTCGGGCAAATCTTATCACTTGATTTCTTCTTAGACATACAGTAGCACTTATACTGGCTTATTATGGCTTAGGGGCTGCACCAATTGAACCCTAAAGAAGGGTCTTGAGAATAAGCTAGATGGGAACTGCAGAAGAATGCTGCGAGTGATATCAAACAAATCGTTGAAACAACACCCCACAAGAAAGTAGCTGTACGACCACTTACCCCTTATCACACAAACCATCCGAGCGAGACAAGCGAGACACAGCTGGAGAAGCAGGGGCGAACTCATAAGTGACATTCTCCTACGGAAACCAGCACATGGGCACACCAGTGTGGGCTACCCAGAAAAAAAACCTACATTGACCAGCTCTGTATTGATACTGGATGCTCCGCAGAAGACCTCCCGAGAGCAATGAATGATAGGGACGGTTGGCGAGAGATTGTCATGGATATCCATGCTACTATCGCGACATGGCGATGATGATGGTGATGATGATAATGATCTTCTCAAGTATAGATCAATGTCCGTAACTTGGCCAAGATATTAGCTGAATTTTGATCTGAAAATAAATGCTTTTTGTCATTAATGATTGATTTTAACACCATGTTAACCCGACTAGAGTTATTTTATGCTTAGGGGGTTAGGGAATCGTGTTTATTGTACGCTCATATTTACATTTTTTGTTTAGTTGTTTCTTAAGAGTTTTTTGATTTTTTGCATACGGTCCAATCGAATACGAATGATTTTTACGAATGATTTTTAAGTAATTCCTATTTGACATATAGATGGTATCTTAACAGATAATACTACTCCGGATCTGAGCGGACCTCACGGGAATAACTGTAATGAGGGATTACTCCGCGCTCCACTTAACATTTCTTTTCGATTATTGCTATTATGACTGGTCTTCTGGCCAGGATTAGGTGATCCGTTTTTATCTCAATAGTGAGTTTTATTTTCCAGAGCAGATTCTGGTTTGCCCATGTAATGAATTCGACTAGTATTTTCTCATATCTTATCTTTTATTTATCTATTTTTGTTAAATCACACTTTATTTGGAACATCAATCTACAGCAGGGATCACCAAACTTTTTTTTACGGTGGGCCAGATAATTTAAAAAATAACGAGCGCGGACCACATTATGATTGTGCTCAAAGCAGATCGCTTCAAATTAAACATCAAATTAGACATTCTGATCAATTGTAATTTTATTCAAATCTTATATATATTGAAAATATAGGGTTTGCTCTTTCCAAAAATGTTTGTCTCATAACTTTTGACCTATTTATTGCTTCACAATAACTCTTTGAATATTACCTGGGTTTTTATTTCAAGCAGTCGTAACAAGAATCGCGTAAGTAACAAGTGTAATGCTCACACGCATGAAATTTTGTAACCTATATACAGCAGTCAAGTCCATGAAGATTTAGTAAGTTTAACATGTTATCTAAATCTAAATGGTATCAGAACGCCTCGCGTTCCGTACGTTTTAACAAACAAATTCAAGTACCGTCGGGGGTCCTGATAAAATGCCTTCATGGGTCGTAGTTTGGTGACTCCTAATCTACAGCAATGATGAAGAGTGCAGATCAGTAACAATAAAGGACACACTTCCCGTAAGATTCGAACTCACATCTCTGAGAACTTGCTCTTTGTTGTTTCGAATCCACACTTTTCCTCGATGTTGTAAACTTACAGAACGAGTGATTTGAAACAGCCAAAAAGAAGAAAAAGGTGAAAGAAAATAGAAGTCAAAATTAAGTCGTATACGTGAAGCCACATGAACTATGAAAAACTGGAGACGAAAAAATGCAATAGGGTGACAGAGTTTAGCAAAAGTTGAAATTCAAAAAGGAATCTTCCAGGGAGACTCACTCTGGCCACAACTGGAGGCTACAAATTTACAAAGTCGCAAAAAAATCACCTTATGTACACGGATGATATTAAGATATTTGTTGAGAATGAAAAAGAACTAGAAATCCTTATACAAAATCTTAGAGTCTACAGCCAAGATATAAGAATGGAATCTCGTGGTGTAATGGTTAAAGTCATGGGAAATGGGCTTGTCGCCCCGAGTTCAAATCCTGGACGTGGTAATTGCATTTCACTTAGCGCTAATACTCTTGGGAAAGGTATGAATCCTACTCTCCCTCCAGCTATGGGTAAATAGTAGGGCAGACTGGGCTCTTTAACCTTGGTTAGGCAACCGGTCTAGGAGAAGGAAAACTCTGAATTCAAAACCTGTTGTACTCCGCTTAAGAAATTGACCTTGTGACACATCCTGCTCGTGCGGAGGGGTTTGGTAAATATATATAAGAATGGAATTTTGGATTTAAAAATGGGATGTGCTTATAATGAAAAAAAGGAAAAGAAAAAGAGAAACAACAGAAGGAATAGAACTACATAACAAGAAAACAACAAATACCTGGGAATATTAGAAGTGGACACCGTCAAACAAATGGAGATAAAAGAAAAAGTAAGAAAGTTGTACATCAGAAAACCAAGGAAAGTTTTCGAAACCAAATTCAAAGGAATAAACACGTAGGTTGTCCCCATTGTAAAATATTCTGGACAATTCTTAAGATGAAAAAGTCAGACAGGTGAACAAAAAAAAATCATGCTTTATACCCGAGAGATGGCATAGACAGAAAATGGGGATGAAGTTGACTCGTCAGCTTTGAGAATTGCGTAGATGCAACAAGTCAGGCACTTGAAGAATATGTAAAAGAAAAAAAGATCAAAGAACGACTGATCACAGTAGACAGTAACAGCAATATAACAGATTTAACTTAAGGATAAACAGGAAAACAACAACAAATATCTAGAAAACAAAAATGGGAAGGAAAATAACTGTATGGATATTTCAAGCGACAAACCAAGGAATTTGAATACGAAATGACCTGGGCATAGCTGAGAAATGAGCGAAGAGAGACAGCAGTCAGTAACAGCAATATGAAACGAAATAACTTAAGGACAAATAAAAAAAAAAAAACAGCAATAAAAAAATCTAGAAAACAAAAATAGAAAGAAAAACAACTGTATGGATACTTCAAGTGACAAACATAGAAAATTGCATATGAGATGACCTGGACATGGTTGTGAAGGGGAAACCTGAAAAGAGAAACCGAGTCTCTTTTAATAGGAGTAAAAAAATAATATCATAAGAAGTAATTATATGAAAGCAGAAAATTGATAATGCGCAGAAGAATAGCAAGGTGCATGTGTAGACACCACAAGGTGTGTCTATGAATTTTAAATGTGAACTTTTTATTTATCTCCTTTAATTACTGGAAACAACATGTATAGTCAACCAACCACGTAATAAACGTTGCATTCCTACGAATAATGAATTCAAGATATGTATTTATTTAAACATTCAGCAAAGTCATATTTTTTTCACACTGACCGACATTCTTTCAACGATCGACCTTACGTAATATTCCTTATTTGATTTAAAACGCACCTTTTTCCCCCCAAAAAAAAGGATAAGTATCTATATTTGGATTACTTATATGGGGGCGGATAATATGATAACTAAGCTAAGCTTAATATAGAATATGTTCAAATTACAAGTAGGAAATGGTGATACATCAGTTTTCCAAATGGGAAGGGTTGAACATTGACCGATAGCACCAGCAGGATATCAAGATATCAATATCAGACTGAACCCTAACAGGTACTACCACTCCAGATCAGAGTGGACCATGGAATATTGGCAATGAAAAGGTACTGCACACTCCCCTGAAAAAAAAACAACAATTTACTCTGATGAAGGCCGTTATTCTTTGTATGCTTAAAAATTTTGTAGTTTTCTATTATTATTATTTTATTTTATATTTAAAATAATAATAAATAGAATACATGTGTACATGAACAAACTCCTGACCGAAACACGTGTTAGTAAATCTATTTTATCCATTCAGCATTTTCTTTCCTTTGTTTATTTTTCCTTTCAGCATATATATATATATATATATATATATATATAGTGCTTTTTAGACTTATTTTGGAAGAATCGTGAAGAGTTTCACAAATCGATTGACTTTTAATAATTGAATTATATCATTTAATCAGTAAAAATCAAAAACAAAAAAAAATGTATTTTTCCTTATCATAAACATACTAATTTGTATTCTGGATTTTAATGCCCGATAACATCTCTTTTCTAAGTTAGTCGACACATGCATACTAAAACAGACGCGATTTCTTTATATATAGAGATATGTGTGCGAGTGTGTGTGGAAGAACGATGTTTGGTTAAATACCGTTTCCTCGTACAGAATGCGAAAACAATTCATGACGAAGTAGAGACGATAATATTTTATTTCCCGAGCAAACTTAACAGAATAGAAATACAACATAAGAATATGTGATAAAGAAAAGCTTAATATCCTTATATGAAATGGAAAGTAGCTAGCACATAATATGAGTATGAAGATTTGCATGTTAAGCATGTTATAGTGTATCATGCGACGCGTGATGTTAAGGGGGCTCCAAGACCCCTGTCCGTGGATAGGAACGCAACAAAGGGGTTGTTACTTCAGGAAGCATAAGAAAGAGATTATTTTGATGATATCTATCTCTCTATCTCGTTCCGTAATATCTATCTATTCATCTATTTCATTCTGTTCTTATTTGTCTATTTCTCATTTCGTTCATATCTACCTATCTATCTATCTAGATTGATAGATAGATAGATAGATTGTTTTGTTTTGTTTTATGGCATATCAACACTTTAATGCCGAGTCAAGTCATTTTGATAAACACAGGAATCAGGTCATTTACAGTACTTGTTGTTGCTTAAATGGTCACCCAATAAAGTATTGACCGGGCTCATCGCTGCTTAACTTCGGTGATCTAACGGAAACCGTTTCAGCGTGGCGTGACCGTAATAGATCGAAAGAAACAAAGAAACAAACAAATCCAGATTAAAAGAAATACCAACGCATGAATAGCACAGCTTCGGTAATCTGATCTGTGGGGTAAATCATCTGGGAGCTGACCCACCTCAGCAAAAACAATATCCCTGGTCTAGCGCTAGCGAAAGGGGGATAGACTCCTTTGCTGTTCGGCTGATATCGATAATAGGCTATACCGCTGGCTTTAGTGGGTTTTTTTTTTTTTTTTTTACATAGATAGATTATAATAGCATTGTAATCAGTTTAGTCAGTATATATATTTACCAAACCCCTCCGCACGAGAAGGATGTGACACAAGGTCAATTTCTTAAGCGGAGTTTAACATGTTTGAATTCAGAGTTTTCCTTCTCCTAGACCGGTTGCCTAACCAAGGTTAAAGAGCCCAGTCTGCCCTACTATTTATCCATAGCTGGAGGGAGAGTAGAATTCATACCTTTCGCAAGGGTATTAGCGCTAAGTGAAATGCAATTACCACGTCCAGGAATCGAACTCGGGGCGACAAGTCCATTTCCTATGTCTTTAACCATTACACCACGCGCTTCCTATTTAGTCAGTATAGGTATTCAGTTTAGCCTAGTATTGTTCAGACGACTAGACTCGGTAAGGTTCGAACTCATGACACCGTGTTAAACTAAGTAATTAGCTAGTTGCTCAAGCTTTAGCATAGTTTTGACACACGTATAAGACGCACTATTTTTCACGATTTTTCTGACCAAAAGTTAGGTGTGCGTATTATACGAGAGAACTATATACCGTAAATATTTGTGTATAAGACGCACTATATTTTCCTATTTTTCAACCCAAAAGTTAGGTGTGCGTATTATACGAGAGAACTATATACCGTAAATATTTGTGTATAAAAACGCACTATATATCCTATTTTTCAACCCAAAAGTTAGGTGTGCGTATTATACGCGAGAACTATATCATCAATTTTTCTCCGGCCACATGCCTCACCACATTCGTGACATGATTTCTGAAGTAAGTTATATCTATACTCTAAACTAATATGTTTTATGTTATTATAGAGAAATATCAGTTGGAATGTGTGTTTGTTTATAATTTTGTTTTTCCTAATGTGAACTTTTACATTTTTTGTGTGAACATATCCGGGTGTTTGCTCTAAATAATGTGTAAATTTTGTGTTTTAAGACATGTAATGTAAACTATATGAATTCTTATTTTTAGTCAGTATGAGTCGATAAAAGTTGCAGCGCACCCAGTATGAACCAAACTCACCAGACAGTAATGATCTTTCTTTTCTAACTCGCTAGATATTACTCTGGTTTTAATGATAAATACTAGGTACCACCAAAATAAGTCACGTGATCAATTTAGGCAATATTGAAGG
>CM042142.1:73919969-73927469 GCA_023376005.1 Doryteuthis pealeii
TTCTAATCAATTTTTAAAAAACCTTAAACAAAGTACATGTTTGTATCGCAAAGTCCCATATAATCTGATAATGCGTCATTTCATTGGACAGATTCTGGTTTGTGCATATACCATTCGTCAGTATGATCAAATACCAATCTCTTGCGCAATTCCCATTGGATTTCTTTTCCCACCCAGTCAGGTCTACTCTTGTATTCTTTTTCTGCTAGTTTGCTGCATTCACTGATTGTGTGATTAAATGTTTCATCTATGTCACCAAACTACCCTCACTTCTGTGTATTACCATTTTTTTTTAAATTTGATATAATTAGTTTTTATGGCATTATTTTGTGCTGCTTTTAAAAGAGATTCAGTTTCTCTCTTAAAGTGTTCTATTTATTTCGTGTATCATTTCCTTTGTTTTGTCTCCTGACGTATGCATACAATTGTTTTTCTTTCCATTTTTGTTTTCTAGATTTCTTGATAATATTTCTTTACTCGCTTTTTTTGTCCTTGAATTGTCGCATCTACGCAATCTATGCCCATCTTAGTCAATTCTCGGAAGTAAGGCCCGTAGCATCGTCGTCAATTTCCTGGTTCTTTGGAGCGTTTGTTTGAGTTTGTCCTTTGCCATTTTCGGAAGGGTCCAGATTATTATTATTATTATTATATTATTATTATTATTATTATTATTATTACATGATTTTTTTCATACTATTTTTAACAGGGAGCGCATATATATATATATATATATATATATATATATATATATATATATATATATATATATAGCTTTAAACTTCGTACTTTTTTACACACCTTGTATTTGAAAAAAATCATGAATGGAACGTTATTTCTTTTTTTTTTCAGAATACAACGTGTGTCAAAATGTACAAAAAATCTCCATAATTTTTTTACATAAGTTGTATATATATATATATATATATATATATATATATATATATATATGTGTGTGTGTGTGTGTGTGTGTGTGTGTATATATATATATATATATATATATATATATATATATATATATATATATATAAATGGCAAAATGAATGAATTAATGAGATAAAATGAATGACATGTGTGGAATAAATGAAAAATCCTTTCCAAGAGACCTCTCTCAAAAGTAACAAAAAATAAATAACAAAAAATAAATAAGAAATAAAAAAATTTTTTTGAAAGAGAAGTCCCTAATGGAATGTTTTCCTCATCTATTATTATTATATATATATATAATTATTTTAGGCTCAACTGAAGAACAATGAAACTTTTACTGCTTTTCTTCTAAGTTAAATGTACAATAGTATATCTGGATCCGTTCTCCACCTCTTTACTCTCCCGACTCGCACTAAAAAGCATAGATACTTTTATAAACTTTTTAAACGATATTTGAGAACAGAGATCCCTTCTCTCTTAACAATAGCGAGAACATAATTTTCTTAATTATTAAGATTTGTTTAGAAATAAGCAAAATCCAACAAGACTTTACTAGTGGGACATGCACCAAGAAAAAAAAATAGAGAACTACCTGCAATAATAAGCTTATCTTTACACCTGGTATTGAGGAATTCAGTTGCTATCGACCTCACTAACAACAGTGACCACCGTGACCTCCGTTACTAGCTATCTGATTATTACGCTCGGTAGTAGTAAATCTAGAACGAGGGGACAATAACCAGCTACCCCCAACAGTGATCGAATAATTCTAGAAATTCTTTAGGACTTGTTGGTTTGGCTTGGTTAGATTTTGTGTGGTTTATTTGTTTAACGGCAACCAACTCCTAATGAGTTATTTAATGGCGATATTTGATTAATTTCCAAACGTTTGTAAGTAATTGTAACTCTATTTATATATGTTCTTGTTACGATTTTATGGGCCATCCTTTAGGCTTCATGCAAGAGCCCGCCCTGTCGTCTGGGGTGTTAGAATGCACCGACTGCACCTCTGCAGAGGGGTAAGACTCCCCCAATGGGACCATGTGTTGGCCGAGGGTGGCGACCCGTGATGCTTAAGGATAGAGCCCTGGTGGATGAGCAGTTCATGACATGCAATACTCCACTTTGGCCTTATCTTGGGCTAGACGGGCGGTCGGAGAGGCCCCCCTCCGATCAATCGGCTGGTCACATCAAGCCCTAGCACCTATATGATTTTCCCAACCCTATTGCCCTTATGGCAAGCCCCAACCCCTTTTTATCATATGGGTGCTAGAAGGCGGTGGCTGCGGGTCTACATGTCCTGGGAATGACGTTAAACTCTATCTGATGGTGAGGTTCCAGTTCTGGAGGTTTGGGGAATGTGGAGCACCCCTTCATCACCATTGCTCCCTGGTCCACTCTGACCCGGAGTGGTAGTACCTGTTAGGGTTCCATCTATGGGTTAAATAGAAAAATGTATTTATAAAAAAATTGTATTATCCATTAAGAATTGATTTATTTCAAAACTTTATCGGCATTAAATGACCCACTGAGGTTGATATGCCGTAAAAAAACCAAACCAAACCATTCATGCAAGAGCGCTTGTCCAGCGGAAATCCTTAGTCAAGAATCCTTTGGTTGTTTCTTGGTGTTCCTCAGTATTGCAAGTCCTTCGTCAATTATTGCAAATGGACGCCTCTCCGTATCAGTGATTAAGTAGTCAACCAGCCACGCATACGGGCTGTTGATTGGCTGAGGTTTACCTTGCTTAGTCTATAAATTTAAGTGGTGTATTGTAGCACACCTTATATACAAAATAATCCAACAGTTCTACCGTATTTTCTTTTTAATTGCTCCCTCTTGGTCTATAATCATTTGTTTGCACACATTTATATAATTTGAAGTATTCCTATCTAATACTAATTATTAATTCAAAATTATATTGTTTCATGTAACTATTCCTATTTAATCATTTGTTTGCACCCAGTCATATGATTTCTTTAAAAGCAGCTAGAGAGAAGGAAAAAAACGGATAACAAATAAAATACATTCCTACTTAATAAAATAAACCCAACAAACACTAATGTGTAAAAGCTTAAGAAAATTTAGCCATAACTAACTAAAACATATCACAAAAAACAACAAGAATACAGCCAAGGGCAAATAAATGAATTGAGAAATTCTGCAGAAGATAGACAATCACAATTAGCATTTTTGTGGGGATCTTACCTGTCCGTGGGGAAGGCGCGTAGTGTAATGGTTATTGTCGCAGGAAATGGACTCGTCTACCAGAGTTCAAATCCTGGACAGAGCTGTTTGCATTTAACACAGTGCTTAATACCCTTGGGAAAGGAATAAATCCAATTATTCTCTCTCTAGCTATGGGTAAATAGTGGAACAAACTGGGCTCTTTAACCTTGGAATGACAACCGGTCTAGGAAAAGGAAAACTGAATTCAAACCTGTTAAACTTTCCTTACCTTGTGTCAAATCCTACGTAGTAAATATGTTCCCTTCTGTAGTGACAACTCTAGAACTGGTTAGAACTGGAATTATTGAAGTTTGTGTGATTTGTTTGATAAATTCAGACAGGGTGTATATTGATAATATACGCTTCTATAACTATAAATAACGTGTTCAATATAGTGATAGAGCATATATATATATATATATATATATATAAGATGGGGTAGCGTAGGCAAAGTCAACGATGCTTGGTATCTGTCAATTTCTCGCCTATGTGATTTCAAAACCAATAAATATATATATATATAAGATGGAATGAAAACACCACACAATGCTGTTAAAGAGAAAACAATTTATAACATAATCATAGCTGATATTGATCAATATTTCGATTTTACAAAAATCTTCTTCAGAGCGCGTTTACTCCGTGGTGTTTGTGATCGGAGATAAGAGTCAAATGAGTTCTATGATTATGTTATAAATTGTTTTCTCTTTAACAGCATTGTGTATAGTGTTTTCATTCCATCTTGTTCATTTTCATACTGTCGGATTCATTTCCTCTCTTTTAACTTATATATATATATATATATATATATATATATATATATATATATATTATAAAGAGATATATAGAGAGATTATATTAAGAGACATATAGAGATTATATATAAAGAGATATATAGAGAGAGTATATAAAGAAATGCCCACCATGTGGTCTAATGATCGACTAGACGAGAAAATGACGCCGTTGAATCACAAGATTGATATAATAAAGCCACGTGAATTATTACGCACCAAAAATAAATAATACAATCAACCTCCGTAGGTGATAACAAAAAAAAAACGGTATGAACTAAACCGAGCTTTCCAGAATGCCCTTGAAACTAGATTACGCTTCTCATACTGTCCCACACAACAATTTACAAAGGGATACCCACTAGGTGGGAGCATCTTGGTCTGATGTTCAGATATTTGCTACTACAACGAATGGTATTGCTGCAATACTATTACCACAAGCTACAAGCCGGGCCGGTGCTAGTGTCTGATACCTTCACTCCGAATCTATGATACGGGTTGGTTGGTTGGTTGGTTGGTCTTACGGCATATCAACTCTTTTCTGGTCATTGAATATCGAATCAAGCCATTTTTTATCAATCGGTTGCCTACAGTACCTGCTGTTGCTTAAGTGATCGCCCGATTAAGTATTGAACCTATGATACTGTTAATGCCAATTTTTCCGGGTTAGCTCAGTCGGTAGAATGTTCGGTTGGGAACATCAACGTTCTTGGTTCAATACCGGTCCTCGCCAACTCAGCGTATGAGTAGCGCAGGAATATGTGTGGTAAAGTGAGGAGCTGGTGTTTGGTGTGGCTCTCCGTCACAGATGCTATAAAAATAATCTCCTTGGTCTAGCTCTAGCGAAAAAGGGATTGACTTCCTCGCTGTCTGGCTGATACCGACTTTAGGCCACCCCGACGACTTTACTTTACTTTTTTTACTATTCATAAAAAAACGCCCTTTCGGGGTCCCTAAGAAGGTTTTAGCCCCGCGATACGAATGGACTCTTCAGTCCAAGTAGAACGTTCCACTACCCATAAAGATTTGCAGTAACTAGCAAAGTTGATCAAGAAATATCATCTCTTGCTTATTGATCTATATACTCGTGTTCCTTAAAAGTACGACCGTTATCATCTTGCAACTCCCTCTGGGTAAAAATGAGACCGTCCAGCCCGCGATATGAATGGACTCTTCAGTCCTAGTAGAACGTTTCACTACCCATAAAGATTTGCAGTAACTAGCAAAGTTGATCAAGAAATATCATCTCTTGCTTATTGATCTATATACTCGTGTTCCTTAAAAGTACAACCGTTATCATCTTGCAACTCCCTCTGGGTAAAAATGAGACCGTCCAGCCCCGCAATATGAATGGACTCTTCAGTCCTAGTAGAACGTTTCACTACCCATAAAGATTTGCAGTAACTAGCAAAGTTGATCAAGAAATATCATCTCTTGCTTATTGATCTATATACTCGTGTTCCTTAAAAGTACGACCGTTATCATCTTGCAACTCCCTCTGGGTAAAAATGAGACCGTCCAAATCGTCCAAGATGAAGTGCAAAAATGTAAATCCTGATTACATGGCGTTGCTTATCCGCCGAATACTTATTTCTTATTAGTGTCGTCAACTCAGCTAAATAATTGACTTTTTTATTCTCTTTTTATTATAAAGAAAGAAAGGGAAGAAAAAGGACATGCTACACAGAAAAATATAATAAGAAAGAAAGAAAGAGAGTAAGGGAAAATATAGAGAGAGGGTAAGCGCGCGGAGGCAATAACGCTAGTCTATTTCAATCGAAAATGATGAAAAGAAGGAAAGAAAGAAAAAAATGAGTGAGAGAGAGAGAATTAAATGAGGATTATTATACTTTTTACATATTGAAGTATTTCGCAATAGCTCTTAAAGTAAACATACCAAACGTTGTAATAATTAAGTTATCATACTGTGGTATATCCACTGGTCCCGCTAGTAAAATCTTAATGTGTAAGTAATGTATCATCAAGATGATCATTTTGTGACATCTATGACATTATCGAAAGGTTAGTTCTGTACTTGTACCGATTATTTCTACTGAAACGTCATTTGTCTGGACATTCGTCTAGTCATTAACTGTTGTCTGGTCATTAACTGTTAAAATAAGATGAAGATGTGATTCATAAGACGTTTCTTTTCATTGCAGTTTCCTCAATGAAATATTGCTCAGCAGTCGTTCATGTACGAAGGACAACTAAACGCTTTTCAGTGAGTCATAGATATTAACAATGCATCATATATGCTAAGAAAAAATGCATATGGCCGAATATCAAGTGTTTTTACGTCAGTCGACGCCGAAAGGCAATAATGGTAGAAGGTGGTAAGGTATTTACTCAACCCGTTCACCTCGGGTATAATATGACACAGTGTCACAAGCATGGGGCATCGAACGAGGATCGAACTCGATATTTAGTAATGGATCTGCGAGACTAGCTTGCTAACCATTACACCACGATGTGACACCCTTAATGTTATCGGTGGTATTTCTTAAATAATTCTTTGTGGTTGTCTTGTCATTTAAGAGCTCGTGATGGAGGAAATAAACAATTGAAATTGAAAAAGACGTTGAATTTTGTGGACTTAGATACACGAGTTCAAATCATGAACGGAGCTATTTGCATTTAACATATCGCTAAAACCCTTGGGAAAGGTATGAATGCAATAATTCCTCGTCCAGCTATGGGTGAAATTGTCTGACAGAGCAATCCTGAGCACACGGACGGCCAGACATTACATGAATTATGATATTAGGTTGAGTCAAAAGTTTTGCAATTTTTAGGAGGGAATAAGGAGTTCATACTTTAACCAAGGGTATTAGTCGGAAATTGAACGTAATACTGCGACTGGAATTCGAACTCGCGTAGTATGATGTCACAGTCCAGCACTTTGCCACTACACCACGATGACTCACATCGGCAATATTTTGGTAACGTAAAACATAATTCGGCAGCCGAGGTTGTGAAAGCGACGAACCTCACTACAGTGTGTGATGCCTTGCTCGCCTGATACTCTCCGAGGGCTACTCGCCGGGTTTGCGTCTATGGCTTAGAGCACGGGATATTTGCATTTAACACAATGCTAAAATCCTTGGGAAAGGTATGAATGCAATAATTCTTCCAGCTATGGCAACCTATGTGGTAGAAGGAAAATTGAATTCATACCAGTTGTAGACATAGGATCCCGTTAGGCTATTCGTGCACAGGCCATTCTACATGAACAGGTTACTGATCAGCGAATAGAGGAAAAACCTCCCTTTTTCTTTAATAATAACTATCTGATTCGTATAATGTATAATTTTCCTACCTAGACTGAATAAAAAGGACACGCAAATATCTACACAAAAGCATTATGATTACAGTGGTAAAAATGAAAATCTATTTATATCTTAAACATAGTCTCAGTTTTCAGCATTAAAATCTCTTGATATGTTTTATGTGAAAAGAATATTCAATTTCTATGCACTATATAACAATAAATATAAGTTTTGTGTTGTTTTTTTTTATTACTGGTTTCTTAGAAATAGATATTCTCTGTTCCATT
>CM042142.1:73932469-73962469 GCA_023376005.1 Doryteuthis pealeii
CTTAACGTTATCGCCCGGCTATTCCTTTCTTTTACTAAGGTTCAACATTGAGAATCTAAAACATTCTATATAGATTATCATATTTTGTGAGGTTCATGTATTACATGCACGTCTCTAGCATTTTACTAATATAATATACATCGCGGTCACATGAATATATTAGATTAAATAATTCAGAACATTGTCCTCTTTTGACTTGAACGCTGTATAAATTTGTAAAAAAAAACTGGTTTTATTTTAGTTGAATTCACATTAAAACTTTGCTCAGTGAAAATGATACACACAGTGTGTGTGTGGGGGGGGTGCGTTTTAGTTGGTTACACATGAATGAATAGACTGATGTGATGGGGATGTACATGATATACATCTCGTTCTCATGAATAGATTAAATATTTACTTTGTCCAAACAAAAGGGGGAAATAACCAGATATTTCAGGGACTATTTTTTCAGGTTGGCATTCAATGAGATAGACATTTTAAGAAATTATTCATGTGGAAAAACAAATTTCAAATGTTGAAATGCATTTTAATATAAAAACTATTTTCTTACTTTTTTTTCTTCTCTCTCTCTCTCTCTCTCTCTCTCTATATATAATATATATATATATATATATATATATATATATATATATTATATATATATATATATATATATATATATATATATATATATATATATATATATATATATATATATATATATATATATATATATATATTATATATATATATATATATATATATATATATATATATATATATATATATATATATATATATATATATATATATATATATATATATATATATATATATATAGAGAGAGAGAGAGAGAGAGAGTGGGGGGGAGAGTCGCCATTTTTTTAAATAACAAGTTCATCTTTCTCTGATTTTTTTAGATGAGGCTTGATAATTTGTATTATTTGGATTGTTCGGACTATTGTCCTCATTTTCATTGTTATCTACAGTTCGAAGAGAAGGTTCCCGAATTCGAGAAGTTTACCCCGCCCGACAAGAAATACCTGAAGAAGACCGGGAGCACATCGGGCGAAACGTTGCGTAAATAGCAATAAAGATGAGAACAATAGTCCGTATAATCCAAATAACAAGTTAATCCTTTCTTTTTATTCCGGCTGGCCATCTGTTATAAGTCTTAAAATCTTCAATAAAGTGGGTGTTTTAGTCCGTAATTACTTCACAGAAAACTCCCATTTTGATCAAATCTTTAGCAGAATGTAATTAAAATGTATCAAAAATAAATTACATCTGTAATATTATTTTGCTTTTTTACTTATGCTCATTATGAAAATGAGTGCACAAATTGGCGGTACCTAATATATTAACTAAAATATCTTATTATAATAGAGATTGTGTGTTTTTCTGTCTGTAACCGAAACTATATTACTACTCAAGTCACAATTTCCTTAGTTATTGACATCACATTTTCCATGATATTAATTTTATTTAAATCTCAATTATTAATAAAATTGTTGTATATTATTAATACTGTTAACCATATCTACATATTAACAACATGCAATTATATATATATACAACAAAATAGCGGTTTATACTGTGAACGGGAAGGCTCATTTGCATATTGATATTAAAAATGTGATTTTATTAAATATGTGCTTAGTATTATTGATTTTTAACTGTTTGGATTTATTTTAATGAATATAAGCAAATATCTCTTCAATGAATCTTAAATGAAATCCATTAACAAGAAAACATAACTGTCATTTCATTCTTTACTTCCTCTTTTAATTAAATACTTAAATTAGAAAAAATAACAACGAAAGATGGGAGTGATGGAAGAATAAGTTTCAGTTGTTCTATTTTTCTATTATACCTCCCTCTGTTTCAAATCATTTTATCTGCATTCTTATTTAGTTTCATTAGCCTTTCTAATTTAATACAATACTTTATTACATTAAAACTTAGATACTTGCACCCGGAGGGTGCATATATTTGCTAGTACAAATAATGTGCCATTAAATTTTCGCATAATCAGACAGAAATATGATAAGTGGATAGTCAATTATCAATTTATAGTGCGAAGAATTTGTTAAGTGGAATGATGTTTGTTCACGTAACACGCACACGAAAAAGAAATCATTGATTTTAAAATTCCGAGCAATCCTCATACAGGAAAATAAATTATGGAATCAATCAGGTGGTAAATGACATACAAGAAATTTATTGATATGTCTATACTTAGAAATCAATTTACTTTATTTTTTCAGGGATTGACCAGGTGTGGTAGTACCTGTTAGAGTCCCATCTATAGGTCAAATAGATCTGTTTAAAAAATAACTCGTTTTTTAATTTGATATTAACGTTGTTTACATAATTATAAACGAAAATTGTCATAATAACTTCAGCGCTAAAGTATGAAATTTCAGGATTTAACGATTTAATTCTGCTCTTTTTTTCTTGGTACAAATGCAGAATAGTGCACAAGAGATATCATTAGAATCGCATTTTACGTATAAATAGTATTAGATTACGGAAACTCCCCAAGTAGCCTAACCGTAACCATAACCGTAACCGTAACACGAACCCAGACACTAACCATAATCCTTACTCTTATCCTAACCTTTACCCTAACCCTAACCCTTACATTAACTCTAACCCTAGCGTCTCAAAGATTTCGGGTATCTGTGAAATGTAATACTTTTATACATAGTCTAATGATATTCTCTATTAGTAACCCTTTTCTCTTCTTTTCTTGTACTTAAAATTTTTCCGGTCTCAATTTATATGTTGCGCATGCGCTTCAGATTCTCATGCGCTTCAGTGCTTATAGAATGGATATTCAGAACTTATAAATGTAGACCGGGACAAATTTCTAGAATAATCTTTTTCTTTTTTTTTTTTTTTCAGTGTTCCAGGAAATAACGCAAACGTTACAAACAAATAAAATGGTGTCTTGACATTTTTGATAATTGGGTCCACCAACAATGATTAAAGAAAAAAAAAAAAAAAAAAAAACACCGCCTATTAGAATGTAAAAAAAGTCTTATTTAGTTAATTCAGAATCAGTGGAGTGTGCAAAAAATTAAAACGAAAAAAAAAAAAATAAATAATCAAAAATTTGGAAAGCAAAACAAAATAAAAAACAAAATGCTATTTACTTGAGTCATTCTATTGAATGTAGATTTTAATTAAAACAATAAAAAAGATATGAAAATGTGAACAAATAAAAATAATCTTATAAGATTGTTTGGACCATATTACCTTTAGGCACCCCTTTTTGATCTCGATTAAGAAAGGACATGTTTTTCATTTACACCGTCACCGGTTGTTTGTTAGGGGTTAGGGTTAGGGTTTAGGGTTAGGGGTAAAGGTTAGGGTAAAGGTTAGGGGTTAGTTTTATACATTTTTTAAAATCTATAAATCGTCTGTTAAAACAACTGGATATTGACGGTGTAAATAAAAAACATGTCCTTTTTTAATCGAGATCAAAAAGGGGTGCCTAAAGGTCATATGGTCCGATTATTTTCATTTCAATAGATTTACAGATGTCAAAATTTGGACCAAATAAAACCGCCAGCTAAAAAGTATTTAGTGGAGGTGCGCGGTGTAATGGGTAGAATTGTGGGATATGGACTCGTCGACCCGAGTTCAAATACTGGACGAGGCTGCTTGCATTTCAAATAGCTCTAATACCCGTTGTAAAGGTATTAATCCAACTACTCTTCCCTAGTTATGGATTAATAGTAGGGCAGACTGGGTTATTTAACCATGGTTAGGTTAACAGTATAGGAGAGGGAAACTCCAAATAGGAAATTAACATTCTTGACATATCCTACTCGTGCTGAGGGATTGGTAATATATATATATATATATATATATATATATATATATATATATATATATAGAGAGAGAGAGAGAGAGAGAGAGAGAGAGAGAGGGAGAGAGTATGTTTCCAATGATGCCCTACAAAGACACAAAAATAACTGATGGAGAGACAGAGTTCTTTGCCATTATCGCTGGAATCCCACAAATCAGCACCCTTTTAAAAATAATATGCCTAGACTACGTCATTAAATCTAATGATGGAAAAATACTTCAAGCTAAAAGGGCAAGATGGTGTTAAAAATGTTAAAAATGTTCTATCAGAACTGGACAAGTTATTTGAGAAAGAAAAGACATAACAAATGTATGAAGCATACACAAACTTTGAAATATATCTGATTATCTATTTTCTGTATGCATAAATCATTTGATTCCTAATAAAGTTTAAAAATCAAGTCAATTTTAAATGTTTTAAAATCAATTTTAAATTTGTTTTAAATTTCATCATCATCATCATGTCGCGCAGTTTGCACGGATATCCATGATGATCTCTCGCCAGCCTTCCCTATCATTCATTGACTTCGGCAGCTCCTCTGCGCAGCAGCCAGTATCCCTGCATAGTTGGTCAATGTAGGTCCTGGCTGGGCGGCCCACATTAGCGCGCCCATGCGCTGGCTTCCACAGTAGTACGTCGCTTACGATCTCGTCCTTGTTTCTCCAGCAGTGACCTGCATGTCTAGTCCGTCTCACTCGTATGGTTTGTGAGATGGGGGGCAGGTGGCCATATAGTTGCTCTTTTGTGGGGTGCTGCTTCCACGACCTATCCAGGACCGTCCGTAGCATTCTCGTACAGCTCCCATCTAGCTTATTCTCAAGACGCTTCGTTAGGGTCCAAGTGGTACAGCCATACAGAAGTACCGACACAACCACAGCCTGGAAGAATCGCCTCTTTAGCTTGTTGGGGAGATCGGATTTCCATATGACTGATAGTTTGTTGGTGGCCAACCATGCCTTTCCTATTCGAGTGTTAACATCGCTTTCTGTGGATGAGATATTACTCCCTAGGTATGTGAATTTTTCTACTGACTTAAGAGGCTTGCCGTCAAGTGTGGAGATGTCCCCTTGCTTTTTGAAGCTCATGAACTCAGTTTTATCAGAGTTCACATAGAGGCCGACGTTCTTTGCTGCCTTCTCCAGGCTGTGTAGTAGTGTTTCAGCCTGTGTCGGCGTATCAGCAAGGAGCGCGAGGTCATCAGCATAGTCCACATCTGTGACTGTTTGTGCGGGGTATCGCCTGCTTCTTGCTTTCCTTAGTGTGAGACCTTTTTCTTTTAGGGTATCTAATGATGTTCTGAGTATATAGTCTAGGCATATTATAAATATATATGGTGCTAACGTATCTCCCTGCAGAACCCCAGCGGTGATGTCAAAGAAGTCTGTGTCGCCATCAGGTGAGCGTACCATTGCTTTAGTGTCTTTGTAGAGCATCATTATGGCGGCAACCGTTTCTTTGGGGAGACCATATGCTAGTAGTATTTGTTCCATTTTCCCTCTGTGTATAGAGTCAAATGCCTTAGAAAGATCTACGAATAGTAGCGTTGCCTCTAGGTTTTTTGCTCGGACCCCCTCTATGATTCGTCGTATAGTCAGGATTTGAGAAGTTGTGGACCTGTTTCTACGAAATCCGTTTTTGGTTTTTCCTTAGGATTTTCTCTATTTCGGGTCGGATGCGATTAAGAAGAAGGGCATTATATATCTTAGCTGCAATAGCAGTAAGTGTTATGCCTCTGTAGTTTTTGGCGATTCCTAGGTCTCCCTTTTTTGGGAATGGGAGGATGCATCCTTTCGTCCATCTATCTATCCTATTTTGCCTATACACAGCATTGCATAGCCTAAGCAGTATGTCGTTGAATTTCCCCAACTTCCATACCTCGGGGGGTATTTCGTCAAGGCCTGCTGCTTTTCTGCTTTTTAGTTTCTTTAATACTTCATTGAGTTCTTCAGTTGTAAAGTCCCCCAGTTTTATGTCTAGTTGTCTATCTATGATCTTTTGGGTATTATTTTCCATGATTTTAGGTGGGTTTCCTAGAAGTTTCTGGAAGTGGCTTTTCCATTTCTACAGTCTATCTTTCTGGTTGGTTGCCCTTAGCTTTGATCTAGAGGTACTTTTTCTATCACTAATTTCATTTACTATTTGCCATGCTAATCGTGACTGTCTGTCTTCCACTGATTGTCTGATGTTATTTATTTGTGTTTGTATATATTCTGTTTGTTCTTTTTTGTATGTTTTGGTTAGTTCTATCTGGGCTTTCCTAAGGTTATGTAAATTTGTGTTAGTTGGGTTTGCTTTATTACGTTGAGCTGCTTTTTGGTAATATTTCTTTTTTCTCTAACTTCTTCTGTCTCCCAGGGAATCTGGTGCTTAGCTCTTAGTTTTGTTGGTACGCACTCTGCTGCTGCTTCTAGGTGTGCACTAACAAAGTTTTCGTATTCCTCGTTTGGTGAGAGGCATTCAGCTGTCTCTTGGAGGATATCGAACCTGTTTCTTACTGCGACAGCGTAGCGATTGCATATATCGCTGTTGGCAAGTGTCGACCATTCGTATCGTGCAGATCTACTAGTTTGCTTTTTATTTCTACGCAAGCTTAGTCTTAGTTTTGCAGTGACTATTCTGTGGTCAGAGGATACTCCTTCAAAGGAGGAGTATGCTTCGCAGTTCATTGCACTATTTATCCATTTCTTGTTTATTAGGATGTAGTCTATTTGTGCGTTTGTGTTATTTGGGTGTGTGTATGTCCATAGTTTGCCCTTCCGTTTTTGGAATTTGGTGTTTAGGCAAACGAGTCTGTTCTCTAGGGAGAACTCAGCTAGGAGATCGCCGTTTCTGTTTGAGGTGTTGTGTAAACTAAATCTATTGTGTTCTGTTTTTCCTATCTGTGCATTCATGTCTCCCCCAATGATCAGTACATTATGTTTGGGGGGGTCTGCATAGCGAGGATAGCCCATTGTAAAATGTTTCTATATCTGTTTCATCGCTGACATTTGTGGGGCTGTAACACGAGACTACGGTCATGCATGGGTTGCCATTAAACGTAGTACTCATGATCCTGGGTTGGATTTTTTCTATGCTATTCAGTGACTTTAGAGCTCGAGGACTGAGAAGCATTCCTATGCCTCCTATTGAGGCATTTACGGAGTTTTTCCATGCAGATGCTGACACAAATGTCCATCCATTTCCAGATTCATGGTATTTTAATTCTATATCACCATGGTCAAATCTGTGTTCTTGCACACATATGATATCTATGTTCTTTTCGGCTGCGGACGCTGTAAGTTCGGGGAGTTGGCCTATCGTTTTTAATGTTCTAACGTTAAATGTTGCTATCTTCAGTGGTTTCTTACATATAAGTAGGTTTGTATTGGTTTTGGGTTCTATGTCTGTCTTATTAGATATTGTGGTTAGATTTATGTCTTCTGTTGCGTATGTGCCTTGTTTTTCTGTGTTTAAAATGTTGTGGTTTAAGTGTGTGATGTATTTAGAGCTCCGTGTGTAATTTATCGGACACTGGGCCAGAGCTCGAGTCTCAGCTGATAGCGTGCTTTTGGCAGGAGGCACGACGCTGCATGATTCTTCAGCTTTTTGCACTGTCATGAATAGTTTCGGTTGGGTCGAGGTCATAGATATCTATCGGTAGCTGTGGAGTTAACTCATCAATAGGTGCTGGTCTTAGAGATGAGGAGCAGTAGTTACCTGACTGAACTGGTTGATCCTGGCCGTTGACCCATTCTGGGTTCCTCCGCCCAGCATCTTGTGATATACGCCGTTGACCTATGGAGGTTTTCCGCCGCGTTTCAATTTTGTTCTGTGTTTAAATACGTTTGCAAATCAGCCATACTTGTACAAATTGTATATTTTTCTTTATCCTGTGTGTTAAAAATGTCAACTTAAGTTCAAATGGAATCATAAAATCTATCGGTCGCTCTCTCTCTCTCTCTCTCTCTCTCTCTCTCTCTCTCTCTCTCATTTTCTCTCTCTCTCTAGTTAACCCTCTAAAACTAGCACCCCCCCACCTGGATGATTAATTCACTTTAAAAAGACATATACGATACCAACTCTGTAAAAGACACTTGGCGGATCCTCTCGCAGACAACTGATCAAAATAAGTCTATATTTTTATATTTTGTTTTAAAAATTAATTTTTTTAAGAGACTAACCGTCCAAAATATAATTTTGTTCTGTGTTTAAATACGTTTGCAAATCAGCCATACTTGTACAAATTGTATATTTTTCTTTATCCTGTGTGTTAAAAATGTCAACTTAGGTTCAAATGGAATCATAAAATCTATCGGTTTTAAATTTAATGATTGTTTATTTCTATTGTTTATTAAACTTACTCCGCCCGCCAGCCAGCCATGCCTGGACCCTCAGAGAAATAAATAAAAGATAATCTGATTGTACCTTAAAGATTAATGCAAGACCCCTAGGGGATTAGATGATGATTTATCTCTGAAGGGCAATCGTTTATTTACTTACAATACCAAAACAAAGTAGGGATTCTCGTTAGACGAACATTGTGCGAACAAATTTCAATGGGATTAACATATCCGTGAACTTATTATAGACTTTTTGATTAATAATTTATAAAGATAAATAGATTAGATATTCATCTCTTTATTATGTTTTATATCCTTTTGCAGTGTTGACAAACTGGTAGCATCGCAAGCTTACCTTGAAAAATGCTAACTATCATGGTGTAATAGTTAACAGATCTATTACTACTGAATACTGAATGGTGTGGCAAGAGGTTTAATGTTTTAGGTTTTAAAAGGTAGCTGGTTATTCTTGGTGCGTATTCCTGGGGTTTGCTTTTAACCCCATCTTATTTGCTGGTGGTGCTGAAAGGAAATAGAGGCAATGTCAATGTTAGACTACATAGCAAAGTTTGAACAGTTTGAACAAGAAATGTACCAAAAATTGGCACTGATGCATTATTAGCCCAGAAATTACTATACAATGCAAATCTTAGTGAACAACAAAAACAGTTGGTTTTAACAGCATGTCCCCAAATGAAATATGAAACCATGAAAAATGTTCTTATCCTGCAGAAACCTTTACAGATGATCTTGCGCTTCTTACGTACGCAGATGATCTTGCGCTTCTCACAAATACACATGCATAGGTCAAATCACTACAGTATAGCATAGATAAGACAGCAAGAGGCGTTGGACTTCGTATGTTTTAAGCAAGGTGAAGACATATCCATACAGGGTGGTTAGCCTCTGAAAATACTAGACTTGTTTACATACCTAGGTAATAGTATCTCATCTACAGAAAGTGATGTCAGTATAGGCATAGGAAAGGTATCGACTGCTATAAACAGATTATCGATCATATGGAAATCTGGTCTCCCTGATTAGATAAAGCGACAATTCTTTCAAGCTGTATATATATATATATATATATATATATATATATATATATATATAGATAGATAGATAGATAGATAGATAGATAGATTATAGTGTGTACAGAAAGAACCTACTCGAGTTTAGTGTGTACAGAAATAACCTAATCGAGTTTCACCATAAGGATCTTCAGGGTTAAATCCACTGAACACTACCAACTAAATAATGAGACCAACCCAATATTTTTACCGGTAAGTCATTCCTTTTATATATATATATATATATATATATATATATATATGTGTGTGTGTGTGTGTGTGTGCGCATGTGTGTGCTTATATGTGTGTGTGTGTGTGTGTGTGTGTGTGTGTGTGTGTGTGTCATATCAGGGCTCCTTGTTAGATCTGGTGGTGACTTTGAAAAATAAATAAATACTCAATTAAATTTCCCCACGTTGGCGCCATCCCACCCCCACCTCCAAACAAGAGATTAGATACCTCGCCCCCTCAAAGAAACCTGTCCTGGGTATAACGAAACTGCATCTGATGATGAGGCCCCAGCCCAAGGGCTCTGGAGAATCTGTAGTACACACTTGTTGCCATTATTCCTCGCTCCCTTCTGACCATCACTTTGAAATAATTAATCCTTACAGAATTAGTTTACGCTGCTGTTATATATATTTACCAACCCCTCCGCACGAGCAGGATGCGACACAAGGTCAATTTCTTAAGCGGGGTTTATCAGGTTTGAATTCAGAGTTTTCTTTCTCCTAGACTAGTTACCTAGCCATGGTTAAAGAGTCCTGTCTGCCCTGCTATTTACCCATAGCTGGAGGGAGAATTGGATTCATACCTTTCCCAAGGGTATCAGCGCCATGTGAAATGCTAACAGAAGAGATTTAATTTCTATCTTTAGGTTTCCCATTCTTAATCATGTTTCTGTCTTCTCGTACGCAATCTCTCCAGTTTGTCGCTTGAAGTATTCATACAATTGTTTTTCATATCATTTCTGTTTTTCCATTTTTCATTTCTGTTACTGGCTAAAGTAATTAGTCTTTCTTTGATATTTTTAGTGTATTCTTCGAGTCCTCGAATAGTCACATCTACGCAACCCTTAATACTGGCGAGGCTTTTCCCCCTTTTCTTGAGCCATATAGACTAGCTATACCAACTCTTGGGTATGATGCCGTTTGCACCATCAATTTCCTTGTTCTTTGGTCCATGTGTCCATTTTAAGAGTGGTTCAGAGTATCTTACAAGGGAAAAAAGTTTTTATTTCCTTGATGAGATTTCTGCTGCAGAGCTTGGTTTCAAGATTTTTTCTTGTTCTTCTGAGGTACTTTTTATTTTATTTTCTGTTTGTTTGATGGTGTCCACTTCCAATATTCCCTAGTACTTTTAATACTCTTTTTCTCCAAGTGATTTTATATTTTTTGATTTGATAGTTCTATTCCTTCCGTTGTTTCTTTTTGATTCCAAATTCCATTCCTATATCCTGGTTGTATATCTTCTATTCATATATAAAGGGTAGTTGTGTGTATGTGTATGTCCGGAAGAAACTTCGAAAATAAAACAATTAACGACAAAGTAAATATATATACACATTAAATATCACCAGGGCTTGGTTTTTGAGAAAAAATAAAAGAGATGTAATTTGTATTCGAGAAGATAATTGAAAAATAAAATTTGAATGATAACAGCGTGGATTTTTTTTTTCATTTAATATTTTAGATAGTAAACATTTCTTTTCAGAGCAGTTGGACCAATGCAAGTTCCATTTTTTTACATAGGGATTTAAATGGAGCATCCCACGAGGATTCAACTCATGATTCAGTTATAATGGATATGCGGGACTAACTTTAAAAAATCGCCCTCTACCCAGGCGACGCCGGGTAGCCGCTGCTAGTTCTGTATAAGGGTTTCTAGTTTGTTTTTTGTTGTTGTTGTTTTTTTTGTTGCTTTTTTCCCCACTTTTGTCAAAAATCTTGATATCATCCATGTACATAAGGTGATTTACTTTTTCATGTGAATTTGTAAATGTGTACCCCCCCCCCTGTACATTTCCTAAGTATATTGTTGAGTTACATCCTTGCTATAATAAATAGCAGTGGTAAGAGGGAGTCTCCCTAGAAGATTCCTCTCTGGATTTTAACCTCTGCTGGGTTTTTTTCTCCGGATGATAGTTTTCCATGGCTTTCGTGATGAGGTTTATGAGTATGTCGGAGAATATCTTGTACATTTTATAAATTCAGTTATCCAAGTTTGACAAACATATATCTTTCCATTATCTATTCATACATTTCGCTCTTGTTTCATCCTCTTTTATGGTGTGCTGATCTATATACGAGATGTGTCTGAAAAGTAATGAGACTGTTGTCACAAACAATTCATTTAAAATATAAACTAAATGTTTCTCCTCTAAAGTAGTTCCCTCTTTAATCTAATGCAATTTCACATATTTTTATGTCACACTTCTCTGCCCTGAGGGAAGGATTCTTCTGGTATGTCACTCAGCTCCGTTGTTACGGACCCGTTGATGACCACAACGCATTCAAAACGGGTCCCCTTGATGGGCCCCTTCAGCTTGGGGAGTGCGCAGGAAAGGACGATAGTCGAGGCAGGACGAATTGTGCCTTTTTTTCCCCCGATTTACGGTGAGCCATGTACAAACCGAAGCTCATGTGGTGGCGAGTGTTAACAATTGGGTGTATCCCGCCAGCATTCCTCTTTTGAGGCGCCTCAAGCACTGGGCAATAAATCCAGCAAGAACCTTAAAATCGAGGAGGCATGTGTTGCCTGGGGTGGGGGATGGTCCCCTGGGGTCACGCTAATATATCTCTTAAAGACACAGTAAATCATCAGGTCCTCTTGTTTCCTTGCGACATCTTTTTGTTCTTCCGGAAATGATCCGTAACATTCAAGCGAATAATATTTTTTTCTTCTTTTATCTGCGCGACTAGAATTTTCCCCATCACCTGAAGTCACATTGCAAAATTAATATTTCGTTTAATATGAATTTTAAATAAGGAAATTTCTTCCTCGCTGAACGCTCTATCTATATATTGATATTCTTGTTCCTTAATCTTCCGACCGTCATAATCTTGCAACATCATCTGGTTAAAAATGACACCGTCCAAATCGTCCAAGATTAAATGCAAGCATGTAAATCCTGATTATCTGATGTTGCTTATCCGCCGAATTCTTATTTCTTATGTGTGTCGTCACCTCAGCCAAATAATGGACCATTGTGTTTTTATTATAAAGAAAGAACGGAAAGAAAAAGGAGATGCTACACAGAAAAATATTATTAGAAAGTAAGAAAGAAAGAAAGAAAGAGAAAGTGAGCAGGGGGGAAAGAGAGAGAGAGGGTGATCGCACGGAAGCGATAACGCTAATCTGTTTCAATCGAACATAATAAAAAGATGAAAAGAAGGAAAGAAAGAAGAGAGAGAAAGAGAGAGACAGAGAGAGTTAAATAAAGGTTATTGTACTTTTTACATATTGAACTATTTAGCAATAGCTCTTAAGTAAACATATCAAACGTTGTAATAATTAAATTATCATACTGCGGTATATCCACAGGTCCTGCTTGTGATTATAAATGTTGGTACGGGACACCTAGTAAGTACCATGTTCACTGCATAAGCAATATGTTATTACCTTATAAACCATTGCACTAGAGCAAAGTCTCTACAAAATGTCCGCCCTGTCGGCTTGGGCGTTAGAATGCACCGACTGCACCTCTGCAGAGGGGTAAGACTCCCCCAATGGGGCCACCTGTTGGCCGTGGGTGGCGACCCGTGATGCTTAAGGATAGAGCCCAGGTGGGTGAGCAGTTTATGACATGCAATACTCCACTTTGCCCCTATCTTGGGCTAGACGGGCGGTCGGAGAGGCCCCCTCCGATCAATCGGCTGGTCACGTCAAGCCCTAGCACCTATATGATTGCCCCAACCCTATTGCCCTTATGGCAAGCCCCAACCCTTTTTTATCATATGGGTGCTAGAAGGCGGTGGCTGCGGGTCTACATGTCCTGGGAATGACGTTAAACTCTATCTGATGGTGAGGTTCCAGTTTTGGAGGTTTGGGGAATGTGGAGCACCCCATTCATCACCATTGCTCCCTGGTCCACTCTGACCCGGAGTGGTAGTACCTGTTAGGGTCCCATCTATGGGTTAAATAGAAAAATGTGTTTATAAAAAAATTGTATTATCCATTAAGAATTGATTTATTTCAAAACTTTATCGGCATTAAATGACCCACCGAGGTTGATATGCCGTAAAACAAAACAAAGCAAAAAAAAAAAAAATCTACAAAATGTTCATTTTTTTTCTAAAGAGTTTCTTATTCAAATGTACAACGGACTAATTGCTGCCCTTGCTTTTAGAAATAAGAAGTTAGAGTTACCTCCCATGCATCGTCTACAATGCATTTTATGTATTCATTTATTCATTACTCCAAAAAGATAATTTTATCGTTACTTAAAACCTAATCACTTTATGAATATAGGATACGAATATATATGAATATTTATGAATATATATATATATATATATATATATATATATATATATATATATATATATATATAGAGAGAGAGAGAGAGAGAGAGAGATAAAAGGGTATGAAAACACACAATGTTGTTAAAATGAATATATTTTTATATCATTTTCATTGCTAATATTGACAATATTTCGATTTATAAAAAATCATCATCAGAGCATAATGATAATTAGATCCGTTTTTAGATACAAATGTTTTTAATCCGGACTCATCGAGAGAGAAGTAAATAAAATAATTTAAATTCTTACTCTTAACTTATATATATATATATATATATATATATATATATATATATATACAAGGTGTGCCAAAAAGTATCGAGATTTTCGGTACTTTTTTGACACACCTTGTATTCTAAAAAATTAAAGTTCCATTCATTCTTCATTTCTATCTTGGTAAATACAGATTTAAAATCTGTACCTTTTGACACACCTTGAATTCTGAAAAAAAAATAACGTTACATTTATTGTTCATTCCTATCTTAGTAATATACAGCTTCAATCTCGATACTTTCATGGCACACCTTGTATATATACAAGAAGAAACCTTTCATAAAAGGGAAGGTACCGAAATATAAGAAAAATAAATTAGATTAAGAAAACAATAATTATCCCTTTGGTTTTTTTCTGATCTTTACTCTTCAACATATATTTTTTATGCTTCTAAGACAACTAGATTTTCTCCCAGCATTCACCTCTCTCTCTCTCACACATATACACACACACGCATATATATATATATATATATATATATATATATATATATATATATATATATATATATATATATAAAGTAATCCAAAAGTCCAGCGAAGAAATCTTCCTTACGACATAGGGTGTTTTTTTAAAACAACTTGTCGCAGTTTGAGAGCTCAATGTGTGCTCTTATTGTTAGAGTCACAGAGCAAATTTATAATTAAAGAACTAACAAGACTTAGAGATCTTGCATTATAGACTATTTCGGGGAGCTTAGACAAAATGTCTAATTCTCCCGACTCATCAGATGCGAATGATGAATTCTTTATTACTTTTAAGGCATTTGAAAACAGATTTTTTTAAATATATATATATATATATATATATATATATGGTAGAAATGTGAGGAGGTTAATCCGACAGTATGTGGAGAAAAGTAGACAAATACGGGATGTTATGGAAACTTCCATCATTGGAGTAAGAACTATATCCAAGTCCTGAAGATGGTCTAATAAGAGACCGAAACGTTGCAACGTCGACAATAAGCATCAAGTTTCCATAACATCCCGTGTTTGTCTACTTTTCTCCACATATATATATATATATATATATATATATATATATATATCTTATTATAATGGAGATTGTGTGTTTTTCTGTCTGTAACCGAAACTATATTCCTACTCAAGTCACAATTCTCTTAGTTATAGACATCACATTCTCCATGATTTTCTTTTTATCTAAACCTCAATTATTAATAAAATTGTCTTACATTATTAATACTGTTAACTATGTCTCCATACTGACAACATGCAATTATATTTATATATACAACAAAATAGCGGTTCACAGTGTGAGCGGGAAGGCTAATTTGCATATTAATATTAAAAAATCGAATTTAATAAATATGTGCTTAGTATTATTGATTTCTAACTGTTTGGTTTTATTTTAATGAATATAAGCAAAAATCTCTTCAATGAATCTTAAATGAAATCCATTAACAAGAAAAAATAACTGTCATTTTATTCTTTACTTCCTCTTATAACTAAATACTTAAATTAGAAAAAATAACAATGAAAGACGAGAGTGATGGAAGAGTAAGTTTCAGTTGTTCCATTTTTTTTATTATACTCCCTCTGTTTCAAATCTTTTATTATACTCCCTCTGTTTCAAATCTTTTCATCTGTATTCTTATTTAGTTTCATTAGCCTTTCTAATTTAATACAATATTTTATTACATTAAAACTTAAATACTTGCACCCGGAGGGTGCATATATTTGCTAGTAAGTACTAAAAGAGAGGTTCGCTTGGTTTGAGAATTACAATTTTTCCCAACATTCATCACACACACACAAACACACACACATATATATATATGAAGAGCTTTATGCGAAACTAATAGTAGGTTCGTCTGACTCATTAGATTTATCTTTATATATATATATATATATATATATATATATATATATATATATATATATAATATGCGTGTGTGTGTGTGTGTGTGTGTGTGTGTGTGTGTGAGAGAGAGATGAATGTTGGGGAAAATTGGGATTTTCAAACCAAGAGCACCTGTATTTTAATGATTATTATCCCCGACTTGTCTGGGTCACAATTAAGTTAAGCGCTGAAGTTAGGATGTCTGATAACTGGAAATTCTACACTTTCTTGTTAGACGAGAAGAATTTTCAGAACCAGCTAGAACTAATATTAAAGTTGTAACTTACAGGCGCCATAACTGGAAATAGTTGGTGGGTTGAATTTAAGAATTAGATCATTTGCTGCCAACTACTGAAGAGAAGGGTCAAGCTAGATAGACAAGCGGCGCAAAGAGCGTCAGAATCTAGATTAGATAGAGCGGTCAATGTGGGGAAAACTAACATATCTAAGGCAGAGTTGGGTATTATACATAGACCCCTCGGGGCCTGTGTCCAGTGACTTCGACCCTGGACCGGTTAAGTTATTAACGTCTTAGATCCCAGGGGGGCACCCCCACCTCCAGGAAACACCTGCCCCCTTGATTTAAAGGGGAATGCCAACGGGATTTACGCATTTTTGCACCGACTATCCCGTCTTCGGATTCGTGTGTGTGTGTGGGGGGGTCCCTCATTAAAAAGGCCTTGTGTCACACCCGCATACGTGGGATGCGAGGTAAATAACAAAACATACCAGGCTCTAGTCTTTAGAGTTAGGTTAAAAAGAATGTCTTGCGAGGCAACGAACATGCCGCATGAGCTACGAGCTTCAATACAGCGGCGTATCGCGACTGTTACATTGCTGAACGGACAATGTTGGACCGCTAACGAAGATTTTTGCAAGGAGTTTTGAGACTACTTTCTGAAGCTTTACACTAGGGAGCCCAGATTGAGTCCTTTTCATTTCGACGTCTATCTTGCCGACTTCCTTCGTCTTGTGGCGACGGAAGCGGCTGGTTGTGAGGGGCGTATTACAGAGGACGAAATTCGACAGTCTCTGAAGTCAGTCGGGACAGACAAAACTTCCTGAATTGCTAATGTTTCGTACGACGTATATTTTAGGTTATCACACATGTGTGTGCCCTTGCTGGCAACGGTCTATAACAAATAGGAAGCGTGTGGTGTAATGGTTAAAGTCATGGGAAATGGACTCGTCGCCCCAAGTTCAAATCCTGGATGTGGTAATTGCATTTCACATTTCGCTAATACCCTTGGGAAAGGTATGAGTCCTACTCTCCCTCCAGCTATGGATAAATAGTAGGGCAGATGGGCTCTTTGACCTTGGTTAGCCAACAGGTCTAGGAGAAGGAAAACTCTGAATTCAAACCTGTTGAACTCCAAGAAATTGACCTTGTGTCACATCCTGCTCGTTCGGAGGTGTTGGTAAATGTATATAACAAATAGATGAGACGATTCTCCAACGACTTGCCAGGAATATTGTAATGTTGCTGCGTAAGAACAAACATTGTAGGAACGGGATTGGTAATTTTCGACCTTTGACGATGTTAAACCCTGACAAAGATTTTGGCGAAGATCGTTTGCAGATTGACGCGCCTAGTTTGATAGCTCCTGTGTGGTCTTGTGCTGTTAAGGGCAGGACTATCGAGAACAGCCTTCATTTGGTTCGTACCACGTTAAAGCCCCGCTGATCAGCTTAGATCAATCCAAAGCTTTTGATAGGGTTGACCATTGTTACTTGGGTGCTGTGCAGTCTGGATTCGGAGCTAATTTCTGCTGCTGGATTAGCCTTCTACATGCGTCCTCGAGAATCATGATGGGGTTGAATGGGGTAAGATCGAAAGCCTTCACTTTGACTCGATCAATTCGTCAGGGTTATCCTCTCCCACCCATGCTGTACATTATTGCGTTGGAACCTTTCCTGGGCAAGTTAAGGGCAAACCCGTTTATGCTGACGATGTTATTCTCCTTTTAACGAGTAGTGCTGAGCTCGAGGTGGTCAGAAAAGAAATCGGCAGGTGTGAATATGTGACAGGGACCAACATTAACCGGGAAATATCGGTGGGTTTGCTTTGGGTTCGTTAAAGGGCTGTGCCCTCGTCGGTCCCTTCAGTTGGACGGACGGGCCGTGCAAGATACTCGGTTCGGATATTCAGATGGAAAAAAATTGTTCCTAGGTACTGGACAAGGTAGTGACCACATCAACATTCGGTCACTGAGGAGGTTCTCCTCAAAAGGCGGGCCGAGGTGTGCAGCTCGCACAACTAACCCTTAGGTCCTGTACTGACTGTGAGTACTTCTTCTTCCGTGCAACGTTCTAGTTAATTTAGAAAGTGCTATGTTCCAGTTCATCTGGGTCAAATTGTATCCCTTTGTGCGTCGATAGATCTCTTACCTTAACCCTTCCAAAGGTGGTGTGGGAGTACCGAACATGGAGACGCGTTTTCTGGGTCGGATGTGCGCAAAACATGACGTAAAAGGTGAATTCTGAAAGGAAAACCACCAGAAGGCTTTGAGAAGTGTGCCCTCTAATGTTGGGAGAGGCTGATCGGTTGGCCTGAAATGATTTCTTCCTCGCTGAATGCTCTATCTATATATTGATATTCTTGTTCCTTAATCTTCCGACCATCATCTTGCAATACCCTCTGGTTAAAAATGACACCGTCCAAGTCGTCCAAGATGAAATGTAAGGGCGTAAATCCTGATTATCTGATGTTGCTTATCCACCGAATTCTTATTTCTTATGAGTGTCGTCACCTCAGACAAATAATGGACCATTATAGCAGACTAGCCTCTCTGACACCCGGTCGTTGTCGAATAAGGCATTATATCGAATGTTAGAGAGGGGTTGCGTTCGAGACGACTTGATTGAGCAGCTCGGTGTGACAAGGGAGGAGAGCCGCTTTATTGTGGTCATGTGCTCCCGGGATGTGGCGCCTTAATAACGACGGGACATCGCTCACCTGACGAGTGATTCGGAATGTCCTTTACATGATCATTTCCTTTTCTTTTTTTTTTTTTCACCATTGGACTATTCCATAATGTTTCCCTCTGCATGGCTTGGAAAAAACATTGTACCAACAGACATTTTCTGAAGCCAGAATTGTTCAGCTATTAAACAAAAAAAATGTTTAGTTCATTTACTGAGGGGTAGTATATATATATATATATATATATATATATATATATATATATAAAATGGAAGGTGAAGAATATATAATGACGCATGCTTTAACGTGAATAAGCAGAGAACGAAAATTTAATAAAGATATGCCGTATTTCATATGGAATATTAATGTTAGAAAAATAAGAAAATTAAAACAATATATAAATACATATAATCCATATATACGCATATCCACATATAATCATACACACACACATATATATATATATATATATATATATATATATATATATATATACACGCATACACATACATATATATACATAGCTAGTGCTATAAGCAACATTGACAATGTTAACTATAGGCCTGGCTTCTTCAACATATCCAAACACATAGGCAAATCAATAATCAGTGGTTATAAGATTGCAAACCCCGGCCACAACAGTATAACATGACACGTCTGTGCATGCATGTATACATTTTGTATATTTATATATGTGTACGTATGTGTATGCGTATGTATATGTATGTATATGTATGCACGTATGTATATATATGTATGTGTATAGACTTAACCTGTATTTACGAAAACATAAATTAGCAATGTATGCAACGTTAATTTGATTCAAAATATCATTTAATACACTTATTCCGGCGAATTTTCCATTGGTCGAAACGCCGACGAAACTCCTCTTTCGATATGGTCTGAAGCAGGATCATTGTATTTCTTTTAATGTCTTCCAAGTCCTCAAATCTTTGCCTTGCGATGAATTTTCAATTTAAGAAACATAAAATGTCGCATGGGGGGTTGGTAGGGTAAGTAGGCGGGGTTGATGCACTTGTACTATCCCGTGTTTCACCGAAAACTGATGATAAAAACATTCCCGAGAATTGGCATTGACTTGTGTATATTTTGTCTGCTCTGTGTTGGTGGTAATGATGCTTTGGTTCTGACCCTAGAGTTATCAACTGATAAGATTTTTTTGGTGAGGGGTTCAGCGTGAGCATATATATCTTGCTCAGCTGTGCGTAAGCCTTTATTTTGGATTTAAAATTTTAAGATTTAGGATGATTTGTGTTGTTTTGAACAAATCCTGGAAGCAGTACACTACAAAACAGTAGATTGTACGCCCATTTACACCCCACCCCCAATCTCATAAACCACCCAAGAAACGCGAGCAAGACATAATGAGTACTGCTGGGGAAGTAAGGAACGAACTCATAAGCGACGTTCCTCCTATGGACTCCTACACATGGACAAACATATTTATCAGCTCTGTGTCCACACTGTATTCCATCTAGAGGACCAACCAAGAGCTATGGCCAATAGAGACGCATGGCGAGAGAGAATCAAAGATACTACAAATATATATATATATATATATATATATATATATATATATATATATATACGTTATGTAGTTGGATATCTTATCAGACTAGGCTCATTTATTGAGTTATGGTCGAAATAAATTTATAATAGCGAAATGACGGTTTGTTAATTTTTTTCTATTTTATTGAAAGTGTAAATATTGCTCTGTATATGAGTAATTCATTAATTATTATACATTGAGCTCTCTTTGGGATTTGTAAAAAGCTTTGTATAAATGTATAAGTGTGCATCAACATGAGCATGCATTGCGGATGTGCAGAAGAAGAAGAAGAAGATGATGATGATGATGATGATGATGAAAGATTTAGTCTCGATATTTTTATCACAACTCGTATAAGATCTTTAAACTAAACACGTGGTTCCAAATCACACTATCAGTAAAAGAGAAAAAAAGAAAAAATAGCACTGATACACTTAGTAAAGGCATATGACCCAAGAACTCCACAAAATACAAACGCTACCACATATACCAAAAAGGCAAATCAAGTTTCTTGGTCTGTGTGTGTAAGGGGTGAGGTTATTGCCTATATGTCCCAGTGACCCTTTCTTCTCCACGAGTCACGCAGTGAGTTTGCCACTCTAAAGCTAAGGACTCGGCTGAACAGATATTTACCAAGAGATACGAATGCGACCACGGAATGTAGCAGGACATGACAGCCAAACTTTTTAACTATGTAAAAAATAACTGGGGTGGTCACAACTAGAATAGGCTCAGTCCTAATAAGTGATCATCCTCCACACATTACTACAACAACCAACATTTTGTTTTTTGTGACATTGTTTATATTGTGTAATGTGTGAAAATAAACCATTGGCTCGTCTTATATTAACTTTTAATGAAATTCTACCTCATATACATATATATATAGGGTCATCCACAGACACGTGTTTCGACTTATCAAGTCTCCTCAGTGTGGCTAGACATTTTGTAAGCTACCTACAGCCGGTATTGAACTCCGGTCGGTTGGGTGTCAGTCCGGCACCTTAACCATCAGGCTGTCTTCACTTACAGAATGCGAAGGGGATTTTAACTGTTTTTAATACACACATCGCTTTGTGTGTAAAGGCCGTCAGAGTGCTACATTCAGAGAAGAGCGTTGTGTTTACGCTTGAGTTGGCGGCCGTCAGCGAGATCCCCCCCCCCAGAGTGCTCAACCCTAGGGAATGGGGAGCATATATAGGGTCATGTATATATATATATATATATATATATATATAGTGAAAAATTGAAAAAACAATAGTTCATAAAACGAGTAATGTTTATTTCGCCAACACTGCAGTGTTTCGATCTGTCTCAATAGATCTTCATCAGGGATTTTGTTAATTTGAGGAAAAATAAATTTATCACAGAGAATAAGAAGACTGTGAGAGTCTTTTGCTTTGTCGTTCAATCTATTTAAAAAATGTTGAATGAAAAACTAGCGTTAACACAGTCTTCTTATTCTCTGTGATAAATTTATTTTTCCTCAAATTAACAAAAGCCCTGATGAAGATCTATTGAAATAGATCGAAACACTACAGCGTTGGCGAAATAAACATTACTCATTTTATGAACTATTGTTTTTTTCAATTTTTCACTATATTACATGCTGTCGGATTCACTTCCATTTTCTCTTCACCCCCCCATATATATATATATATATATATATATATATATATATATATATATATATATGGAGAAAAGATTAACCTCCTCACATTTCTACCATATATATATATATATATATATATATATATATATAGAGAGAGAGAGAGAGAGAGAGAGAGAGAGAGAGAGAGAGAGAGAGAGAATTTTGTTCAAAGTCAATAGGAGTAGATAGGAGTAGATCCAAACACGAAATCTTTTAAGATTTTTATAATTCTGTCGGATATGTATTCGTGAGTGGGGGTTGGGTGGGGGTATTCTATGACATGAGCACTCTGTACGTAAGCGTAATGGGGTCGGTTTTTTTTCCTTCTGTCCTAGCCCCCTACACACACACACACACACACACACACAATTTTGCACCCATTCACATTTTTCAAACCAAATCGAAAGAAGAAAAAAATCCTTTGCAAGATGTTTTTTCCTTTAACAGTACACAGATAGACATTGACGTACGCGCATGCGCAAAAACAAGTCCAATCGCACACGAATTTTGTGCATCCTGATAGACAAGGAAAAGGAGTTGATAGATAGATAGAAGGGAAAGGGGGTGGACAGGATTAAACTAGGAAGCGCGGTGGTGTTGAGGAAGCGCGATGGTGTACTGGTTAGAGTCGTAGGAAATGGACTCGTCGACCCGAGTTCAATTCCTGGACGAAGCCACAGCTCACATAGCACTAATACCCTTGGGAAAGGTATGAATCCAACTATTCTCCCTCCAGCTATGGGTAAATAGTAGGGCGGACTGGGCTCTTTAACCTTGGTTAGGCAATCAGTCTAGGAGAAGGAAAACTCTGAATTCAAACTTGGTCACTACTAGAATAGGTTCAGGCCTACTTAGTGATTTATTTCAATTTTTAAAAAAATGAAAAAAGAATATACCTAGGTAGATAAAAAAAAGTTATATAGAGATTTAAGAGGGGAAGGGGAAGTAATATAGATATGACAAGAGTGAGACAGATAAATTCACTGTGTGTGGGGGGGGGGATTTCAGAGAGGTGTTGATTCCTCTCAACATCCTGTCCCTTTCACTTGTTTGACTCCCACCAGCCTCTCCACATGACCCCCAAGGATAAATGACCCTTGAAAATTCTGGGCCTCTGCTATCTCGTTTCCATGGCATCTGCACTTCAAATCATTTACTTCGATCACACACACACACACACACATGCGCGCGCGGGCACACACACACAAACACACACACACACACAAACACACACACATATATAAGGTGTGTCAAAAAAGTCTCGAGATTTTTTGTACTTTTTGAAACAGTGTGTATTCTGAAAAAAATAACGTTCCATTCATTAATTTTTTTTTCAGAATACAAGGTGTGTCAAAAAGTACAAAAAATCTTGATACTTTTTTGACACACCTTCTATATATATAGAGAGAGAGACAGACAGACAGACAAACAGACAAAAAGAGGAATGGGACAAGGGGAGAGAACGAACAAGTTGTCGATCTTCTATAACCAAAATGTCATATCTACACATTCGTCTTCATTGTGGACTATCGTATATACTCGTGTAAAAGTCGACCTCATGTATAGGTCGACACACCTTCTATATATATATATATATATATATATATATATAGAGAGAGAGAGAGAGGCGGGGAGAGAGAGAGAGAGAGAGAGAAGGAAAGACAAAGAGAGGTTAGAAGAAGAAAAGAAAGATTCCATTTAACAATTTACGTTACAATATACCAAATAAATATCAATAAGAATTCTGGGAAGAATTAGCCGATTCCGTTGTGTTTTCTGTGTAAAAGTAGTCCTTGACGATAGTGGTGCTTCAATCTAGGAAGGGTTGAAGGGTTCTAATTCACCTTTCTCTGTTCTATTAAAATGTGCAATGGTTATCGTCGTAAGAAAAGGACACAGCGACCCGAGATAAAATCCTGGACGACATTGTTTGAATTTCACCCTAATATCTTGGAAAAGGTATAAATCTAACTATTCTCCCTCTAGCCATGGGAAAATGGTAGAGCAGACTGGACTCTCTAAACTTGGTATGCCACCCGATTTGGGAGAAGAAAAACTGGGGATTAATACTTATCAAATCCAGCTTGAAGAAATTGACGTTCTGTCGCATCCAGCTCGTGCGGAGGGGTTGGGTAAATACATATCAAAATTTTAAATTGTTAAAGAAATGACGTTCAGTGTGAATTCAAAAATAGAAAAGGCTTATTGGGCTAGTTGTTTTACCGCTCCCTGGTAAGGTCAAAGACAACGTCTTTACTGTTCAAAGAACAGAGACAGAGAGTGACACCTTACAAAGAGGCCCCTAACGAACATGCCAATTCTCTAAGGGAGATAATTATTCATTGTATCTCAACAATCTTCGCCCCTAACAGAATATAATAGAAGACAATTAGAATAATCAAATTTTAATACAATTAGAATAATCAAATTTTAAAAGGAGTAGAGATGGATTAAATTTAGAGTTTTCATTAACACAAACCTAACAAATTTATAATCAACTTTCAAACTATGTAAAAAAAAACAAAAAAAACTGAGGTGGCCACTACTAGAATAGACTTAGTCCTAATTAGTGATCATTCTCCACACATTACTACTACAACCAACATTACGATTTTTGTTTTTTGTTTTGTTTTAATCATGTGACGTTATTTATATTGTGTAATATGAGAAAAATAAACCATTGTCTTCTTCTTCTTCTTCTTCTTCTTCTTCTTCTTCTTGACCGGTTGCTGTACTAAAGTTAAAGAGCCCAGTCTGCCTTCCTATATACCCATAGCTGGGGGAGAAGGGATGAATTAATGCCTTTCCCCCGGTCATTAGCGCGAAGTAAAACGCAAGCAGCTTCGTCGAGAATTTGAACTTACTTCGCCGTGTCCAATTCACAACGTGCCTACAATGTAATCCAAACATAATCGCTGAGGGGGGGGGGGGATCAACTCTTTTCTTCAAGAAGTAATCAAATGGATCAATGATTTATTGACCTTAAATCAAGAGGTCGACCTATACATGAGGTCGACTTTTACACGAGTATATACGGTAGTCCACAATGAAGACGAATGTGTAGATATGACATTTTGGTTATAGAAGTTCGACAACTTGTTCGTTCTCTCCCCTTGTCCCATTCCTCTTTTCATCTGTCTGTTTGTCTGTCTATCTGCCCCCCTCTCTCTCTCTCTCTCTCTCTCTCTCTCTCTCTCTCTCTCTCTCTCTCTCTCTCTCTCTCTTCTTTTCTTTATTTCTCACCATCTTGGTCCATTTTCTTTTTCTTGGACTAATGTCCGTTTCTTTTCTTTTTCTTTTTTTTTTTTCATTTTATTGTTTCTTCTCGTTTTTCAACTTATGCTTCTGTCTTTTTCTTCTTTTGTCATACGCACCCCCCTCTCTCTCTCTCTCTCTCTCTCTCTCTCTCTCTCTCTCTCTCTCTCTCTCTCTCTCTCTCTCTCTCACACACACACACACACACACATATTTATTTCCCCCTCGAACTTCTTCCTTTTGCTCTTCCTCCTCTTCGTTTCTCTGCTGCTGCTGCTGCTGCTGCTGCTGCTTCTTCTTCTTCTTCTTCTTCTTCTTCTTCTTCTTCTTCTTCTTCTTCTTCTTCTTCTATTGGAGTTGTCTTCATGGCTAAAATGTAAATATCCAATAAAAGATTCCATTTATGTCTACGGCATAAACATCAAATATTTATAAAAAAAGAAAGATCCCTCCAACCAAATAAAAATCACAATAAAAACAGACAGGTGCGCAGTATTAAGAGAAATCAAACCGTAAAGATGAAATTCATTATAAAATCGAAATGGAGAAACATTAGACCAGAGATTCATTTAAAATGTTTTTGGTTTTTGTTGTTGTTGTTTTGTTTTTTGTTTTTTTGTTTTTTTACTTTACAAAATAATCCAGAGGTTATAAGGACTTTCAGGAATGTTTCAAAAGACCGAGGATTTGGAAAGTTTGTCAAAGATTTAAAGATACTACAACTCAATTTGAAGTAATAATAATAATAATAATAATAATAATAATAACAACAACAACAACACAAATAACAATAATAATAACAATAATAACAACAACAACAATAATAATAATGATAATAACAATAATAATAATAATAATAATAATAATAATAATAATAATAATAATAATAGTGATCTGTTTGGGGTTTTTTTTTCAATGCATTCATTACATTCATTAATTAAAGATGGTTATCAAGACAATTTTTGTTCTGCCCATCAACTCCTCCGCTGTCATCACAGCGAATAGTAAATAGATTTTATATCAATACATGTGTAGTAGCATATGTAAATGAGGTAATGCTATAAAAGCAGCACAGCCTTAGTAATAAACAGTCTGCTACTACACTAGACTAAGATAATGTCTGTTTCCAGAGACTGCTTCAACTAGCAAGACGATTCATGATATCATGGGTAGGACTAATTCTTTAATGCATCAAAACTTTCAACCACTCAAAGCAGTATTTCTATAAATGACACAGAAAATTTAAAAATGAAGACATAAGAAGCAGATACCAAAATATCCTTAATATATTTATGTTAAGGATACTAAGACCTACTGTATGGCGAATTAATAGAAGGCACCCGACCGATAGGGCGACCACGTATGCGCTTTAAAGACATCCATGAAGACATGCCACATCAGCACAAACCGCAGAAAACCGAGCGGCCTGACACCTTCTTGTCAAACAATGGACGAAAAGAAGTGAAAAAGAGAGGAAAGAAGCTGCTACAGAAAAGAGAGCCAGATGGAAAGAGAGACAACAGCAACTCCAGCAAGTATCACTATTTGTTTGCAGTCACTGCACCAGAGATTGCCATTCAAAAATTGGTCTGTTCAGCCACTCACGCAGATGCAGTTTTAAAAAATATGGACACTACGCCATCGTCTTTAGTAAACGGAAGGATGCCAACGCACAAGGATACTAAGAAAATTTAGTACCAAGGGTTACATTCATTGTATTAGTATATACTATGGTGAGTCAAATGTTTTGCAATATTTTGGTAACGTGAGGCCCAATTCGGCGGCTCCGGATGCTTTTGCCAATGTTGTGAAGGTGACCTACTACACTAAACTGTGATATACCGAGCTCGCCTGATACTCTACGTGTGCTCCTCGGTGTATTTAACTCGAGATCCTCGGTTTTAGATCTACCTGACCTTGCATGATCGTCGACGTTCTTGCGGCCTGTTATTGGCATTTCAGTCTCGGAAGACTATAAAATAGTTTTTGTGCCCCTGAAGTTACAGCGCTTCCTATGACTGTATAGTCCAATGTTAGAAAAACTTTCTCGACCACAGATGTCGCATGTGAAGGCTGTCCCTGAAGATGTTGATGTGCCGGTGTCTTGTTGCCGCTGCTTTTTTCTGGACCTCCTAGCTTCATGGTGTTGAGCCAGGGTGACCTCAGACATGAACAATCCTCTACAGAGAGCCTGCCGTCACCGAAGGCGGTCCTGAGTCAAATTTTCCCAGCTGGAAGGGCAATGCCAAAGCACCTTAGATCGTTCTTGCAGACATCCTTGAAACGCAGCTGGAGATGACCAATCTGTTTCTTACCAGACGAAAGCTCTGCATAAAGGGTATCCCTCAGTATCCGTCCATCATCCATTCGGTGGACATAACCCAGCCATCGGAGACGACGCTGTCTCAGTAGAGAACACAAGCTGGGGAGTTGAGCTCTCTCTAGAACTGCTGTGTTTGTAATCCTGTCCCTCCAGGTGATGCCCAGTGTACGTCTAAGGCAGCGAAGGTAAAAGCCATTTAGCCGCCGCTCTTGGTGGGAATATAGGGTCCATGTTTCACTTCCATACATTGCGGCCTCTTACTCTACTGTAATCAACTGCGCCTTCACCTTTCACTCAACAAATGTTTTGGGTTTCTTCCGCAACGTTAGAGCCCAGTTTGAACTCAAATTATAAGTTCTCGAATTTGCACGTTCATTTGTATAGCTTTCAAATCGCACAACGAATAAAGCAATGCACAATGTGTTAACGCACCAACTACCACGATCCATAATGGATGCCTCTTTTGGCTTTGAACACGGCATCGGAATCCGCGGTTTTAGGTCTACCTCACCTTGCTTGACCGTCGAGGTTATGGCACCCCGATCAAAATTTCTTGAGCCATCTGGTTACTGTACTGCGATCAATTTCGCCATCACCTTTTTTTAGCAACAAATATGGCCTAGTTCGAACTCAAAGTTCCCGAATTAGATCTCGTTGCATGCTCATCTATATGGCTTTCAAATATCACACAGAGTGAAGCAAGGCACAGTATGTTAGCGCACCAACTACCGCGATACTTCCAACCACAACTCACCTTAATTAGTATATATATATATATATATATATATATATATATAAGAAGATTTTGTATGGATAAAATTATTTATTGGAATGCCGACACGTGTTTCAACCTAGAGTATGTCCTTGTATACATTATGTTCTATTTATTATTATTTTGAATACAAAATAACACGCACACACACGCACACACACACACACATACACACACACACACACACACACACACACATATATATATATATATATATATATATATAGCTGGCCTTGTGCCACTTCTAAGTCCAAATTAGTAAGTAAAGTGTTCCATTGTTGGTACCAGGCGGACAGCAAGGGAGTCTATCCCCTTTTCACTAATGCTAGTCCAATATATATATATAATGCATATAAATATAATCTTTATATGCTATAATATAAAGTAGTCTTTTACTAAGCATAGATTACTATAAGGCTAATAAATAGGGTTTACAATCAAGACACATGGAAAGCACCGGTTCCCGATAGATCATCAAGGTTAAGTTGCGATGAACCTGTTGAATACTTAGATGGGTGACTATTTAAGCAACAGCAGGTATTGTAAGCAAACTGATATAAAAAACGACTTGATTCGGCATTAAATGACCCGAAAAGGATTGGTATGCCGTAAAATAAAAACAACCAGCCAATGAACATGAAGTAAAATAAAATAACTTTTATAGAAATTAATTGTTGAAGAAAGCATTAATTGCTGCCTTTATGATGGTTTTCTGTTTTTTATGCAATTTTTTTAATGCTGTTTTTATGCTGTTTTTGATTATTTTTTTTTTTTTTTTAAGGCTCAGGTCACAAGGTTTGCAAGACATCCGTGTAGGATATGTAATTAAAAGAAAATAGGACAAAGCTACTTGGTTATACTCAGCGTCGTAAAACATTAAATAAAAACGCGAACTTACAATAAATGCAAACATTTTGGTTGTATAAAAAAAGAAAAAGGAAATGAAACAGGAACATTAAAAGGAAAGACAAACAGAAAAGGTTTTTTAAGATTTAAATTATTGATCCTTGTTGCTTCATAAAATCGGCAAATGCCGTGACTCGATGGAGAAGAGAGACCATTTTTATTTGGATATGGAGAGAAAAAAGACCCCAAAAAATGACCAAAATTGCTTTGTTATCCACCATTTTCACTATAGACATTCCGATCGTCAAAATTTACAACCAATCAATCAATCATATATAAACTTTTTTTTATTGCTGATTATATAATATATATATATATATATATGGTTTGTTGGTTGGTTTTGAAGGCTGTCACAATGCGAGTGTAAAGAAAAAAGAAGGTAACTATGATGTTTTTTGTTAACCTGTCATTTTATTCCTTAATATTTCGGGATGAAAATTCCCATCAGAGAAGAATACTGGAACTGAAGTTGTCTTAGCGGCTGCTAAATTCGTTCTGTCTTGGGTCTTCCAAATTCTGTGTGTGTATGTGTATACACATACACACATAGAATTTCAAAACCAACCAACAAACCAATATATATACACAATGCTTCAAGCAAATTACAAAACCCTTATGTATATATATATATAATATATATATATATATATATATAATATATATAGTATATAATATATAAATAAGACTATATATAAT
>CM042142.1:73967469-73987469 GCA_023376005.1 Doryteuthis pealeii
GTAACCTCCCCTTGTTTATTTCACTTTGAGGAAGCCATATGTTTTGGTCGGCCATTTTCATTTCACCGTAAATCAATACAACTGCATGTTTTAACACGAAAATATCATAAAATGTGTTCTTAATAACAATTAATTCATTTCAAATAATGCGCAAGCACAATTAAGAACACATTTTATGATATTTCGTGTTAAAACATGCAGTTGTATTGATTCGAACAAATTCGTATTTTCAGTGTAGATTTACGGTGAAATGAAAATGGCCGCCCAAAACATATGGCTTCCTCAAAGTGAAATAAACAAGGGGAGGTTACTCTTATTTATGTTGCTAATGTTCAGATTGCCATATAAATATGGAGTATTTGCTTTTCAAATGTTAGTCACGGTAGTTTTTATTTGGATAAAAAGAAAAAAGAGAGAGATACTGGGGAATTGAAGATCAAAAGAAGAATTGAGAATGTCCAAATGACAGTACTACTAAGTTTAGACAGAGTACTTGGAAGAGTCTCGGAGAACTGAGGAGGAAACTTGTCACTTTGATTTCAGGGAAAATCACCAAAATATCACACCCAGAATTTATAAGGAGAAAGGATTTTACCGTAGAATGAAAAGAAAAGAAAACGAAAATATAGACAAATACATAGACCTTGCCAGAGAGCTGAAAAAGGCTGTGAAACATGAATGTGACGGTGATACCAATTGAAGAGGGTTGGGGGGAAAGGGATGAATAGGAGGAGCTCTCAAAGTAGTTTTTGACTATCGAAAAGAGAACCCCTTTGGTTTGAATTCAGAGTTTTCCTTAAGGACCTGTTGCAATACCAACGTTAAAGAACCCAGTCTGCCCTACTATTTCCTCATAGCTGGAAGGGGAATGGTTGGATTTATACCTTTCCCAAGGGTATTAGCACAACTGCGTCCAGGATTTGAACTCGTCTACCCATGTCCATTTCCTACGACATTACACCAGGCGCCTCCATAGTTGCAGTTGGTGCTTTCGGAATGGTCTTCAAGCAACTGAAAAAGAGACTGGATGAACTGGATATCAGATTGAGACGATCAAGACCACAGCACTGTTAAAATCCGCTTGAATATTCAGAAGAGTTCTGAAGATATCAGAAGAGTGGCTGTCACCCAGACTCCAGTGAAAAACTAAAATAGTTGAGTGAAGAATCGAAGAAACAAAGACGAACAAGCAATTAATCTCGGCAAATGGACAAACATGTTGTTACAATATATGTTTAATAAATATTTCTTTTTGGATCGATCTCACGCAACAACGATGTGAAATGCTTTTTGTTCAATCGAAAGATTACTTTTTTTCATGGATCGTAGCTCACTCCCACTAAGGAGGAGGGGGTCTCGATTATGCTCCAAAATATACGTCTGTTTCATTTGGCGTCTAAAACTTAACTCCTTACTTTAAAAAAAAATTCAATCTTGTTTAACAAACATGAAGAATATATTAAAATCCGAAACGTGTGTCATGAAAATATAATTAAAAAGGGATACAATCAGGCAAGGTTGTAGTCGTGTGGAAGGAACCAGTCAACACATTCGTAGATTTAAGATAGAGGGTTTTATTGCAGAGAGATACAATAAGACATACAAGGAATAGTGATACTCATCCTCGAAGCCAGCCCAGTATAATATCGTGCTCTCTATATATACAGTCAGACCATATGGGTGAGAGAGAGAGAGATAGAGAGAGATAGAGAGAGAGAGAGAGAGAGAGAGAGAGTGTGTGTGTGTGTGTGTGTGTGTGTGTGTGTAGAATATTCCATTACAACAAAAAGATTTTGAAAAAAGAAAAACTTTATGTATGTATATTTATATATAATCTTATTTTCTTTTTCTGATGATTGCAAGTATGCATGAAACTGTAGTTACGGGATATTAAATCCATAATATTTAATATTTGATTTTAAAACTGCTCTGCTATTTTAGCATTTAGTACCTTCATATGCTAATACTTTTCACATTCATTCTCCATTAATATATATATATATATATATATATATATATATATATATATATATATATAGAGAGAGAGAGAGAGAGAGAGTTTCCCATATGAATATTGTGTTAATTTTGATCGCCATAAAAAATTTATGTGTGTTTTTCAATGATGCAAACTCAGATGTTGAGAATAGAGACAATAACAAGAATCTTTTTGACATTCACTCTTTTAAGCTTTTAAGTGTTTATTAATAATAAAAAGCAAAGATTTCTCGGAAACGGCACCTGTCAGCTGTCAGGTGCCAAAAATCTGTGGATTATTTTTAGTCGAAAGACATGCTAAATAATGCAAGCCTCAAAGTAAAAGGGTCAGAAACCCCAACTACGAATTTGTGACGATGTCCTAGCGAAAAATATGGATGACAAAAGGGGAATAATTTTTTAAAACCTGATTAAGAATCTTATTTTTCAAATATGAAATTGAATAAATCTCGAATGATCAGAGATAAAAGAAATATAAAAAGAATATAGTGTAACCTCTGTTCTCGAACATAATTCGTTCCAAAATTATGTTCGAGAACCGATTTGTTCGAAAAGGAATAGTCTAAAGTGGATGTATGCGTTCTTGACCATCAGACGAATGCCTATTTATGTGCCTACATTTATATGATAAGGAAAGACGCGTATTTAAACAACAGATATCATAAAAATGTAAATACAAAAAAAGAAAAGCATAATAAAAGTAATAATAAAAAAACTAATTCTTTACCATTTTTACATACCTTTTTGACTACGATGTGATGGCGACACGTGTGTTCTAAATCCGAAAAATTGTTCGAGGTCATTTTTACTTGCTGGGTGGCCCACATTAGCATGTCCATGTATTGGCTTCCACAGGAGAACGTCGCTTATGAGCTCGTCCTTGCTTCTCCAACAGTGTCCTGCATGCCAAGTCCGTCTCATTCGGATGGTTTGTGAGATGGGAGGCAGGTGCCCATACAGCTGCTTCCTTGTGGGATGCTGTTTCCACGACTACACGCAGCATTCTTGTGCAGCTCCCATCTAGCTTATTCTCAAGGTGCTTCGTTAGGGTCCAAGTGGTGCAGCCATACAGCAGTACTGATATAACCACAGCCTGGAAGAATTGTCGCTTTAACTTGTTAGTGAGATCGGGTTTCCAGATGACTGATAATTTGTTTGTGGCCGACCATGCCTATTCGTGTATTAACATCGCTTTCTGTGGATGAGATATTACTACCTAGGCATGTGAATTGTTCTACTAGCTTACCGTCGAGTGTTGAGATGTCTCCTTTCTTTTTGAAACCCATGAACTCAGTTTTATCGGAGTTCACATAGAGGCCGATATTCTTTGCTGCCTCCTCCAAGCTATGTAGTAATGACTCAACCTGTGCCGGTGTATCTGCAAGATGTGCGAGGTCATCAGCGTAGTCTGTATCTGTGTCTGTTTGTGCAGGATATCGTCTACTTCTTGCCTTTCTTAGAGTGAAACCTTTTTCCTTTATGGTATCTAATGATGTTCGGAGTACGTAATCTATGCATATTATATATATATACGGTGCTAATGTATCTCCTTGTAGGACTACAGCGGCGATGTCTAAGAAATCTGTGTCGCCATCAGGTGAGCGTACAATTGATTTAGTGTCTTTGTAGATCATCATTATAGCGGCAACCATTTCTTTGGGGAGACCGTATGCTCGTAGTATTTGTTCCATTTTCCCTCTGTGTATGGAATCAAATGACTTGGGGAAATCTACGAATAGCAGCGTTGCCTCTAGGTTCTTTGTTCGAACCCCTTCTATGATCCGTCGAATAGTCAGGATCTGAGAGGTTGTGGATCGATTTCTGCGAAATCCGTTTTAGTTTTCCCCACGGATTTTCTCTATTTCGGGTCGGATGCGATTAAGAAGAAGGGCATTATATATCTTGGCTGCAATAGCAGTAAGAATTATGTCTCTGTAGTTTTAGCGATTCCGAAGTCTCCCTTTTGGCGGAATGGGAGAATGCAGCCTTTCGTCTATTTATCTATCCATTTTGTCTATATACTGCATTACATAGCCTAAGCAGTATGTCATTGAACTTTCCCATCCTCCATACCTCGGGGGGTATTTCGTCAAGACCTGCAGCTTTTCAACCTTTTAGCTTCTTTAAGACTTCGTTGAGTTCTTCTGTTGTGAAATCCCCCAGTTTGATGTCTAGTTGTCTATCTACAATCTTTTGGGTATTATTTTCTATGATTTTTGGTGGGTTCCCCAGAATTGTTTCTGAAAGTGGTCTTTCCATTTCTGAAGTCTATCTTTTTGGCTGGTTGCCTTTAGCTTTGATCTAGAGGTACTTTTCCTACCACTAATTTTATTTACTGTTTGCCATGCTAATCGCGACTGTTTGTCTTCTACCGATTGTCTGATATTATTTATCTGTAATTTTTTAATATTTCTATTGCACTCTAACTCTATATTGCTTCATATAGACCTTATTCAATGGTTGACATGGCTGACAATTTTTCTTTTCTTGATGATTTGACATGGAATTACCCATTACTGAAATTCTCATTGTATTAGCATGAATATAAGGTGTGACTAATACTGCATTTTAAACTTTTAAACCTCTGTAAACACTTTTAGGAGATAAACCGGTTTTATTTGTACTAGCAAATATATGCACCCTCCGGGTGCAAGTATTTAAGTTTTAATGTAATAAAATATTATGTTAACTTAGAAAGGCTAATGAAACTAAATAAGATGCCGATAAAAAGATTTTAAACAGAGGGGGAACAACTAAAACTTGCTTTTTCTTCACTCCCGTATTTCATAGCTAAATTTTTCTAATTTAACTATTTTGTTAAAATAGGAAGTAAACAATAAAATTACAGTTATTTCTTCTTGCTAATGGATTTCTTTTAAGATTTATCCCCGAGATTTTTACTCATATTCATTAAGAAAAAACCAAACAATTAGAAATCAATAATATTAAGCATTTATTTATTAAAATCAAATTTTTTATATCAATATGCAAATTAACCTTCCCATTCACACTGCAAACCGCCATTTTTTGTATATATAAATACACTTGCATGTTATTAGTATATAGATATGGTCAACAATGTTAATAATGTAAAACAATTTTATTAATTATTGAGGTTTAGATATGAATAAAATCATGGAGAATGTGATGTAAATGACAAAGGGAATTGTGACTCGATTGGTAATATAGTTTCGGTTACAGACAGAAAAACACACAATCTCCATTATAATAAGATATTGTTATCATTTTTGTTACTTTCCAATTTTCATGACTGCTTACAAGTGTTGTAAAGATGGACTATCTGGCCATTTTAAAAGAAAAGAAAAATTTTCTTAGTCGTAGTAGGTAGGTAGTTTTAATCTGGATTAAGTTTCTTAAAAGCAAGTAGAATCTAGGTAAAAGGTTTGTTTATTTTTACTAATATATTTAATAATTGATTTGCTATCTTTCTTTCTTTCTTTTTGTTGGGAGATATATATAGTGTCTTTGACTTCACAATGATATAGTTTTGAGTTTGCTTTATAATCTTGGTAACTAATCAATACTAATATTGAGGATCATTTATGTATCTTTTAAAAGAAATGCGTAATGAATTAAACCGATCGGTGAAAGAAAAATGTTATGTTTTTTTTTTTTAAAAAAAAGGAAAATAATTCAAAAATCCTTAAAATAAAGTTAAGATAGTCGCTTAACTGTCCTCCCCCTCCTTTCGTTACCCACACATACCCAGCATGTTTGCAATATTTTAAAGATGGACTAATCTGGCCATTTTAAAAGAAAAGAACATTTTTCTTAGTCGTAGTAGGTAGGTTATTTTAATCTGAATTAAGTTTCTTAAAAGCAAGCATAATCTTAGGTGAATAGTCATGCAAAGATTTGTGCTTCCCTCTATAAAACAGACACCATAAAAAGAGCGGGGGCTCACCTAGTTCCTAAATAGGAGGGGACTTGTGGACTTTGTTAGGGCCAAAACTTAGATGTCGAAGTAGTGCCCCCTCTCTTTTCTTTTCTTTTTTCTACTCGAGTAGGTTATTTCAACACACACACACACACACAATATATATATATATATATATATATATATATATATATATATATATATATAGAAGAGAGAGAGAGAGAGAGAGAGAGAAAGAGAGAGAGAGATAGAGGGCGCGTGGGCTAGTGGTTAGAGTCGTGGAAAATGGACTCGTCGATTCGAGTTCAATTCCTAGACGAAGCTGTTGGCATTTCACATAGCGCTAATACCCTTGGTAAAGGTATGAATCCATATATTCTCCCTCCAAACTGGGCCCTTCAGCCTTTGGTAGGTAACCAGTCTAGGAGAGGGATAACTCTGAATTCAAAATTCCTGAGGTCGATCGTTGATTGGGTTTGTGGCAACCCTTGATGCACCAATTCTTTCCTATCGACTGTGCAAAAAAGTGTGGATGTTCATTGTGTGTATGAACCCTCATACGTCGAAAATCGACGGGAGAGTCCATAATATATATACCAGCTGTCGATGCCCGAGAGGTTAAGCAACTAGGCTGATGAAAAGTCACTTGGGTTTCGGTTCTGGTCAGAGGTAGTTGCTGTGTTTAGCCACACTGATGAGACGTGAAACGTCGAAACATGGTGTCTGTGGATGACATATATATATATATATATATATATATATATGTGTGTGTGTGTGTGTGTGTGTGTGTGTGTGTGTGCATATACATGGTCTATTCCAGGTATCGAAGGGTCTCTCTCTCTCTCTCTCTCTCTCTCTCTCTCTCTCTCTCTCTCTCTCTCTCTCTCTCTCTCTCTCTCTCTCTGTATATACTGCAAACTTTAAACACAGCAATCACACACACGCACACGCGCGTATACACACAGATTATATATATAATATATATATATATATATATATATAGAGAGAGAGAGAGAGGGGGGAGATAGATAGATAGCTAGAAGGTGTGTCCAAAAAGTATCAAAATTTTTAATACTTTTTGACACTTCTTGTATTCTGAAAAAAATAACGTTCGATACATTAATTTTTTCAGAATACAAGGTGTGTCAAAAAGTACCAAAAAATCCCGATATTTTTTTGACACACCTTCATATATATATATAGATATAGATATAGATATAGATGTAGACGTTTTTCTCTCTTCGGTGTTCAAGGTACACCTTCTTGAGGGGCTTCTAAAGAAGGTGTATCTTGAATATCGTAACCGTGGCAGAGGAAAAAAATCTTATTCTTGTCTTCGTCGTTCTCCTTTCCACCCTTTTCCTCCCCCCTCCTCCTCCTTCTCCTCTTCCTGTTATCTTCGTGACATCACAGTCTTTCTTTTAGTTCACCCCCCTCCTCCTCTTACTCCCCTTTCTTCGCCATTACCTGTTTGTTTGTTGTTGTTTTTTTGTGTTTTTTTGTTATTGGTTTCATTCTTTTTTCTTTTTTTTTTAAAATTCAGCAAAATGACACTCACTTTCGAACCCGTTAATTTCTGATGACTTGTTATATCGTCAAATGGGAAAAATGAAGAGGAAATACTAATGGCTTACCTGTCACGTGATGTATCGCAAAGCAACCAATCAAATTGTACCTCAACACTCAAATAAATCCTATGTATGAATGAATGAACAAGAAATAAAAAAAATATTAATGGCGGGACTTTAAATTCGGAAGAAGATATCTTTTTATTTTACTTTATTTTATTTTATTTCATTTTATTCTATTTCATTTTATTCTTTTTTTACAGCGTGTCAGCGACAACTTTTTTTATATGTATTTTTTGTAGAGGTTTTTATAGTAGGATCAGTTGCAGTGTGTACAAAAATACTGTTGAGGTCAAGGGTGTGGTAATGGTTCGTAAAAGCGACGTTATCACCAGTTAAGGTCAAATAAGTCGACAGCTGGAGTGGAGGTGACTGTTCGCAAACAGAACCACACAGAAGAAGAAAAATAAGAATCTCTTTGAAAAAGCAAAAAGCAAAATAAAAACTGTCACCTTTCATCCATTTTTAATCATTTTTCATTTATCGAGACTTTTCTCTTCATAACAACTTCATATTTCTCTTGATATCCCACTCTGTTCAGATATTTAAAGAATACTAAATAAAATACAAAATTAGTACAAGTTTTAAAGGGGCTGGTTCAGGTCAATCGTTAGAGCACCTACCTTAGAACTGCAAGGTTCACAATTCAATACGGGTCCCCGCCAAAGCGTATGAGGAGAACAGATTGGATAGTCTAATTGGTGCGGTAAAGTGGGGAGTAGACGGTGGGTGTGGCGTTCCACCGCAGTAAAACAATCTCCCTGGTCTAGAACTAGTGAAAAGGGAATAGACTCCCTCGCTGTTCGGTTGATACCGATTATAGGCCACTCCGCCAACGTACTTACTTTTTACTTTACACTTAATTTTTTTTTTTTAATTAAAAATGCTAAATGAAACTAATTAATATAATTTTTGAAAGAATTAAAAAATGATAAATAAAAAATAAAAATGTTAAAAAGACCAAACAGAAATGATTAGTACAAATTTTTAAAATAACAAAAAATTCTAAATAAAAATAATTTGTATAAAATCTTTAAAAAAAATAAAATTAAAATAAAAATAAATTCTAAATTAAAAGAATTTTTTTAAATCAGAAAATGCAAAATAAAGAATAATTAGTAAAAATGTTTTAAAGATATTAAAAAAATGCTAAATAAAAAATAATCAGTATCATTTGAATTTTTCGGACTGTAGCTCTCATCTTTATTGTTATTTATCCAATGTTTCTGCTGATGTGCCCTTCAGGCTTCTTCAGGTTTTCGAGTTCAACAAGAAGGTCCCCGAGTTGACAAGAAACACATGAAGAAGGTCGGAGTGCACATCGTCCGAAATGCTGCGTATATAAAAATAAAGATCAGAGTCCGAAAAATAAAAATGATTCAAATTATCAAGCCTAATCTCAAAAGTTCAGACAAGTAAAAAATAATCAGTACAAGATTTAAAAAATAAAATGAAATGCTAAATAAAAAAAACTTATTATGGTAGAAAATGAAAAGTTTCAAAAAGAAATTTCTTTCCTGGTGATTTTCTCAACTTGTTGATTTATTTTTGTTTGAATTTCTCAGATGATGAATTAAACAGATCATCGGTAATTTTATTGCCATTGATATTGGAGGAATATTTTTAGCCTAAATCTGGGACACTCATTCCAAACACGGCATCGTTTTTTTTCTCTTTTTTTTTTTTTCTTTCTTTCTTTTTTTTCTTTTTTTTTTTTTTAGATTGGATCTGTTTTTATTTTTAGATAACAGATGTCTTCTTGTACTTTAGAATTCTATTCGTGTAGCCTCGTTCTGATCTTCTGTTTAATTGTCACGTATCTACATTTCTCGCGGAAACATGTCTCAAGATATTTAGTCATCTCATTCACAGATTTCAGATTTCAATGCCTGAATTTACTTTAGACTCTTTTCAGCACGTGGTATTCTTTCTACTAAATCCGTGCAGGATCAGTAGCGATGGATGAGAGATCAATAGCGGGTTCGAGATGCATCCCGAATTAATGTAGAATCTGATAATAGATTGTTGGGGTAAATTCATGATTTGAAGAGTGGCTTTTATTTTAAGAAACTGGATCAAATTCTTCAAAACTAATGGCATTATTAGATTCAGAAACCACTTTGATCGAAATATGATTAAAATACTTGCTAACTTTTTCTATTAAGCTGTCTTATCATTATGATTGATTGATTGCTTTTATCCGTCTAGGGCTATTTTATGTATAAAAAATCTATTTCCTTTATATATATATATATATATATATATATATATATATATATATATATATATATATATATATATATATATTTGTGTGTGTGTGTGTGTGAGAGAGAGAGAGAGAGAGAGAGAGAGGAAAATATAGAAGTAAATCCGACAGTATATAGAAAATAGAAAAAAACGAAGAAGAAGAAGAAGAAGAAGAAGAAGAAGAAGAAGAAGAAGAAGAAGAAGAAGAAGAAGAAGAGTGACAAGAAGAAAATAATTAAAGAAAAGAAAAAAGATGATAACAACAACGAAAACGATAACACCAAGAAGAATACAATGAGAAAGAAAGAAAGAAAGAAAGAAAGAAAGAAAGAAAGAAAGAAAGAAAGAGATAGAGAAAACAAAAGCAAGAAAAAAGGAAAAACCAGATGAAAAAAAAAGACACCGATAACATAGATATTTATGATAAAAACCTCGTAGGGGGGAGGTAGATACAAACTAAACTGGGTTTAATAAATAATTACTTGGTTTTATTGATCTCTAGTATTATTTTTTTTTATCCCCAACGTATTAAAATCAATCTTATTTATGATTTTAGAAACCAATTAAAATATGATTAAAATAAGTGTAATCTTTTTATATGCGTTCTTATTCAATTTTGTAAGTCTTATTCTTGCTAGTTCTTTTAAGCAAAACAAAAGTCAAGTTCTCGGAATTGTTTTAATGAGAACAAATGTCAGGTCAAAACATTTTCAGATTGTGAATTTAAGAAATTTGTTTAGCATTTGTTTCTGTCATTTATTGTAATAATCTAAATTTATTGATCGATGTAAAAATTATCCCAGCCAATCGGCTGAGGCTTTAGAATACACCGACTGCACCTCTGCAGAGGGGTAAGACCCCCCCCCCAAAAAAAAAAATAGGGTCACCTGTTGGCGATGGGTGGCGACCCGTGATGCTTAAGAATGGAACCCAAGTGGCTGAGCAGTCCATGATATGCAACACTCCACTTTAGTCCTTACTTAGGCTAGACGAGCGACCGTCAAGCCCTATCACCTATATGATTGTCCCAACCCTATTGCCCTTAGAGCAGCCCCCCCCCCAATCATTTTTATCATATATGTTCTAGGAGGCGGTGGCTGAGGATGTCAATGTCCAGGGCATGGCGTTAAATTGCATCTGATAGTGAAGTTCTAATTCTGGAACTATGGGGATATGGAGTACCCCTTCATCACCATTACTCCCAGGTCCACTCTGATCCAGGGTGGTGGTACCTTTTAGGGTCATATCTATGGGTTAAATAAAAAAATTGATTACCCATCAAAAATGAACAAAACAAAAAGGCATTCGGCATAAAATTACCCAATGGGTTGACATGCCGTAAAACCCAACCAACTTAACTCAAATACCACCCCCCTTAGAAATAAGAATAGAAAATAAAGAATTCTCTCCCTTAGTTTAAAAAAATAGGCATATCTCTAAGAATTCCTCGGTCAATAAATTATTGCATGGTGCGGTCTAGGAGCGGAAGTGAGGAGGAGGGGAGGGAAGAGAAGAATTTTTTCCTGAATTAGTTAGTTCTACCTGGGCTTTCTTAAGGTTGAATATGTTGGTGTTTATTAGGTTTACTTTATGTTTTTTTTTTATATCGTTTCTCTTTTCTCTAACTGCTTCTGTCTCCAAAGGAACAGTGTGTTTAGCTTTTAATTTGGTCGGAAAGCGCTCAGCTGCCGCTTCGAAGTGGTGACTGACTAAGTTTTCGTATTCCTCATCTAGAGTGTGCCTTGTAGATGTCTCCTGGAGGATGTCGAACTTATTTCTTATCGGTTGCTTATATCGCTGTTGGCAAGTGAAGCCCAGTCGTATCATACAGATTTACTGGTTTTCTTTTTATTTCTACGTAGACTCAAGCGTAATTTTGCTGTGACTATTCTGTGATTGGAAGAGTATGCCTCTGAGTTCATATATATATATATATATATATATATATATATATATATATATATATATATATATATATATACATTGAATAGGGAAAATAGCAGCATAGATAGAATCTTAAGATATAAGAAAACCTGACAGGGATATATATATATATATATATATATATATATATATTATATATATATATATATATATTAGTAGGGTTAGAATAAACGTGCGTATATGAAATTCTCATCAGGTTTTGGATTGGATCAATTTTGCCACATGTCCAGTTATCTAGAACACTTATCAGGAATTTATCTCAACACTCCACTACCACGAGAGAGTAATTTCATACACACACGTATGAATGTTCCCCTAACACACACACACCACAACAATATATATAATATATATATATATATATATATATATATATATATCGCACACTATTATATTATATATATATATATATATATATATATCACATCGCACACTATATATATATATATATATATATATATATATATATATATAAATTTGGGATGTTTGTTTATTTTTAGAAGCATTGGTGGATAAAGTATATATTAATATTTATATTTTTGCTTGAATGCAATTACAATGCGCATATGGCATAAAATTCGATAATTATAGAAGATAAATGATATTGACAAGTGAATCTAGCAAAGAATTACTCGGTGTGTAGAACATCGTACAGCAGCTGTTTCGACTTTATTAAGTCTCATCAGCGATTCTACACGCCGAGTAATTCTTTGCGAGATTCACTTGTCAATATTATTTTTCTTCTATAGTTATCGAATGTTATGCGATATGCGCATTGTAATTGCCTTCAAGCAAAAATATAAATATTAATATAATATATATATATATATATATATATATATATATATTATATATATATGAAATTTAACATTTTGAAAAAACATATGATGTTTGTTATATCTTGAAATTCTATTGATTAGATTCATTCAAAGAAATCGCCATTGGCTTCAACTACGCATTACATACGACTTAGGAATATTCCGCAAGACTTTCCGATGGTCTCCTTGTTTAAATGTGTAAATGCTGCCGTTATCTTTGCCTTCAGTTCATCTTTGGTGTTGCCCAGGGTTTTGTTGGTTTTGTTGGTCTCACGCTCAACCGCGCCACACATATAATAATCAAGGGGATTGTAATCTGTGTAGTTAGGCGGCCAGAGGTTACGGGTTATGTGGTCAGAGAATTTTTTTCACAGCCAAGACTGTTTGCGTGGAATAGGGCAAAGTCCTGTTGCTCGACAGAGGGTATTCTAGTATTCACCCTCTCGATATAGTGTAACACTGCCTCCTCCAAGCGCGATCTAGGTTTCCGTGTTCAGTGTGAGGCCATATGAGAAGATGAATGGTGGCATAACGTCACCATCGCAAGGGGTCACCCCAAGCACCATGATGTGGGGACGGAACAAACTAACGGTTGTTCTGTGAGTTTACCATCTGATCCTGACAGAAATGTTTCTTAGCTGTGAATATATATATATATATATATATATATATATATATATATATATGAAGTGGACAAACAATCTGTTTGAGATGGCGATAGCCGGCAATTTTTGGGAGATTATGTGCTTAATTGAAGTCATACCTAATTTGTAAATTAATTAGTTATAATTAAATGAATTAGGCGTGCATATCGGTTTAAATGTAAGGCACAAACAAATCAAGAAAAATTGACTTTTTCTCGATTTGTTTGAGCCTTACATTTAAACCGATATGCACGCCTAATTCACTTAATTATAACTAATTAATTTACAAATTAGGTATGACTTCAATTAAGCACATAATCTCCCAAATATATATATATATATATATATAATATATATATAATATATATAATTCTTCAATTGCTACTATGCCACATTAGCTGACTAAGCAAAGAGTGCGTGTGGGGAAAACTAGTAACTATCTAACCTAGGCATGTACAACTGATTAGTCTTTTGAGCCGCATAGATTACATATGTCTGTCATGAGTGCCGCACATGACAACTAAGTCTTTAAATCCTTCTTCTACATTAACCGAACAAAGTGATGATTGCTATCATTAATTTCTTTATTATCAACTAAAAACCAATGAATACATATATTAAAAGAAACATTTTTGTTAATAAGAAAGGAAAAAGACTATTATCGATCGAATTAAAATGATAAAATGTACACGTGTCACTGTCACTTTCAATTATTGCTATGTGTTGGTTGAAAGGCAAAGTTGAAACTCAAAGAAAAGGGTGAGAGACAAGGCGTTGATAACAGAGTGTTTCTTAACAACACATTGCTCTAATGGAAATAAACGATCGTTTTCGCCCAAGAATTTTTAGAAAAAAAAATTTGTGCAGTCTGTGTGCAGGTCGCACCTGTGGTTGCTGAGAGCTGCAAGCGGTCTGCAGGCTGAAGATTTAACATGCCAGAAATAATCTGTTCAGATGGAAACAATAAAAATAAAAAAATAAAAAAACTGTTAACGACGTTGTCAACCTATCCAAAGGACAGGTATGCATGCAACAGATGCACATTGGATAGTGCACCATAGTGACATAGTGCACTATGCGAACAATACATTCACATGGGATAGTGACATAGTACACCATGCAGCAATACACACGATGTGAATAGTGCACCATAGTGACATAGTGCACATGCCAACAATACATTCACATGGGAATAGTGCACCATAGACATAGTACACCATGCCAGAATACATGCACATGGGGTAGTGCACCATAGTGACATAGTGCACATGCACCATGGCAATGTGGAATAGTGCACCATAGTGACATAGTACACCATGCCAGCAATACATCACGATGAATAGTGCACCATAGTGACATAGTACACCATGCCACAATACATGCACATGGGGTAGTGCACCATAGTGACATAGTGCACTATGCGAACAATACATTCACATGGAATAGTGCACCATAGTACACCATGCCAGCAATACACACGATGTGAATAGTGCACCATAGTGACATAGACACCATGCCACAATACATGCACATGCACCATAGTGACATAGTGCACTATGCCACTAATACATGCGATGGATTAGTGTACCATAGTGATATAGTACACCATGCCAGCAATACAAGCACATGAGAATAGTGCACCATAGCAAAAATACTGCTGATTTACAAGGCATACACTCATTTGCATTGAGACAGTTCGATTTTCATTTCTGGAAAACTGGTCGCGCAGCAAACACGTGCAAATGCGGCGTTATTGTAACGGTTATCGACGTATGAAATCCTGGATGAATCTATTTGTGTTTCACTTTGCACAAATACCACAAAGAAAGGAATGTTGTCATCACCCTGCCAGCTATGGGTAAATAGTAGGATAGATTGGGTTCTTTAGCCGTGACAGGGCGACCAATTCAACCCAGCTTAAGAATTGTCCTTGTGCCACATCCTGCTTGTGATGGTGGATTTGGGTGAAAACAAACTTACATTACATTTCCGATATTTCTTTTCGTTACTAATGCAGAATAGCACGCAAGAGATAATATCATTAGATTATGTATAAAAAGCATTACATTTCATTATATTTCACGGAAATACCTGCAACTTTTGATACACTAGGATTAGGGTTAGTGTAAGGATTAGGATTAGGGTTAGTGTTAGGGTTAATATTAAGGTTAGGGTTAGGGTTAGTGTTAGTGTTAGGGTTAGGATTGGGCTACTTGGGGAGTTTCTGTAATCTGATATTATTCATATGTAAAATGCGATTCACAATCTCTTGTGTGCTATTCTGCATTTGTACCTTCTTTGCATTCGAAAATGCTGGTGGTTGATATTCGGCTGCATTTGAATTTATACAACTTACAATGACGATACTTACAAAATCTATGCTCTCTCTCTCTCTCTCTCTCCTCTCTCTCTCTCTCTCTCTCTCTCTCTCTCTCTCTCTCTCTCTCTCTCTCTCTCTCTCTCAAATACGTAATGTTGTTTCAGTGGAAAGAAAGTAGGTGGTAATAGGTAAAAAATAGATTTAAAAAGTGACATTTGCTTTTAAAGAGGCAGTGGTAAGAATACGAAGAGGGGAGGAGCCTGCTGCTAAAGAAGAAGAAGAAGAAGAAGAAGAAGAAGAAGAAGAAGAAGGGGAGGAGGGGAGGGTTAGAAACAGGAGAATGACACGGTCGGAGGAGAGATGAAGAAAAAGAAGACCACAAGAGATAAAAGGTAAAAAGTAAAATAACAGAGAGAGAAGGGGTGGGAGAGACAAATATATGACTCTCTCTCTCTCTCTCTCTCTCTCTCTCTCTCTCTCCTCTCTCTCTCTCTTCTCTCTCTCTCTCTCTGTGTGTGTGTGCGTGTGTTGGTTTGCGCCTATTCGTCTTCCTCACCAAATATTATTCACATCATTGGGGGCGGTCCAAAAAAAATACTGTGTCGGACTGGCGTGGTTACCGACCAAGTAAATTTTGAGTGGACAGCCAAAAAAAAAAGCTATTAAAAAAAAGGGAGCGGTATAACCAATTAAAAGTTATAAAAATAAATGAATTAAATTAATTCGATAAATAACCTATACAAAATTATAAGCAGTTAGGATATGAACCTCATCGAAGTACAACATATATTACAAGTACTCATTCATTTATGGATTTAAAAAAGATATTTTTTTAAAGACGTCGTCATTCTAATAGGAAAAAAAGTGATAAAAATGTAGGCCGCTAAAAACCAATACGGCCAAAAGTGTTTTTTAAAAAAAAGAAAGAAAAAAAAAATGCAGCCATGTATTTTATTTAATGAGAGACTCTGTACATTTATTTAAAATTTAATTTATGATTTCTTTTAATGCAAACGAAATTTGTCAATCCGACTCAGACAACGATTAAAACAAGATCTCAGGTAAAAGAAAAAAATCTCCGATTAATAATTTTATTATAACTTAATCATTTCATTTGTTTTTTTTTATATATAAAAATGTAAGTTGACATACTTGTTAGCTACTTTCACACAAACAAATACATATATGCATGCAAAGCACACACATTTATACATACGTATATACACAAATAGGTGCTCTTAGAAATACGCATCGGCAGAAAGACTGTATGTGCGTCCACCTAAGACACTCCATGTGTTCGTCAGAGATATCTACACACAAAGTAGATTTAATCATTATTTAGATAAGGGGTGTTGATACAAGTGGTTGGTAAAGAAAAGATCATTTTGTAAAATTATACAGTGTCTCTTGGATTTCGATTAATAGGGTGGGGAACATTACACGGCCCGACAATAAGTAAACTGCTGTACAAATTGGAAACAAACTGCAGCTAGCTGCACATGCACTTTTTCTAAAAGATCAAAAAATTAAACGTCTCTTTCATGCAAATCTAGTTTATAGAAAGCATAGATTTTTTTTTCCTTTCTTGATATTGTAAAAATACAAATAAGAAAAAAGAAAAAGAAAGAAAGAAAGAAAGAAAGAAAGAAAGAAAGAAAGAAAGAAAGAAAGAAAGAACTTTACATTTCTTTATTTTCTTCTTTTCTATGTTTCTTCTTTCTAAGTTTATTTTTCTAACTTTTATTTTTAGAAGCGACGCTGATCTTTAGTAAACGTCTTATAGCGCGAATTTTTCTTTCATTTCTTTTTTTTTCTTCTTTTTTTCTTTTTATTTATTTATTTATTTATTTATTTACTTTTAGCTTTTTGCTCGCATTTTTTCCCTGAAAAGAAAACGAAAACACCGAGAAAAAAATATAAACTTAAATACATTAAGATAAAAACAAAATTAAAACAAAAATGGGACGTCAACGTGGTACGATGGAAATGATTGAACCCGAAGATAAAAAACCATCAGGATGTTATATTACCCTTACTAAGGGTTTCATTCTTCTCCTTGCGTGTATGGTCCTTTGTATTGGAATTGGTATCATTGTGCATTTTGCTGAAAAGAACTTTTGCAAACAACAAGAAGAACACGCAACGTCTCCAGCTCAAGGTAAGTCAAAACATAACGCTTCGATCCTTTTCTAAATGTCATCGTCAGTTATTTATTCATTTATTTATTTATCTATCTGGTGTTAATATGGAAAGAAAAAAAATCGAAGATGAGTATTATGTTACATATATTTGTTGTTTCCAACTTCAATTTTTTAATTTTTACCCTCATTAGAAATAGCGCACCACGGACTTATAGTTACATGTGGAGTTCGAATTCCAACGCTACAGGTAGTTGATTTAAAATTCGAAGTTTTCCTTCTCCTAGACCAAGAGAGCCAGACGGCTCTGCTGTTTTAGCATTGCTGATGACAGAAGAAATGGATTCATACCTTTCTCGATGACATTAGTGCCAAGTAAAACACAAAAAGCATCAACCAGGTTTTGAACACGGTTACATTTTCTACGACGATAATCGTTGCGCTAAGCGCGGCAGTGTATGTGATGTGGTATGGTATGTGCGTGTGTGTGCGCATGCACGTGTGTGTGTGCGCGCGTGCGTGTGCGCGCGTGTTTGTATGTGTGTGTGGGCGCGTGTGTATGTGTGTGATTTCATTATGAAAATAGCCAAATAACATTTCACGCTAGATTAATTTATAAAAAAGGAATTGATACATTTATGAAAATCTAATTTTGCTGAATTTTCTCTGCGTTTATATAGGGGCCGGGTTAGCTCAGTCGGTAGAGCGTTCGGCTAGAAACCACAAGGTTTCTAGACTCCCTCACTCACTGGCTGATACCGACTTTAGGCCGCCCCGACGACTTTACTTTACTTATATATATATATATATATATATATATATATATAGAGAGAGAGAGAGAGAGAGAGAGAGAGAGAGGGGGGGGGCTAGCTGACCATTACAAGTGTTCGATTTTTCCCGTATATCTGGCCTTGTACCACAACTAAGCTAAGCTTAGTAAATAGCCACATTTAAATTACCAAAAATCAAAGAATTGTCAAATCTTAATGGAATTTTCAGCACTTTAATCATTAATGACTTAATTTTATAATGAATAGCTTTTTCTTTTTCTTTTTTTTTTTTTAACTTTTAAAAGTATTTGTATCAGTTATGATTGTAAGAGTAGGGGTTCAACCTTTGGTAATTTGAATTTTTTTTTAATCCAGTCCCTAATATTTACATTTCTAGAAAGATAAAATCCTGAAGAGCGTATAAAAAAATTGAAAATGAATTAAATAAAATTTCAACACCCGAAAAAGGTTATTTGAAAATTTGAAACTTATTTTCCTAAAACTAAAAAAAAAGTTATTCTTGTTGCGTTTTCTTTTTTCGTAGTTTTAAAAATAATATTTTTCTTTAAATAAAAAATATAAAATAAAAAGTATTTTGCTAATTCAATTGGCCTGTTTTATTCACTTAAAGATTTAATCGTGAATTTTAAACAATCTGGAAGGTGGCATGTTGGACACGATATTTTTGTCAGGAATCAAGATTGATGTAATCTATCTAAAAATGTATGATTAAACATGCGCAATTTTGCGCAACATATTTTCCGAGATTTTCATTTATCTAAAAATTACTACTAACGATTGTTCTATATCGTTTACGGTTTATCTACAGTTATTTCCCCTTCAACTTAAAAATACCCGAATTTTCACACTGGGGACAGCAACAACTGTTACAGTCGTGAGTCCTTGTTGTGTTGTTATCTTTCTTATGTTTGAAATCTAAATATTTACAATGAACTCGATTCCCTAACGACTTTGCATAAGATAGTCCTAGACGGGTTGATATGTCGTAAAATCACCGGGCGTTCCATTCTTCTGGCCATGTGCAAATCTAAGCTTGACTAAAAGAGATAATATCATATTACGTATAAAAAGCATTACATTTTATTATATTTTACGGAAATACCCGAAACCTTTAAGATAAGAGGATTAGGGTTAGAGTAAGGGTAAGGGTTAGGGTAAGAATAATTAGTTTTAGGGTTAGGATTAGAAATAGGGTTAGGGTTTAGCTACTTTGGGAGTTTCAGTAATCTAATGCAATTTATACGTAAATTGCGATTCTAATGATATTATTTTTTGCGCGTAATTCTGCATTTGTGCCGAAATTCATATGCTTTGCTTAATAATTTAGCCAGTGTTTTTTTTAAATTATTGTGGGATCCCATCATTATTTATTTTATTTTATTTATTATTATTATTATTATTATTATTATTATTATTATTATTATTATTTCACTCCATTCGAGTTTTTCACACCTACCGTAGCCGGTGGTTTACTAGGGGCTGAGTGACAGCAAGTCTCCTCAGGTCTCCAGGACTCTTCTGAGTATTCCAGCCGATCTCAATAATGCTGTACTCTGGATGGTCTCGATCCTTCCTCT
>CM042142.1:73992469-74002469 GCA_023376005.1 Doryteuthis pealeii
CACCTCATCGAACAGGGCCGTGTAAACTTAGTAGTGACTGGGCCATGGCGTCGGGAACTTCTTGGTAGGGTCACCCAAGGCGAACAGGTCTGGCACCCAGTGGTATTAGAGCCGCAACCCGGCCAAAGGGGCTCTAGCGAAAATCCAAAGGGCGTCTCCATCATTGTCAGTGATCAACGGCTTTTGGCATACTTGTCACTGCATCTGTGGAAAATCTGCAGCAAACAAGAGCATCTCCTTCCCCTGACCGGGATATGCATGCAGGTTTTGGGGATCACTAGAGTGAATTTCCTATTCCTTTGTTACGCCTTCTGTAAATTCACCACAGGTGAATTCGTTCGATGGGACCGGCTCAACCGACCCAGGGTGAATGACGTCACAAAACAGAACAGAATTCTCAACGACAAATCCCTAAATTATATTTTATGGACAGGCCGACCTACACTTGAAAATAAAAAAAATAAAGAAATAAAAAACTGGTAATGACAACAATATAAAAATTTATTTATGAAGTCAAAACATTTACATTTCCCAATGTACCCTGTTTTCTTTTTTTTTTTAAACTACCTCACCGAGTTTGAGAGATAGCATAGTTAATCTGAATATCAAGTAGGGGATAATTATCATATCATGGTAGCACCCACTAATTTTGCCTTGTGTCAAACTACACCAAGTTAAATAATTACATTAGGCATGCCCCGTGACTGTGACAGTCAAAGGTTTTGACGATTAAGCATTGGTAAGATAACAAGATTCTGAATGCCGATTTTCAGAGTGGGCATTGCCTTCCCTAATTGAAAGAATTGAAAGAATCCCACCATCCCATTTCATTCCAATTGGTCTTGTCAAGTACTAAGTTGCGTAAATATCACTATTAGACGAGGCTAGTTCGGAAAAGTGTCCAGGCACTTAATATTCACAAAAGTAGCCTATCTAAGGCAATGGGGTCATAGTATTTTTTTTAACGTTCGGATCTCATAAACTTAGCATCAGGATTCATAGCTTTGTTTTAAAGTTAGAGTAAATAGTAAATAAAAAGGCACCAAAGGCGTACAATAAACGTAAAACATACCTGTATTTTTTTAGAATAAAAAAGTAATATCAGAAATCAATAGCACCAAGTAATTATTTATTAAATCCGGTTTTGTTAAAACCAATATGCGAATTATACACACTATATACTATGTAAACCTTTCTTAGTGATATATAACACACATTGCAAGATTTTAAACGTACTAATAGGCTTGTTTTGAGGCAAACCTGAGCTATATTTTAATAGAGACATCATTATTAAATAAGATTCTAAGATTAAATAATGATCATTTAATGGTAATCATTGAGAATATAACGGAGATAACTAAAGGAATTGCAACGTCGGTGGTGATGAAATTTGGGTTATGGACATATAATCTCTATAATAATAATAATAATAATAATAATAATATAATATGTAATTGATATTAATGATATACTTTGCTATATCTATAAATAATGAGTGATAAATATCAGCGATAGACAATATATATCTAAGTTAGAATAGCGTGGAGTCAACGACACTTGGTTACTGACAGTTTCTCGCCTATGCGATTCTCAAATCAATATATATAAAGTCAGGATAACATAGACATAGAGTCAACGGGTCTTGGTAACTGTCAGTTTCTTGCTTATGTGTTTCTCAGACCTTAAGCGAGAAACTGACTGCTATCAAGCGCCTTTGACTCTATGTCTATGTTATCCTAACTTTATATATATATACATACATACATACATACATATGTGTGTGTGTGTGTGTGTGTGTGTGTGTGTGTGTGTGTGTGTGTGTTTGGTTTAGATCGCATAGGCGATAAACTGTCAGTAACCAAATGTAGTTGGCTTCATGTCACGCCACCCTAACTTATATATATATATATATATATATATATATATATATATATATATAGTATATAGTGTATAGTGTACAAAGTACAATTGTTACCAATGGTTTCCGAGTTGAATGTTAGTCACTTTTCTTCAAACATCGCGCCTGTTAAGAAATGCAAGGAATGTCAATTCATTTATATGTGATTGCATACTAACAAAAATAAATGAATAAATACAGCTCTTACACCCGTTATCGAGCACTTCCTTTTCATTCTCCAAATATACAAAAAACAATATATATAATATATATATATATATATATATATATATATATAATATTTTTTTCATTCACTTCCTGTTTCTATGGTTACAATCCTACACTGTTAAAAAATATATATATATATATATATATATTTTTTATTATTATTTTTTGTTTTTGTTTGAATTTATATATATTCAGCTCTTTGGGGTTTTTTGTGATATGCTTGTCCATAAGTGAATTGAGACCCATCTGATGAGACGAAAATTTGGGGAGCCGGTTTAAATCAACTTAGATTTATATGGGCCCCAATTTTCGTCGAAATAAATTTATTATGGGATTACTGTATTGAGTTCTTCCTTCCTTTATTGATATATATATATATATATATATATATATATATATATATATATATTCCAATCGAATATCATTTAAGAGATCCAGCGGGAGGACCGGTTGCACGGCCATGATGTGCTAGGCAAACAGCCAGGTAGACCCTAGTACGTACGCGGTAATAAACTCTTATAAAGTTATTCGTCGGTAGTGAGACAACACTGATTGATCTTTTGTTATGCGTAAACCTCGTATTCACAATAACCGAACGAATAGATTTGTCATGTCTTGTGTAATGATTTCTTTTGTCAAACCTTGAATTGACCAGCTATGCCATCCGCGACATTACAGTTCAGATTTTGGTCCCTACGACTTATAAGTGTCGAAACGACATCTATATTATTAAGGATAACTTCAATAAGAAAGATTCAGAGAAAGCACCAGGTTTAGCTTTAAAAAAAAACCCGAAACTCTTGATGGCAATACTGAAAAATAACTTTTCAGCACTGTTTAATATACAGGGTGACTAAAAAGTAACTCCCTATTTTAAACTATTTATAATTTCTTTATATGCAGTTATATCAATACTTGTGAGAATATTGAAGATTTGATTTTTATACAAGATGGTGCTCCTCCACATTTTGCTATTGTTGTTCGTGAATGTCTTAATCACCATTTTCCTGGAAGATGGATGGGTAGACGTGGACCGCACGAATGAAAGGCTAGAAGTTCCGATTTAACACCCTACGACGTTTTTCTTTGGGGTTGGTCGAAGGAGCAAGTCTATTCTACGAAACCAAAGACTTTGGAAGAACTTGAAGGACAAACACGAGAATTTATTTCTGGCATTACAAAAGAATTTCTGAGAAGATCAGTTGATGCGATTCCAGAGCGGCTTCAGAGGCTGGAGGTGAAGGCTGGTGTCCATATAGAATTTTAGATAAAACTCCCTGTTATGTGTGATCTTCTCATATTCATTTTTTTGTAAAAATAATGATTCAGAAATAAATTATGAGATTTTTAAAATAGGGAGTTACTTTAAATCACGCTATATATATATATATATATATATATATATATATATATATATATATATGGAAGGCATGCGGGGATAAAAAGTAACAAAATGTGGAATTTCCCAGGTTTTTTTAGTCTCCTTGGCATTCCAGCGAGTTGTTCTTCGGTCGAAGCACCTCTAAGACTGTCCTTTTAATATGATGTAAAGCTGCACCGTAAGAAAGAGTTGCACGCAATTAACTCCAGAGACATTCTGATTCATGAAAATCACTAGCTCTGTCGGTGAAGCACATTCTACGTGGGATAAGAATACTACAACTGGGGCGGGGGGTCAAAGTTTAGGTATCGGATATGTATACCGCATCTAGATGTATATATAATATAAATAATTCATTTATATATCTAGATAATAAATTAAAATGATTTATAATAAAATTTCATTTTTTAAATGCATTCCATGATGTCATTGTTTCTTTTAACTTTAACTTTTAATTTAACAAATCAAGTCATTTTATAATTTAATAAAGATATACAGCTCATTCAACCGTGGCATATGGAAATCTAATAGATTGCAATGGAATTATCATAATAATATTTGATTAGAATAATTTTATTCATTTTGTTGTTGTCAAAAAGAACTACAGTGGCTGAATTACAAAAAAAATACTAATAGTACCATGTGCTGGCTTGGTTACCTCATTTCAGGAATGAAACCGCCTCTTTTAGAGGTATCGGATACTTTTTATAATATCACAATGTTTTAATCTTCATAGAGGCCTGTACATGTCAGAATTCACCCTGATACCACATCATGAAGCTAAGAGGTCCATAAGAAAGCAACGGCAACAAAGCATCGGAACATCATCATCTACAGGGACAACCTACAAATGCAAAATCTGTGGTCGAGAATGTTTCTCAAACATAGGACTTCATAGTCACAGGAGGCGCTGCAACCTCAGGGGCACACAAAAACTTTTATCATAGTCTTTCGAGACTGAATTGCCAATGAATGTTTTAAGGGGACTCCCCCTTTTCGGCATACATGTCCTAACCTTACTAACTGTTGTTGTTGTTTTTTGGGGGAGAGGGTGTTTTGTTTGTTTTTGTTTTTTGCTCCATGCTGGAAGAAGCGGTGTGTGAGTGTCTTAACCACTGATGACCTCAAAAACCAAAAGTCCTCGAACTTTTCTAAACAACCAGAATTAGTTTGACCCAGTGAATATCTTTGTTACTATCATTTAAAAAAGCAAAATATATCATTGCTGTAAAATAAGACGAAAATAAATGTTTACAATATTTTATCTTAACTTCTCGTATCTTATTATAATGGAGATTCGATGTCTGTCTGTCTGTCTGTAACCGAAACTACGCCACTGCTTACGTCACAATACCCTCAGGAATTACGTAAGGGTATCAATAAAAATACATAGAATAAATAAATCTTATTTTGATTTGCTAAATACATTTAGTTTAAATTTTAATATTTGCATTAAAACAATTCAGTATCATTTTTTTTTTATTTACTTAAGGATACACACACGAAATATCTGCGTGTCCATGAAAAGAAAAATGTTGTATTTTGCATGCATTGTCAACAACAAAATCAAAACTGACCTTTTTCTTAAGGAAAAAAACACTTAAGTGTGTCTATGTGTATAAGAATGTTCGTGAATAAGACAGCATAAAGTGTTATAATCATGCATAGTAATGCAGAGAGAGAGGGAGAGAGAGAGAGAGAGAGAGAGATTCGGGGAGGGCAGAAATGGTAAGGAACAACGATAGAAACAACAAATGATATCTAATATATATACAAAAATTAAAAGCGGCTACCCAGCATCGTCTGGGTAGAGGGCGGGGAACACTGGTGAATTGATTTGTTTACTATTGAGATCTACAAATGCTGGACATTTTTAAGTAGAATTTCAATGCTATTTCTATGTATATTTTAATTTTCAAGTATCTTCGAATATAAATCAAATCTTTCATAATTTTTGCACAAAAAGCAAGAACCGATGATATTTAATGACGTTCATTGTTCAATCGTTTTTATAACATACCTGGTTATATAATACAAGGAGACGCTCGTTGTTAGGTAAATACATAGCTGGTTATAATACAGTTTCGTTATACAAACGAGTTCAGTCTTTAATGAACGCGATAAATGTCATTTGCAGTGATGCTGATAGCTTTTTGATTTAGTGCATCCTAGGGCGCATATATTTGCTTTGAATGAGTCCCCGGGAAATTTTATGGGTCCCAACTAAAGCCGTCTAACTCCTATCTTGTAACCTATCCTGTGTAATTTGTTTCTAAGAAAATATTGAAATGTATTTACAGTTAGTTTGAAATGGTGGGGGAAGAAAAATAAAAATACTGGGACGCATGGATACGATTTTACTGCGTCCTTTTAGATTTTTGTTTCGTCAGGGACGCTGGACGCGTACCTATCAGCATTTCTGCATTTGAGATATGAATTATTTACAAAAAATGACAACTTTATTCATTGGAATTACGTAATTGTTTTTATGAGGGAAGAGTGTGTAGCGTATTAGTGTAACAAGTACCTGTAAGAAAACGTAGCTTAATATTGTAACAGAGTTGTCTTCCCGGTAACTGTGATAAAAGTTAATATTAAAATTAAACAGAAAACAAATAACAGGAGGTTGAGTTGAACAGACGTTGTCTTTCTATGAATGTATATATTCTTAGTAATAAGCAATAATTTACAAATATATTTTTTATGTGTATATCAATTTTCTACTAGCAGGACCTGTTGATATACCATAGTATGATAATTTAATTATTGCAACGTTTGATATGTTTATCTAAGAGCTACTGAAAAAAATAGTTCAATATGTAAAAAGTATGATAATCTTGATTTAACTCTCTCTTAATCTTTCTTTCTTTCTTTCCTTCTTTTCATCTTTTCATTATGTTTGATTGGAACAGATTAATGTTATCGCTTCCGTGTGCTCCCTCCCTCTATCTTCCCCTTCTCTCTTTCTCTCTTTCTTTCTTTCTTTCTTTCTTATTATATCTTTCTGTTCTTTTTCTTTCTTCCCTTTCTTTCTTTATAATAAAAGCGGAACTGTGCATTATTTAGCTGAGGTGACAACACTCATAAGAAATAAGAATTCGACGGATAAGCAACACCAGATAAATAGGATTTACATTTTTTGAATTTCATCTTGTACAATTTGAACGATCTCACTTTTAACCAGAGGGTGTTGCAAGATGATAACGGAACACGAGTATTGATATATAGATGTGAACAATATACATAAATGTTTTAGCGTAACGGTCACTGTGGCAGGAAATTGTATCGGCTCGAGTCCAAACCCTGGACGAAATTGTTTGTGATTCACTTCACCCTAATACCCTTGGAAAATGCATTAATCTATCTCCTTCCTCTTGTTATGGAAAAATAGTAGGGCAGACTGGGTTCTTTGGCCTCGGTAAAAGAAAAAATCTACCAGCTGTAAAGACGTCGTCGGGGTGGCCTAAAGTCGGTGTCAGCCAGACAGCGATGGAGTCTATCCTTTTTACTCATGCTAGACCAAGGAGATTGTTTTTTAGCGTCAAAAGCGGGGCGCCACACGTACCATCAGCTCCTCACTTTACCGCACAGATCCCTGTGCTATTCATACGTTGAGTTGGCGTATCGAACCAGGAGCCTTGATGTTCCCAGTCGGACACTCTACCGACTGAGCTAAACTGACCATGCGCCACATCCTCCTAGCGGAGAGGTTGGGTAAATACATATGTTTTTATTATCCGTTTTATAGTTGCTTACTTGTGTGTTAGTCCTGAATTCCGTCAGAACTGATATTTCCATTTGGCAGGCCGGAGTAGCAGGAAAATATATATCAGGTCTGATCTCACTTGAATAATAGCCTTAGGGCCGGTTTAGCTCAGTCGGTAGAGTGTTCGGCTAGGAATCACAAGGTTCTTGGTTCGATACCAGTCCTCGCCAACTCAGCGTATGAATAGCACAGGAATCTGTGCGGTAAAGTGAGGAGCTGATGGTAGGTATGGCGCTTCACCTCAGATGCTAAAATAATCTCCTTGGTCTAGCGCTAGTCTGGCTGATACCGACATTAGGCCGCTCCGACGACGACGACTATTCTCTAGCAGGGGATAACTGTTATTCAAACCCACTAGATTTTGGCGAAGGTAAGAGTAGGAGAGTAGTTGGATGCATACCTTTCCCCTGGGGTATTAGTGCTATATGAAATGCAAACAGCCTCGTCCATGATTTGAACCCGGGGCGACGAGTCCACTTTCCACGACTCTAACCATTAGATCACGCGCCTGTCATATAAGTCAACATTCATGTGCAAGGGTCGTCAGTTAACCACTGCCTTATGAAAGGTTCTTTATATCATAAAAGCTTTGTGTGTGTGGGTGTGTGCGTGCGTGTATGTGCGCAATTGCTGCAAAATGAAAGATAAACCTACCAATATTTTTTTAAGAGAAAAAAAAAGAAAAAATGAATAGAAAGATTTTACTTTTTTCTTTTTTTTTTTTTTTTGCTTTTCGACAATTATTATGAACATCCTGTTACTAAAATAGATTTTTTTTATTGAGATAGATCACTAAGTAGGACTGAGCCTATTCTACTCTTGACCACGTTTTGAATTCAAAGTTTTTCTTCTCCTAGACTGGTTGCCTAACCAAGGTTAAAGAGCCCAGTCTGTCCTACTATTTACCCATAGCTGGAGGAAGAATAGTTGGATTCATGCCTTTCCCAAGGGTATTAGCCCGATGTGAACGGTGGCTTCGTCCAAGATTTGAACTCGGGTCGACGAGTCCATTTCCTACGACTCTAACCAGTACCCCACCGTGCTTCTCTATTATCGGAAATCCGATAGTGATTATCCCCCCCCCCTGCCGCTAGAGGGTGGATAGCCAACATACGATGTTGGCGCCAAAACCAAACCCCTTCACTTATCAGGGAGCAGTTAGCGAGGAGAGTCGCAAAAATAAGCACTCCCTACACTTTTACTTGTCTGGAGATTGTCAACCTGAGGAGTCACGTCAAATAATCGCTCTCACCACATTGCCAAAAAAAACTGCAAACTTTCTAAAGCATTGTAACAGCAAACTTTCTAAGGCATAACAGCAAACTTTCTAAGGCTGTCACAATAGCATACTAACAGAGGACTGGGGAACGAGAACCGACCAGACGAAGCGTTTTAAGAGCATTCCAAAACCAGCGAGTAGAATACCTTTCTAGCGCACTTCACCAAGAACTTTTTTATTGCACCTCTTAGATAAGTCTCGTAGCAAATGCTATTAAAATTTTCAACAATTCTGTACTTTGATAATATATGTGTCTGTAATTCATATTCGTGTTTGTTTCCTTCTTTCGTCCGAATAATAACCACTACCGGAGAATAATGGCTCCAACGAAACCACGTAAATACTCTTACTATTACGTTAAGTTACGATGTTTCTTACAAAAAAAAGATAAAGAAAGAAAAGTGTTTTATGTTTGATTTGGTTGTACAGTTGTTGATTTTGGAGGAACCCAATGCATGTGCATGAATATTCTATGATTTGAAGGACAAAAGATCTAATAAAATGTAATCTTTAGAAATAAGAAATTCTTATCAAAAGACGTTTTATTCAAAATAATCTACGCGAGCTTAATCGCACAATAAAAAGAACGACGCCCTGATTTATTTTGTAACTTGCATTGGGTGAAATAAAATATCTAAAATTTTATGTTCCTCTATATTTTCTTTTTACTTTCAATATTTCCTGAATATCACTCTAAATTCAAATAAGTTAAACTCCGCTTAAAAAATGACCTTGTGTCGCACACACACACACACACACATTATATATATATATATATATATATATATATATAGTGATTCTGATAGCTTTTTTATTTAGTGCGTTCTGGGACGCACATATTTGCCTTGAATGAGTCCCCAGGAAAATGTATGGTCCCAACTAAAGCCTACTAATTCCTACCTTGTGACCTATCCTGTGTAATTCGTTTCTAAGAAACTATTGGAATGTATTTGTAGTTAGCTTGAAATGGTTGGGGAAGAAAAAAAGAAAAACATTGGGACGCATGGATATGATTTTACTGCGTCCTTTTAGATTTTTATGCGCCAGGGACACAGGACGCGTACCTATCAGCATCTCTCTCTCTCTCTCTCTCTCTCTCTCTCTCTCTCTCTCTCTCTCTCTCTCTCTCTCTCTCTCTCTCTAAAAAAAAAAGTTATAAAATTCAGCAAATGAATTTATTAGCAAACAGCCACCAAAAAACAAAAACACCTGTTTAAAAGACTAATGTTAAAAATGAAATTCCTTTCCACTCCCACAAAAACAGGAAGAGGGAGTGAAATACTCATGTGTATGTATATATATACACATGCATATAAGAATTCATTTTCATATTATCAATCAAAGCCTGAAGAAGATACCAGAAGATCTGAAACACGTGTTGCATATGTAAAACAAAAAGAATTTAAAAAATTTTTCTGAGAACAAAATACATTTTGCGGACCTTCTTTT
>CM042142.1:74004969-74153359 GCA_023376005.1 Doryteuthis pealeii
ACACAAACATGTAAACCACAAAACAAAATATACAAATTATATAATATTAAATATAGAACAGACCAAGATACATACATACATACATACATACATATATTGCATACATGGAACTGACTGGGGTAGATAGATAGATAGATAGATAGATAAAAATGAAAAGAATAAGATAGATAGATATGTACAGAATAAGATAGATAGATAGATATATAGATAGACAAATATGAAAAAACAGAGATAGATAGATATAAACACATTGAAATAGATAGATAGATTCATAGATCCATATATAGATAGATATGAACAAACACAGAGGGATATATAGTTAAATAGATTGATAAATATGAACAGACTGAGATAGATAGATAGATAGATAGATAGATAGATAGATAGATAGATAGATAGATAGATAGATAGATATAAACACACTGAAATAGATAGACAGATAGATTGCTATATCATTAAAAAAAATGTGTATATATGTGTGTATATATGTATATATATATATATATGTATGTGTGCATGTATGTGTATGTATATATATAGAGAGAGATAGATAGATAGATATCAACTTACTAAAACAGATAGACAGATAGATAGATAGATATCAATTGAATGAAATAGATATATAGATATGAACAGACTGAAATAGATAGATAGATATAAACAGACTGAAATAGATAGATAGATGGATATAAACAGACTGAGATAGATGGATAGATAGATAGTTATAAACAAAGTAAGATAGATAGATAGATAAATAGATAGAAAGATAGTTATGAAGACTTAAATTTAATTCTTAATTCAAAATTCAACTCTTAAGTATGTATACATATGTACACATACACACACCGAGTACAACCATATACATACGCACGCACACACACACACATACACACACACACACACACACACACACACAAAAACAAGTAAACATAGACACATATACGTAGGCACACACATACACACACCCAAAAAGTATAAATTTAAGTAGAAAAACATAGAATGTCTTCGGAACAAAGAACAAAAAACAAATTACAAACACACACACACCTGATATATCAAATGAACATCTGATGAACTTTATCAAGACAATCCAAATAGTAAAGTTATTAAAAAAAAGCTATAAAAATTCAGCTAATGACTTTATTGGTAAACCACCCAAAAACAAAAACACCTGTTTAAAAGACTAATGTTAAAAATGAAATTCCATTCCACCCCCATAAAAAGAGAAAGAGAGGGTGAAATACTCATGTGTATGTATGTATATACACATGCATGTAAGAATTCATTTTCATATTATCAACCAAAGCCTGAAGAAGATACCAGAAGATCTGAAACACGTGTTGCACATGTAAAACAAAAAGAATAAAAAATTTTTTCTGAGAACAAAATACATTTTGCGGACCTTCCTTTTTTATAAAATATTGAATTTTCTCCCGTTGGAACCAGAACAACAATTTATATATATATATATATATATATATATATATATATATATATATATATATATATATAATACACTCATATAGATATAATATATACACAAAATGTCAGACATCATATATATATATATATATATATATATATATAATTGGTAAGGAAAAAGCATGAAAAACGGTCGTTTTGCGGTTATAAATCTATTTCTACCCACAGGTATCAGTGTATACCTATGAGTATCATCAGACCACTGACTTTATTGGAAATGGTAAACAGAAAACTCATGAGGCTTTCCATGTATTTCGATAAACTTAAACACTTTCACGTTGAATTCAATGATTATGTTCAATAATTTGTTCATTTCTTATGATGTCCACAACGTTACAAAAGTTTTTTTCTTCTTTTTTGTGTCTCTGTATTTCAGAAATGATATTCACAGTATAGAGCGACTTTCTATCCATTTGACCCAACTAATGCATATATGGGGGTGATGGGAATCAAGGATCCCATGAAGGTGTTGATGGTCCAAAAACTTAGTTGACCCCCTGCTTTAGATTAAAAATTAGGGTACATGTATGTGAGGACATACAAAAACATTAATTCTTATTCCCTATTGTCGTTTAACTTTTCGAGCTATATGCCTGGGATTGGGCTGCACTTCTGTATCTGTTGAGGCACGTGGTGTACTAGTTAGAGTCGTAGAAAATGGACTCGTCGACCCGAATTCAAATCCTGGACGAAGCCACAGTTCATATAGCGTTAATACCCTAGGGAAAGGTATGAATCCAACTATTCTTCCTTCTAGCTATGGGTAAATAGAATAGGAAAGATTGGGCTCTTTAACCTTGGTTAGGCAACCAGTCTAGGAGAAGGAAAACTCTGAATTCAAACCTCTTAAGAAATCTCCGCTTGGGGTGGTCACTACTAGAATAGGCTCAGGCCTATTTAGTGATCTATTTCAATTTGTTACCGAAATAAAAAAACAATGCCTTTTGATGTTGTTTTTCAAAACGAGTGCTGAAGTGCTCCAGAGCTAAATAACTCCTGTTGTCTTTACAATGGAGAAAAAGGACATAAAAAAGCCTAACAGAGTATTTCCTGCTCCTAAGTCAAAATGCCCTGACCTTGGGTAAGGAATGACGGTTCCTCTACCGCTCGATTTTTGTGAGATATTCTTTGAAACATTTACGAGAATTTTATGCCTTGTTAGTCAGCCTGATTTTTATTAATCCCCGTACGAATCAGTTATTGCGTATATTAAATTATGACTCAACAAGAATATATACAGGCATGCTTTTTATTTGATTTGATTTTTTTATTTATTTATTCTTTGTAAAAAAATTTATAAGCAAATTACCACGACCAGCAAATTCGGCAAACAACACGTGTGACATGCAGAAACACTGACAATTGTTTTGACCTATTGGGTCTCATCAGTAGTGTATCACGTGATCTCCCTTCGACGGAGTATCGAACTAGTAAACACAGAATTCAGAGCCGAAAATCTACCCCTGAGCCACCAGCCCCCGCCACACATGAGGCCCGTCAAATCAACTTGTCGTGATAACTAAATAACCATTGTATGTCTTGCATATCTGTAACATTACAGAGGCAAGGTCATCTCCAGAGCTACGACTTATTTGCCAAATCTGCTGGTTTTAGTAATTCAATTGTGCTTAATTCATATATATATATATATATATATATATATATTATTATTATTATTATAATGGAGATTGTGTGTTTTTCTGTCTGTAACCGAAACTATATTACTATACAAGTCACAATTCCCTTTGTTATTTACAGCACATTCTCCATGATTTTATTTTTATTTAAACTTCAATTATTAATAAAATTGTTTTACATCATTAAGACTGTTGACCATATTTACATACTAATAGCATGCAATTGTATTTATATATACTACAAAATAGTGGATTACAGTGTGAATCGGAAGGCTAATTTGCATATTGATCTTTAAAAAATTGATTTTAATAAATATCTGCTAAGTATTATTGATTTCAAATTGTTTGGTTTTATCTTATTGAATATAAGTAAAAATCTTGGGGATAAATCTTAAAAGAAATCCATTAACAAGAAATAACTGTAATATTATCCTTTACTTCTTATTTTAAACAAATAGTTAAATTAGGAAAATTTACCAATGAAAGACGGGAGTAATGGAAAACGATGGAAGAGTTAGTTTCAAAGGTGTTCTATTTTTTATTATACCCCCCCCCCCTGTTCCAAATATTTTTATCTGCATTTTTATTCAGTTTCATTAGCCTTTCTAATTTAACATGTTATTTCATTATATTAAAACTTAGATACTAGCACCCGGAGGGTGCATATATTTACTAGTATATATAATAATTAATAAGATAAATATATAAAGGTTTTACATATCTATTTATTAGGTGACAAAGGAACATTCACAACCACATTGGTTTCATGCGAGGCAATCATCAGGTGAAGATGTTTCAAATAAACATCTTCACCTGATGATTGCATCGCATGAAACCAATATGGTTGTGAATGTTCCTTTGTCACCTAATAAATAGATATGTAAAACCTTTATATATTTATCTTATTATATTATATAACAGCTCTATTTTATATTGAGCACTCTACCAATAATACTGCCTTTGGTACACAATTCCAGCAAAAGCTGAAACAGTGACCATCTCACATATATAATATATATATATATATATATATATATATATATATATATATATGTCTTCGTGTATGCTTCTAAATTGCCCTGAAGTCAGTTGTTAACTGGGCTTAATACAAGACGGACTACGACTGGATTCTCAGCTACAAGTACACGATTGTTCCACCCAAGATTGCAAGGACTACAACTGGACTTTCTACTACTGTGACTGCACCCTTTTTCTACCATTGGATTTACCAATATGAAACCTAAGATGTCGACAAGAATCGCAACAAAACCACACAAAAATATTCAATTCTGCAAAATACAATGAATCCTCAAATCAAAGTAGAAACAGAAAATCTTGTATCCCAAAAAATCATCGTCTTGTTTTATTCTGAAATTCAGATAAGGAAATTCCATTTCATTACAAAACCCGGAAGGAATAATGTTGGAATATTTTTAGCATATAAGGTGTGCTACAATTCCCTACCTAAATTTATAGACTGGGCGAGATCACGTGGTTTATTCCTCCAGCCAATCAACAGCCATAATGTGTGGCTGATTCACTACTTAAACACTGATACTTTTATGGTCGACTTGCAAACCATTGACGAAGAAACTTACAATACTGAGGATTCTTTACCAGAGGATTACCAAGCATTTCCGTTGGACAAGCGCTCTTGCTTAAAGATTAAAGGATGACCCATAAGATTGTAACAAATAATATCATGGGAGGAGGGGGCATCTCCAGAACATAATTTCATTACAGATCTCATTTTACTGTGTTTTCGCCACAAAGAAATTATACGAGATTGATAAAAAATGGAAAAAATATTTTCGACAAAGTCAGCGCTACAAAATTAGTTAAAAAACACTAAGAAGCATTCATGGGACAATTTTTATTGTTGGAATGTGTTTTCTTTATATGTCAGGCACGTGGTGTAATGGTTGGAGTCTTAAGAAATGGAATCGTCGAACCGAGTTCAAATCATGGACCAGGCTGTTTGCATTTCGTATAGCACTAATACCCTTGGGAAAGGTAATGCAAACCTGTTAAACTACGCTTAAGAAATTGACCTTGTGTCGTATCCTTTTCATGTGGAGGGGTTGGTAAATATATAATTATTGTAATCCAACTATATCATCTGCGCATTTACTCAAGTAAATTGGAATACATATTCACCATATTGCAATTTTATTTAATATGTATCGACCTGTCCGCTGGGGCGTTAGAATGCACCGACTGCACCTCTGCAGAGAAGTAAGACTCCCCCAAATGGGGCCACCTGTTGTCCGTGGTTGGCAACCATAATGATTAAGGACGGAGTCTTTGTGGATGAGCAGTCCATGACCTGCAACACTCCACTTAAACCCTTACTTAGGCTAGACGGGCGGTCGGAGAGGGCCCCCTCCGATCAATCGGCTGGTCACGTCAAGCCCTAGCACCTATATGATTGCCCCAAACCTATTGCCCTTATGGCAAGCCCCAACATTTTTTTATCTTATGTGTGCTAGAATGCGGTGGCTGAGGGCCTACATGTCCTGGGAATGACGTTAAATTCTATCTGATGGTGAGGTTCCAGTTCTGGAGGTTTGGGGAATGTGGAGCACCCCTTCATCACTATTGCTCCCAGGTCCACTCTGACCCGTAGTGGTAGTACCTGTTAGGGTCCCATCTATGGGTTAAATAGAAAAATGTATTTATAAAAAGAAATTGAGTATCGATTAAGAATGAATTTATTTCAAAACTTTATCGGCATTAAATGACCCACCGAGGTTGATATGCCGTAAAACAAAACAAACAAACAAATCAACAAATATATATGCGTGTATGTATCAGGAATACTTGTTACTTCGAGCCGTAAACCTAAAGTCATTTAGTTATTTACTAAACTTAGCTAAATAGTAGCATAATACCCGAAGTATTGGAGGGGAGGCAATCAGTGAGGCTCGAACTCAATAACAATTGTCTGCTAATCAAGATTGTTAGCAATTACACGACACGAGGTGTCAAATCTGATGTCGTTTATCCGCTTCTTCAGCTGAACGACGTTTTCTTGCATGCGTTATGTAACGGTTGATGTTTGGACGAGGATGTTTGCGTTTCACTTCGCGTTAATGTCTTTGGGGAGGACATGAATGAATCCATTACCAACACTCACTTACCAGCCCACAAACCCAGCTGGATTCGGCCTCTGAAGAAATTAATCACGTGATCCCAGAGGGCCATCCCCCAGATAACACTTGTCCCCTTGATTTAAAGGGACAGGGCTGGGTTTATTGCTCGGTGCCTGATGCACCCCAAAGGAGGAATGCTGATGGTTCCACGTATTTTTTACGCTAGCCATCGCATGAACTTCGGTTTGTGCATGGCTTCCCAAATTTAAAAAAAAACCTCGTGTCGCATCCTGACCTGGTGGGAGGTTAAGAAATACCAACCCACAAACCAGTTATGGCAGACTGTCTGATAGAGAGGGATGACGAGTGGGAATCAAAGGAATCCGTGCTGTCGGCAAGCACTGGTGATGAGTAAATGTCGACTATGAATCCCGGCTATTCTATATAATCAGCTAGGAAGCGCGTGGTGTAATGGTTAAAGTCATAGGAAATGGACTCGTCAACACGAGTTCAAATCCTGGTAATTGCATTTCACTTAGCGCTAATACCCTTGGGAAAGGTATGAATTCTACTCTTCCTCCAGCTATGGGTAAATAGTAGGGTAGACTGGGCTCTTTAACCATGGTTAGGCAATCGGTCTAGGAGAAGGAAAACTCTGAATTCAACCTGTTAAACTCCGCTTAAGAAATTGACCTTGTGTCACATCCTGCTCGTGCGGAGGAGTTGGTATATATATATATAATCAGCTAGATAATTTCGTAACCAAGTTGCGTAAGACTGGGCATAAACATTCCTAATAGATTTCTTCTTTAACAAACATTGATGACGCGACAATATTAAGTTTCCCTTTAAATCTTTATTTCTTTTAAGTTCGATCGCAAGACATTGAAAAATGTTAATTTCTATTTGATGGGGCGGGGTGGGGGTTCAAACAATGTGATCAAAGCAAGTATTTACTTACATACCGTCATGTCAGTCGAGCACAATCATAAAGCAGATGTCACCAAACTACGGCCCGCGGGTCGCGATGTAATTTTATCAAGCCCGCCGACGGTACTTGAATTTGTTAAAACGTACGGAACGCGAGACGTTCTGATACCATTTAAATTTTAATATCATGTTAACCTTACTAAATCTTCATGGACTTGACTACTGTAGGTAGGTTACAAAATTTCGTGCGTGTAAGCATTTCACTTGTTACTTACGCGATCTCGAATTTTTACTTGTTGCGACTGCTTAAAAAACACAGGTAATTTTCAAAGAGTTATTGTGAAGCAACGAATAGGTCAAAAGTTATGAGACAAACATTTTTGGAAAGAGCAAATCCTATATTTTCAATATATATAATAGATTTTAATAAAATTACAATCTTTTTCTCAGAGCTTTCGTTCTGGCTAGCAAGTATTGAACACAATAATAATGTGGCCCGCGCTCATTATTTTTTCAATTATCCGGCCCACCGTGAAAAAAGTTTGGTGATCCGTTATAAAGGGAAACCACGCACAAACTGAGGCGCCTCAGACACTGTGCAATAAACCCAGCCCTGTCCCTTTAAATCAAGGGGGTAGGTGTTGCCTAGGGGGTGGGGTCACGCTGATATTGAATATCATACCGGTCCAATGCGAAGCCACTGGACGCAGGGGCATTAATTCAGGATCAAAGTAGCTCGCACGCACACAGGCATTCAAGTTAGTTAAACCAGTGGTTCTCGTCCCTTTCTTTTTACCCAATAACACATTTGATTCCATTTTATCTCTGGTTGCGCCCCATAACCATTCGATGTTTAAAACATCCCGTTGTATTTTTATAATTCAATATTATTAGGAATTGTTTTAAAAAATTGCTTTAAGTAGATGATATATTGCTACCGAGGTATATCTCATTCACTGAAAGCAATGCATAGTTAAAGCATCGACTGCTGTTGACAGATTATCGACCATTTGAAAATCTGATTTCTCTGATAAAATAAAAGTTGTAGCCGTATCAGTACTATTGTATGGCTGCACCACTTGAACTCTAACGAAACGCTTGGAGAAAAAGCTAGATGGGAGTTACACAAGGATGCTGCGTGTGGTTTTGAACAAATCCTGGAAGCAACGCCATACAAGACAGCAGTTGTACGACCACTTACCTCCCATCTCACAAACCACCCAAGCAAGACATGCGGGGCACTGCTGGTGAAGTAAGGACGAACTCATAAGCAATGTTCTCCCATGAACTCCTACAGGTGGACACACCAGTGTTGACCGACTAGCAAATACTAACATTCATCAGCTCTGTACAGATGCTGTCTCGAGTATTTAATTGGAGCGATAGCTGATAGGGACGGATGGCGGGAGAGAGAGCAAATGGAATCCATACTGTCAGCACGCCTAAATGATGATGATGTTAAAATATTTTGTATGTTGCAGAAGTATCCTTAATTTATTTCATATATATATATACAAGAACTTTATTTTTTACTAGCCAAATAAATGCGCCCTCCGAGCCCAAGTATTTGAGTTTTAATATAATTAAATATAATATTGAATTAGAAAGACTAATAGAATCAAATACAAATACAAAAAATATTACACTTATTTTTACTTTATTCTAATTGATTATAATATAAAATTATACATGATATTGCTTTTAATACGTTTGAGAATAAAACAATAATAAAAGAAATCAATAAAACCAGATAATTATTTATCAAACACTGTTTTATTAAAACTGGTATGCAAATTATTCAAACCATATACTATGTAAACATCTATTTCTTAATGATATATAATGCACATCGCAAGATTTTTAAACAGATTAATGGTATGGGCTGTTTTGAGGCAAATCTATCTCAGCTAGATCTTGATAGAGACATTGATAATAAATAAGATGCTAATTAAGATTAAATAGTGATTATTTAATAACTATTGAGAATATAACGTAAATAACTAAAGGAAGTGTAATGTTGGTGGTTACATAGTTTCGGTGGTTATTTCCTATAACTCCAACCTAAAAAAGGGGAACCACTCTGAATGTTAATTAATCTACCCATTATTTTCCCATTAAACTAACCCTAAACCCTAACCCTAAACCTAACCCCATCTTCTTTTATCATAGTAGATCAATAAATAAATAATTTATCAGTCAATCATAGTGGTTCCCCTTTTTTAGGTTGGAGTTATAGGAAATAACCGTTTCGGTTATAGATAGACAAACACACTATATCCATTATAATAAGATTTTAAAGAAAAGATACGACTTTAGTGCTACTTTATTCAATGCGAGTTTTGTAGTTGATGTTGCTCTGTTAGTTTTCTAATATTCGGCTCCAATGTTGGCAATGATAATCAAAGATCACCTCTTTTTACAATGTACCGTCGGTTACGATCTTTTGGCAGTAAGTTAGAGACACAACAGAAACCAGATTCAACAAGGTAAATCGATTGATATATTGATTGATTTTAACGGCATGACAACTCATCTAGAGTTATTTCATTCCTCGATGTTAGTGAATCGCATTTGTTGTATGTTGATATTTACATTTTTTGTAGTTATTTCTTAAGAGTATTTTTTTCACACACACACAGACAGTCCTATTGAATACAAATAATTTGCAAACATCAATTTGAACCATACATGGAATCCTAACGGGTACTACCATCCCGGGTGTGAGTGGCCCTGGAGGTAATGGCAATAAAGCAGTACTCCTCTCCAGAATTGGAGCCTCACTATGGGATGAAGTTTAGCCTGACAATGCTCGACCACACAAAAGGATCAGGACAAAGGAGAAAATCGCCTCAATCGGGTGGATAACTTTACCGCATCCTCCATACTCACCAGATTTAGTGCCTTCAGCCTATCATCTCTTTGGCCCTATGAAAGAGGGCTTGAGAAGCAAATAGTATGCCAGTGACGAGGAAGTGAAATCTATAGTGGAGAAGAGGTTCAGTCAACAGAATTTTACGGGGCAGACATACATGCTCTCATTCGAAGGTGGAAAATTGCTATTAAGAGAAACGGTGACTATGTGGAGAAATAGGGATGTGATCTACCTACAATATTAAACCTACAATATTATACATTATTTTGATGCATGATACATCTTCCTGTGTTAGTAATTATACCTGTCAACAAAATAGAATTACTTTTTGACTCACCCTCCTAAGTATGCAATGCCTGCAGGTTTGTTTATCTTTGCTATTCGCCTCTCACTGATTTGTTTTTCTTAAAATCCAAACAGAAAATAAACAAATTCCTGGAAAATCTGACAAATAAAAATAGCAGATACAAAAACACTATCTGTGAAACGAATACAGATTTACCCCCTCACTCAGCCAAGCCCCAAAAGATTTCACCCTCCGACTCAGCCGAGCCCCGCAAAAGTTCAAATAAAATTAAATAACAATGAGACTTCCTAACAATTAAAACCAATAGAAACGACGCTTATCTTGCAGACGACATTCAGGATGCTATGCAAAATTTGTTTCCTTTTCATTTTACAATGAGCAATAGTTATAAAAAAAAGGTTTGAACAACGGATTCTTTTATTTATAAATTATAAGTGGCGAGATCATTAGGTACCACCAATTTTCCCAGTGAAATTTACCCCCTATATTTAACACAATGAAACTTGTATAAAAGTTAATATTATCTTGAAAATATTTTGTCTATTCGAAAGAAGAAACATTAAAATAACTCCTGATGATTTTTAAACATTTTTCAAGTTACGGAAATAATGAAAATTATTAACGAAAAACAATGTTTACATTTTAGCACCGTTAAATCAATTGAAATTTAACGTAGCCAAAAACAAGTTATGACTAGAGGCTTTTTTTTAATTCTATGAAAAATCAATCAATGGTCCGATTTTCACGAAAGTTTCCATGATTATTTACCTTTTAATATAAATATATCTGAAATAGTTTGGGGTTTTTTAATATATTAGGGGAAATATGTTTACGAGGTCTACCCCCTCTATTTTATTTTATGAAATATGAAAAAAATAAACAGACAAAAAACGATTTTTACTTTTTTTTCTATAAAGATAAGAGTCTGAATAATTATATCAAAATATTTTTATAAGTTTCAATGCGAGAGCTTTTTAGTAAAAGAATCATGAATACAGAATTATGCTGAAAAATACCAATAAAGAAACTGACCGTGTTGTAAAAAAACGGACAGTTTTACTTATTTTTCAAGATAACAGGGAATAATTTTTCCCCAATCAATAATTTGATCTTTGAATTAACTGTTTTCCTTTGTAATAACACTCTATGTTCGTTATTTCTGATCACGTGACGTATTTTGGTGGTACCTAGAGATCATAGTTAAGATCTGGAATTAAACCTACAATATCACTTTGTCGGTGGGGATTATGATACTTTGATTGTACCCCTGCAATGAGTTAAGACCCCCCCCCCGTACTTCAGTTGGAGGCCGTGGTGTAATGGTTACAGTCGTAGGAAATGGATTCCTCGACCTGAGTTCAAATCCTGGACGAAGCTACAGTTTACATAGCGCTAATACTCTTGGGAAAGGTATGAATACAACTACTCTCCCTCCAGTTGTAGGTGAATAGTAGGACAGACTGGGCTCTTTAACCTTGGTTAGGCAACCAGTCTAGGAGAAGAAAAACTCTGAATTCAAACCTGCTTGGGGTGGTCACTACTAGAATAGGCTCAGGCCTACTTAGTGATCTATTTCACTAATAAAAACTAATAATACTTCACCCCAAGATGTTTGGTTTATATTTGGCTTTGAAGAGTGGGTTCTTTAAAACGTGTATGTGTAAGACACATATATATATATATATATATATATATATATATATATATATATATATATATATATATATATATATATAAACAAATTTTTGGTAGCTAAACTTGTATAAGATTTTGAAAAATAACGACATTTTATTGTGACTTTTAAACGATCTACCGGTCGTTACTTTTGACAAAGCACCGGTCGAAAGGGCCCTTAAGTTTCTTTTTTTTTTTCTCTTTCGAAAATAAAAGAAATTTGCTGATCGTTATTTTTCAAAATCTTATATATATATATATATATATATATATATATATATATATATATATATATAAAAAGAGACAGAGACAGAGACAGAGAGACAGAGAGAGAACGTTTGTACGAATATCAAACTACATCCCAATACGTGACACATCGCCAGTTTAACGAGTTGGACCGTGACGTGTACGCGTGTGTAAACCTAAATATAACCCCAATCCTCGCCACTTGTGCCATGTGGTCGAGGTTTGCCTATCTTTTTTTTTTTTTTTTTTGCTGTTGTTTCTTTTTGTTTTTGTTTTTTGTTTTGCTTTTTTTTTTTGTTGATTTTTTTTTCGTATCCTATCCAAAGACAAAAACACGCTTGAGGAAGATACACAGATACTACACTTTCAGAGGAATGTGCGTTTCTGTTCGAGATTTAATATCTACTACGTTTAGCAGGACACAAAGGCTACAAGAATTGAGGTACCCTATGAGAATCGAATTCGCTACAGTAGTAATGATGTAAGAGACTTAACTTGGTTGGTTTGGTTTGTTGAATTTTACGGCACGTCAACTCTTGTTGGGTTATTTTATGCCGAAGATGTTTTGTTCCATTCATGTTTGATGGGTATGAAAGTAAACAAACAATGTGTTTGATATGGCCTTAGCCGACAATTTTTGGGAAAATATGTGCTTAATTGAAGTCATACCTAATTTTGAAAATTAATTAGTTGATAATTAATGAATTAGGCGGGCATATCTGTTCAAATGTAAGGCTAAACAAATCGAGAAAAAGTCAATATATATATATATATATATATATATATATATATATATATATATTGACTGTTCTCAACTAGTTTCGACCTTAGATCATCGTCTGGAAAGAAATCTTTTCAGAAAGTTCTTTTTAAATTTTTAAAAGAGTTGATTTGGTTTTCAACTGACATCTATATATCTGCTGGAGGCGCGTGGTCTAATGGTTAGAGTTGTGGGAAATGTACTCGTCGACCCGAGTTCAATTCCTGGACGAAGCTATTTGCACATGGCTCTTATACCCTTGGTAAAGGTATGAATCCAATTCTCCCTCCAGTTATGGGTAAATAGCAGGGTAAATTAGGCTCTTTAATCATGGCTAGGTAACCAGTCTAGGAGAAGGAAAACTCTGAATGCAAACCTGTTAAACTCCGCTTAAAAAATTGACCTTGTGTCGCATCCTGCTCGTGCGGGGGGGTTGGTAAATATATATATATTTGCTGTCAGGACACCTAGCAATGAACTCTTCATTTTGGAGGTGTCATGCCCAGGACACCCCTTTTGGAGGGTTCTTACCCATCTGCAGAAGATAAAGTCAGGCCAAAGAAAGATTGTGACTATCAATTCTGGGTAGGTAATTTGCTGTCAAGATAACGTAGCAACTCCGAAGTGAAGAAATATTTTTTTTGTTTCAAATCCAAAGAATCTACGAGGTTTGCCAGAAAAGTTCCAGGACTGGTGTCACAAAAAATTTTTTTATTTCAAATCCAAACTACAAAGTAAATCCTCCTGGAGTCTAATGCACTTTCCCATCCTTCTCTGCCATGCTTGCATTTTCCCCTGTGAGGATTCTGTCGTCACGGCCTTTTTGATGTCGTGTAGAGCGTTCGGCTAGGAATCACAAGATTCCTGGTTCGATACCGGCCCTCGCCAACTCAGCGTATGAGTAGCACAGGGATCTGTGCGGTAAAGTGAGGAGCTGATGGTAGGTGTGGCGCTCCATCTCAGATGCTAAAATAATCTCCTTGGTCTAGCGCTAGTGAAAAGGGGATAGACTCCCTCGCTGATTGGCTGATACCGACATTAGGCCGCACCGACGACTTTACTTACTTACATCCTCAAAACGGGTTACCTTGATGACTCCCTTGAGCTTGGGGAAGAGGAAAAATCAAATGGAGCCAGGTCGGGCGAGTAGGGAGGTTGCTCCAGCACAGTGCTGTTCTTCTGAGCCATGAACTCTCGGATACTCAGGGCAGTTTGGGCAGGTGCATTGTCATGATGAAGCACCCACGAGTTGTCCTGCCACATCCCTCGCCTCTTCTCGCGCACTGAACGAAGCAAACGCCGCAATATCTCTTTGTAGATATGCTGGTTGATCGTCTGACCCTGTGGCAAAAACTCGCAGTGAACAATGACCCTCACATCGAAGAATGACACCAGTCTGGAACTTTTCTGGTATACCTCGTATATCCAATGTAGATGGGATCAAATATCTTAATTGATTTTCCCACCCCTTCACTCCCCCCCCAACATTTTAACGAAGCAGGTTTCCCTCTGATAAGAATTTCCCTAGAAATCTATAATGGCGTGGGGATGTAAAACATTTTCTCAGAAACATTTTCGCCGATCAATTTCTACTGTTTATTCTTAAAAGAAATAACAGATTTGGGCGAGTCAAATTTCATTCTGGTACTATAATTACTCTACCTCCTTGTGGCCGGGGGCTAAGAATGTGCTGATTATATCCCCTGCTGTAAGACCCCCCTCCGCAAAAGGTGTGGGTCCTGATGGTGAGGCTACAGTTCTGGAGATCTGAGGAGTGTAAAGTCAAGGCTTCGTTTCTATTATTCCCAGGTAATTACTGGAAAGTTACTACCTGTTAGAGTCCCATCTATGGGTCAAACATTATTCATATTCAATAAGAAAACTTGATGCCATAGAACTGTAAATTATTTGTATTAGAAATAGTTATTTCAAGCTATAATTGTTTACTAAGGATTATTATTATTATTATTATTTCATTCCTGTGGGGTTTTCACACCAGCGTTAGCTGATGGTATTTCACTGGAGTCTGAGTGACAACAAGTCTCCTCATGTCTCCAGGACTCTTCTGAGTATTCTAGCCGATTGTAACAATGCAGTATTCTGGATGGTCTCAATTCTTCCTCTGATTTCAGGTTCTCCAGTCTTTTTTGCAAGCTTTTTGGGACGGCACCAAGTGCACCAACTACAATTGGTATCACTTTGACTTTCATATTCCATAGCTTTTTCAATTCTCTGGCAAGGTCCAGGTATTTGTCCATCTTTTCGTTTTCCTTCATCTTCACCCTGTGGTCTGCTGGAACCACAAAATGGCTGGTCTCCTGGCTGGGATAGGGCGATCTGTCTTTATCTCGAAGTCCCAGAAAATTTTATGCGTTTCATTCTCAAGAACAAATTCTGGTTTATGCATATACCATTTTGTTGTATGATTAAAATTTAATTTTTTGGCATAATTCCCAGTGGATCACCTTCCGAACCCAATCGTGCCAAATTTTGTATTCCCGTTGTGCTAGTTTGCTACATTCGCTTAATACATGGTTCATGGTCTCATCTCTGTCACCACACAGTCTACATTTACTGTTTTGTTATGTCTTATCAATTTTTGCTTTGATATAATTTGTTCTTATGGCATTATTTTGTGCAGAAATTATTAGTGATTCAGTTTCTCTTTTGAGGTTTCCTCTTCTTAACCATGTCCAGGTCTTTTCATGTGCAACCTCTCCGATTTGTCGTTTGAAATGTCCATATAATTGTTTTTTCTTCCCATCTTTGTTTTCTAGTTTTCGTTGTTTTTCTGTATTACCTCTGGTGTTGTTGGCTGCCATGATTAATTTATCCTTGCTCTTTTTGGGGGGTATTCTTTGAGTCCTCGATGTTGGCAAGACCTCTTCCACCTTCCTTTCTTGATACATATAGCCTATCTGTCGTCTCTAGGGTGCAAAGCCTTGTGAATTGTCATTAATTTTCTAGTCCTTTGATCAATCTGTCGAAGTTCTTTTTTAGATCTTAACAAAGGGCCAGAGTATCTTATAATGGGAACGGTCTTGGTATTTATTCCTTTGATGAGATTTCTGCTGTTGAGCTTGGTTTCTAGGAGTTTCTTGTTCTTCTGAAGTATTCTTCTTTAACTTTTCCTTTCATCTCTGTTTGCATGATATTGTCTGCTTCTAAAATTCTTAAGTATTTGTAACTTTCTTTTTCATTAAGTGATTTTATAGAGTCCTGATTTGGTAGTTGTATTCCATCCATTAATTTTCTTTCACCCTGTTTTATTACAAGCATTGCACTTTTATTATTATTATTATTATTATTATTATTATTATTATTATTATTATTAGCAGTAGTAGTAGTAGTAGTAGTAGTAGTTTTTCACACTGCCATAGCCGGTGGTTCACTGGAATCTGAGTGACAGTAAGTCTCCTTGGGTTTCCAGGACTCTTCTGATTATTCTAGCGGATCATAACAGTGCTGTAGTTTGGATGGTCTCGATTCTTCCTCTGATTTCCAGTTCACCCAAATTCTTTTCCAGACCCCTGGGGATCGTTCATAGGGCACCAATTACAATTGGTACGACTTTCAACTTCATGTTCCACTGTTTTCTTAGTTCTCTGTTAAGGTCTAGGTATTTGTTTATCTTTTCGCTTTCTTTCATTTTTACATGGTGGTCAGCCGGGACGTCAAAATCCATGAGATGACTGGTTTTCTTCTTCTTGTCAATCAATCAATCAATCAATCAATCAATCTATATATATATAATATATATATATATATATATATATATGTGTGTGTGTGTGTGTGTGTGTGTGTGTGTGTGTGTGTGTGTAATAGAAAAAAACACGAAGTATTCCAAAAGATAGGTTTATTCTTGATGGTGAAGTCGACGTTATAACATTTCGGTTTATGCAACCTTCATCAGAACATGTGGTGAAATGTTGTGTGAAGATGGTGTGTGACAATATGAGAAATGCTGGTTGTATATGAAGAAGTATCAGTATCAGCCTGGCGCAGATTTCGGGACGGGGGTAACTAAGCTGATAGAATTGGTTAAAAGTAAACTAAAGTTGGAGTACATTTCTATGATGGAAATAAAACCATCTTTTGGAAAACTTGGTGTTTTTTTATTTATTCTACATACTGTCGAATGTATTATATATATATATATATATATATATATATATATATATATTTCGTCCTACCTTGTGCAAACAAATCAGACCTAGGCACTCGCTTATTTTATTGGGTGAGTGTCTGGGGCCTGGTGTTACTTAATGGGGATTTAAAACAATTTTTTTTCCTAACACCCTCTCATGTATATACCCATATTTATTATAAATTACAATTTGACTTTTAGTCGTCTCCGGCTGTATAACCTTGATGAGCAACCGGACGAAAGGGCCCTTGTTTTTATCAAATAAAACAATTTTTTTTTCTCTCTTCCTTTTTTTTTGTACTCCCTTGTTTAGATTTGCCTGTACCAAAAATTTATTCATATATATATATATATATATATATATATATATATATCGGGTTAACTCAGTCGGTAGAGCGTTCGGCTAGAAACTGCAAGGTTCTCAGTTTGATACTGGTCCTCGCCAACTCAGCGTATGAGAAGAACAGGGAACTGTGCGGTAAAGTAAGGAGCTGATGGTAGGTGTGACGCTCCACCTCAGACGTAAAAATAATCTCCTTGGTCTAGCGCTAGTGAAAAGGGGATTGGCTCATACCAACTTTAGACCACCCCGACGACTTTACTTATATATATATATATATATATATATATATATATATATTGAGAGAGAGAGAGAGAGAGGGGGGGCATTATATGCATTTACCCCCTTACCCACATGAGCAGGTTGTAGTAAAAGGCCAATTGTAACCGGATTTAACAGGTTTGAAATTACTTTTCCTTCTAGACCAGTTTCCATAAAGTACTATTTTCCCATAGCTGGAGGGAGAATAGTTGAATGCATACCTTTCCCATTATACAACGGTCATTATAAATACGATAAATGTAAGTATTTCAATGTAGATTAGGATTAAACTTCTCTGTATATTTTCAGATCTTACAACAGCCGATGATTTAATACCAACGACCACCGAAGAGTTACCATCGACAGCCACAGATAAAACAATCTCACAACCATCCAAGAATAACTCTCTGATACCTGTAAAATACACGCTAGAGTTCGAACCAGAGCACCCATCATCTGCTGGCAGCGCATTCAGTGGTTTCCTACAGTTAGAAATAAAATGTCCAGAACAAACAAAGATCCTTATCTTGGACAGTCAAGGAATCGATGTGGATAAACAAAGCGTCAGGATACGACGCACAACTGACAATAAAGAAATCGAATTTGAAATGGAACCAAAAGAGGAGACAATAGAATTCAATTTGAAGAAAGAAAATTTCGAACCTGGTAACCATTACTTGATTTTTATGAATTACACGGGAATTATCAGTAGAGGAAGCAGAGGAATTTCAGCCAGCCTGAATAGCAGCCTGATCACGTAAGTAGAAAGAGTTTCTTTTCATATTGGAACATCCATAGATAAAAATACTTCCCAGTACAGATTTCTTTTAAGACTAGACGATCCTAAAAATCGTTAGGTTCCCATTGTTGCAGATATCCATGATGCTGCTGATGCATTTCATGGTTAACAGCCGTCTATGATGATATTGATGCTTCTATTTAGGAAGGGCCGGGGGATTCTAATTAGCAGTTCATAGTGACCAGTTGTCTATGATTATATTGATGCTTATATTTAGAAAAGAGTGAAGGATTCTAATTAGCATTTCATAGTTAACAGTTGTCCATAATTATATTGATGCTTATATTTAGGAAGGGATGAAGGATTCTAATTAGCAGTTCATAGTTAACAGCCGTCCATGGTGATATTGATGCTTCTATTTAGGAAGAGCCGAGGGATTCTAATTAGCATTTCATAGTTAACAGTTGTTCATGATGTTACTGATGCTTCTACTAAAGAAGGGCTGAAGGATTCGAATTAACGTTTTATAATTTTCTTCGTCATATCAAGAATATTTGATTGATTAAAAATGATGTTCAGTGCGTATTCAGGCCCCTCAGAACTATCAATTAATTAGTCTGCCTCACTATTTACTCCTAGTTGGAGGGAGAATGGTTGGATGTATACCTTTCCCAAGAGTATTAGCGCCATGTGAAATGCAAATAGCCTCGTTCAAGATCTGAATTTGGGTCACCGTGCCCACTTCCTAAGACGATAACCATTACACACGCGTGCCTCCTCATCATTAAAATTGTTTCTCATTGCATGCATTGTTTCGGTAAGTTGACCCCCTATGATTCCCCTAGCATATGTCACATCCTAATAACTTCTAGGCATATTATAATCCTAGACGGGTTGACATGTCATTAAAATCAATCAATTAATGAATGAATCAGTTATTGGTAAAATAATAATTTTCTTCAAGAATGTTTCTCTGCGTTACTTTCATCCCCTGTGCATTAAAAGTTTCCGATGGACAAGGCTTTTATAGACGGGTCGACATGCTGTTAAAATCAATCAATCAATTATATATCATATACATATATACCAACCCCTACACACGAGCAAGATGTAAGGCAAGGTAAACTTCTTAAGCGGAGTTTAACAGGTTTAAATTCGGAGTTTTCCTTCTCCTAGACTGGTTGCCATACCAAGGCTAAAGAGCCCAGTCTACCTTACTATTTACCTATAGTTGAAGTGAGAATAGTTAGATGCGTATTTTTTCCAATGACATTAGCGTGAAATGAAATGAAAACGACCTTATCTAGGATTTGAACTCGTGTTGCTGATTCCATTTCCTACAATGATAGCCGTTGTATGAAGTGCGCATCCGTATTCACAGTTAGTGAAGAGGTGATACAGAACAAGTCTTGCGTGATTTGATATCCACTTCCCATAGAAACCACGTCGAATTATTTATCTTTTATCTATACTACGTGCCCGTGGTTCGATGAAGGACCAAGGATTTGATTAATTGATTGATTGATTTTAACGGCATGTCAACCTGTCTAGAGTCATTTTATGCCTATGCTTTTATGCTTATGGACTCGCATTCATTGTACTTTCATATTTGCATTTTTTGTGTAGTTGTTTCGTAAGAGGCTTTTCGAGCATGGTCTTATCAAATGGAAATGATTTTTAAACTGACTAGCAAATATATGCACCCTTCGGGTGCAAGTATTTAAGTTTTAATGTAATAAATATTATATTAAATTAGAAAGGCTAATAAAGCTAAATAAGAATGCAGATAAAAAGATTTGGAACAGAGGGGGTATAATCGAAAAATAGAACAAATGAAACTTACTCTTCAATCACTCTTATCTTTCATTGTTATTTTTTCTAATTTAAGTATTTAGTTAAAAGAGGAAGTAAAGAATAAAATGACAGTTATTTTTTATTATTAATAAATTTCATTTAAGATCTATTGAAGAGATTTTTGCTTATATTCATTAAAATAAAACCAAACAATTAGAAATCAATAATACTAAGCACATATTTATTAAAATCACATTTTTAATATCAATATGCAAATTAGCCTTCCCGTTCACACTGTAAACCGTTATTTTGTTGTATATATCTTATTATAATGGAGATTGTTTGCTTTTCTGTCTGTAACCGAAACTATATCACTACTCAAGTCACAATTCCCTTTGTTATTTACGTCACATTCTTCATGATTTTATTTTTATCTAAACCTCAATTTCTAATAAAATTGTTTTACATTATTAATACTGTTAATCATATCTACAAATGAATAATATGCAATTGTATTTATATATACACTAGCAGTTTACAGTGTGAACAGGAAGGCTTATTTGCATATTGAAATTAAAAATTTGATTTTAATAAATATGTGCTTAGTATTATTGATTTTTAATCGTATGGTTTTATCTTAATGAATATGATCAACAATCTCTTCAATAAATCTTAAAAGAAATCGATTAACGAGAAGAAATAATTCTGATTTTATTCTTTACTTCCTATTTTAACTAAGTTATTAAATTAGGAAAATTTAGTAATGAAAGACGAGAGTGATAGAAGTGTAAGTTTCAGTTGTTCTATTTTTCGAGTATACACCCCTCTGTTTCAAATCATTTTATCTGCATTCTTATTTAGTTTCATTAGCCTTTCTAATTTGATATATTCTATTACATTAAAACTTAAATACTTGCACCCGGAGGGTGCATATATTTGCTAGTAAATATAATTGCGTGTTTTTAGTATGTTGATATGATTAACAGTATTAATAATATAAAACAATTTTATTAATAATTGAGGTTTAAATAAGAAAAATAAAATCATTGAGAATGTGATGTCAATAACTAAGGGAATTATGACTTGAGTAGTGATATAGTTTCGTTTACAGACAGAAAAAACACAATCTCTATTATAATAAGATATATTTGACCCATAGATATGACACTAGCAGGTACTAACACTCCAGGCCAGAGTGTACCTCGGAATAATGGAAATGAAGGGATACTTTACACTCTCCATATCTCCAGAAGTGGAGCCTTATCATCAAATGTGCCATACCCAGGACAAGACGTTGGAGTGTAGGGTCTTACTCCTCTGCAGGGAATACAATCAGCGTATTGTACGATCTATCAACAGGGTGAGGACCAAAGATTTCATGAAGGGATCGATGGTCTAAAAAGCTTGAGGATCCCTGTTTTAGACTTATAACTAAACCAGTCGATCCAGAAAAAGAAATAACAACAAAATAATAATATTAAAAAAAACAACAATAATATAATAACTGTAGCCTCCTCTCTTGTAAATCAGTGTTTATGGTGAGTGGGGTTGGTTACAAAGGCCATGGGACATGACCCAAAAGATGATGACGAAGTTCAACTAGGGAATCGCTTATCTGAGTGAGACTGCTTTTTTTCAGCAACGCCATTCAGATACCAACGTTCAAAAAAAATAAGCGCTTCGCGTGTCATAGCAAAACAGGCCAACACTTGGTAATCACTAAGATCTGGTCAGAAAGTTAAACTCGTACGTTTGAACTAATTAGGGAGGTGAATAATCAAAGGTCACTTGAGACGCTGATAAGAGGTTGTTTTCTTTTCTTTCTTCTTCTTCTTCTTCTTCTTCTTCTTCTTCTTCTTCTTCTTCTTCCATTGAGGTCATAGTTGTTGCTTAATTACAGTTTGACATTCTTCAGAAAATTCTTTGTGTGATTGCTTATTCATACTTTCAAATTTTCAAAAATGAACCATAAAAGCGTTTTTCTAATCCTTGTATTCTGGTTTAGTTGTGGAGAGGGGGGCACTATTCATATAACGTGTCTTGGGCAGAAATAATCGGGTGGAGCCCATTCTTCTCCAGGTCTACAACTAGTGTGAATTCAGTTTTTCTTTTTCTCTGCATTTTTTAGATGAGGCTTGATAATTTGAATTATTTGGATTATTCGGACTATTTTATTGTTATCTACACAACGTTTCAGTCGATGTGTCCTCCGGCCTTCTTCAAGTATTTCTTATCGGACTCGGGACCTTCTCTAACTCGGGAACCTCCTCCTTGAAAGTGGTAACCTTCTATTCGAACTCGGGGATCTTCTTATCGAACTCGGGAACTTTCATGTCGTAATCGGGATCATTCACGGAACTGCGAACTTTTTCGAACACTTTTTCTTCTCCTAGATTGGTTGTCATACCAAGGTTAAAGAGCCCTGTCTGTCCTACTATTTGCCAATAGCTAGAGGGAGAATAGTTGAATTCATACCATTCCCAAGGTCATTTGCGCTATGTGAAATGTAAACAGCCTCGTTCAGGATTTGGACTCGGGTATCTCTGAGTACACTTACTACAAAAATAACCTTTACGCCACTACTGATCACTACCATTTTATTTCCTACGAACGGTGAATATACCACATATTCTATTATAAAGTTCCTGATAATTCAGTTGCACTTTCTTTTAACAAAAAAGTTTCATCTACTAAAAAAATTCCCAACCCAACAAGAAGGTAAATTGAACTCTTCAATGAAACGTAACAAAAATCAATTCGTTAATTCATGAATAATAATCACAAATAAAAGAAAAAAATATTCCCAAAATTATTTTCATTGTAAGATTTTCTCCAAAGTTTCTCCCAAAATATATGAGTTGAAAAGACCACCACTCGTGTTTCTCATATTTCAAAACTTTAATGTCGCGGGCACTGATATTAACTTTCAGGAAACTCCTCCGTTGCCTATACTGGACAACTGAGAAGCCCAAGACCGCAACGGTCTTAAAATAACTGACCCACTGGGTGCTGGACAGGAGCCCAAAAGAGAGATGTCTTGGCACAAAGAGTGTCAGTGTCCAAAAGTCCGCTGGTCCGCTACTCAATAGACCCCCAATAAAACAGCAACAGTAAGTCCCTAAGTTTCAGCCAATCAGAAGCAAGCAGACCACTTACTGCAACAATTTCTAATTATCAACCTTAGTCCCATAAAAATACTTACACATACTTTATTTACACAATGAAAATAGAGAATAGTTTGTTCCTCTTTTCAGTGAAATTCTTTTAAGAATAAAATTTTCAAATTCTCCAGATGAGATAAAAAGGTGGGAAGATTTAGTGTCGATTACCCAACATTCATTTCATCTTTAACAAAGATAATTTATATTCTATTCATCTTATTTAAGGCAGAGCATGACGTAAATGTCATTTCCTTCGTCAATATATATTTACCAACCCCTCCGCACGAGCAGGACGTGACACAATGTTAATTTCTTAAGCGGAGTTTAACAGGTTTGAATTCAGAGTTTTCCTTCTCCTAGACCGGTTGCCTAACTACGGTTAAAGAGCCCAGTCTGCCCTACTATTTATCCATAGCTGGAGGGAGAGTAGGATTCATACCTTTTCTAAGGGTATTAGCGCCAAGTGAAATGCAATTACCACATCCAGGATTTGAACTTTAACCATTACCCCACGTGCTTCCATGTGAATTCGCCAAGATGAATTCCACTTCATTGATGCTGGTAGCTTTTTGATTTAGTGCGTTCTGGGACGCACATATTTGCTTTGAATGAGACCCAGGGAAAATTTGTGGGTTCCAACAAAAGCCGTCTAAATCCTACTTTGTAACCTATCTTGTGTAATTCGTTTCTAAAAAAAATATTGAAATGTATTTACAGTTAGGTTGAAATGGTGAGGGAAGAAAAAAGAAAAACACTGGGACGCATGGATACGATTTACTGCGTCCTATTATATTTTTGTGCGTCAGCAGGGACGCACAACGCGTACCTATCAGCATCTCTGCACTTACAGACATTTTTTCTATCCTTCAAAATACGTAATTAGCAAAGAATGGTCGTAAAAAAAGCAGATTCAATAGACGCCACTTCCTTTCTGCAGCAATTCAACAACACGAACACAGGAGAATCTATTAACCATTCCTTCAACATCAATGAGTCCACTTAATACCACAGATAATCTTAATTCCTATTACTAATCCTATTAACTGTTCTATGAGGTCTAGAACTAGGTACAGAGGCTGGGATTCCAATAGCCGAATCAGCAGAAACTCCAAAAAGATTCTCCGGATCAGTGAGTTCTTCAGAGATCCGATGTGAATGAGTAATAGACAACTCTAAAGGAAAAACGTGTTTAATAGAATGCTCCTGGGGATTAATAAAGACAGATTTTATGTATGTGTCTTTTCCAGGTGTAACTGGAATCACTCCCACCTATAGACCAGAGACAGGTCGAGATTTGGCTGGATTCTTAATAAGCACCATATCGTTTACCCCAGGGGCGTTATTTCGCTCAATCTAAGGAGATACTACTCATGCCATAAGCTTCTAAATCTCTGCAAAAAGAAATTGAATTTTTTTCAATCACACCTGCTAAGAAGTGCTTTAAAAAAAATTCGCTCGTTTCTATAAGAATAATGCTACTCTAGTTTTTGTTTGTTGTTTTTGTTGTATTTTTTTCTTGTTTTCTTATACAGATCACTAATTAGAACTGAGCCTATTCTAGTAGTGACCACCCAAGCAGATTTAACCAAGGTTAAAGAGCCTAGTCTGCCTACTATTTACCCATCGCTCGTTTCTATAAGAATAACGCTACTCTAGTTTTTGTTTGTTGTTTTTGTTGTATTTTTTCTTGTTTTCTTATATAGATCACTAATTAGAACTGAGCCTATTCTAGTTGTGACCACCCCACGCAGATTTAACCAAGGTTAAAGAGCCCAGTCTGCCCTACTATTTACCCATAGCTTGAGGGTGAGTTGTCGGATTCATACCTTTCCCAAGGGTATTAGCGCTATGTGAACTGTAGCTTCGTCCGGGATTTGAAATCTGTAAGTGCGGTGGGTGGGGTTGTACGAAAGTTAACCGCATTCTGTATATCGGATAAAAACAGTGAGATGTTCAAAATAAAGTGTTGATGACGCAGTCTGTCCCCCCCCCCCCGATGAAAGATTGCCTGTGTTCTGCACAGTGTAAAACTGCCGGATTCTCGTGCGCTGGAATTTGCATGCGAACTTTATGAATTGCAATAAATCGGGCAGGATCTTTTGGGTGAGGGACAGTTTTGAAAATCCAGTGTTCGACGGAGCCAGTGGAAGGCGTTCAATGAAATAGAAAATCAGGATTACATTTCAGTGACAGGTGTTTGCTAACCAAGTAGAAATAGTTATCTTGGAGGCCGTGGTATAATGGTTAGAGTCTTAGGAAATGGACTCGTCGACCCGAGTTCAAATCCTGGACGAAGCTACAGTTCACATAGCGCTAATACCCTTGGGAAAGGTATGAATCCTACTCTCCCTCCAGCTATGAGTAAATAGAAGGGCAGACTAGGCTCTTTAACTTTGGTTAGGCAACCAGTCTAGGAGAAGGAAAACTCTGATCTCAAACCTGTTAAACTCTGCTTGGGGTGGTCACTACTAGAATAGGCTGAGTCCTCATTAGTGATCTATTTCACTAATTTAATACTAACTAATTTATCCTTCATAAAGTAACTTCTACCATCCCACCAAATTATAAAGACATATTTTTACCATCTTTATAAGGCGTTTCTACACATACATTCAAACCAAGCTGAATACAAAGGAATGGTAAGGTGTTCTATGTTGAAAGTTGTAAATTTCCCTTCAACTACATCAGATACATGCAACTTTGTATTATTCGGACTATTGTCCTCATCTTCATTATCATCTGTATAACATTTCCGCCTATGTGCCCTCCAGCCTTCCTCAGTTATTTCTTGGCGGACTTGAGAACCATCTTGGACTCAGGAACCTTCTTGTAATCGGGAGCTATCCCAGAACTTTGAACCTAACCCTTTATTCAGTCCACGGGGGTATCCTGTTCTCATTCCGCTAACCATAGCTGGGGTACAGGTGTTAAGCTGTGTCAAATATGATTCTATGTTACTGCTGCCCCTGACCAGGATTGAACCTGCAATCTAGATAACTGTCACTTAGAACTGTCTTAACCTAACTCCTTTATCCACTAGGTTATGAATCCAATTGTACAGATAACAATGAAGATGAGGACAATAGTCTGAATAATACAAATAATACTAATTATCAAGCCTCATCCTAAAAATATTCCGAGAAATAGTATACATGCAACTGTTTGATCAGATTTTATCCAGCAATAAACCACCAGGCATTGTCAGAATATATATGAGAAGGCAACCCATACATATTTTTAAAAAATCTGATTATACCTAGAATCCCCTGAATGAGTAGAAATATCATTCACTGATTCCAATTGTTTATCTCTCACATTAAAACAAGTGGCTTACTACCCATGAGAGCCTTACTCTTTTGCTCCTAATAGAACAGCAGCAGTAAGCCCTTAAGCTTTAATCAATTAGACATCTTACTGCAACAATTTCAAATAATCCAATATGATCCCACAAAAAATAATTACGCAAACTTTATTCACAATGTAAATAGTGAATCGTTTGATCGTCATTTCAGTAAAATTCTTTTAAGAATAAAATTTCCAAGAATCTGTTGTTTTTATATTACAAAATTAGTGAATATTGAAGTCAGTCAGTATACTGATGGTTTGAACAACAGCCACTGGCTAAGCACAACTGCCAGTGCCCCAAGATAGCTGGTATTTATGGAAGTCAAGAATAGTCCATTCATGTATTTGGGTGATTCCATTCCTTGAATCCTGATTGGCTGCTTGGTTTCTATGATGTTATGAGGCTTCATAAATACCCTATCATTTTGCAGTAGTATTGCGACAAGATAGATTCGTATTCAGTTACAACTACTTGTTGCCTTGTCTTACCAATTCAATGGTAATTGGAACTTAGTGTGATTATTCTACAGTGAAAAGTTCATTTAAGAATGTTGTTATGTAAAGTTAATGTCATGAATAGATTTGATAATTCTATATCTTTTCTTAGTCTACTCATATTCTTTATTCATAAAAAATTTTAATTTTGAATAAACTTACAAGACCAAGAAGATTCCTAAATGAAATATTTTTAGTGAATTTTGGACAAAACAGGATTTTTGGGGGTGTTTTTTATAATAAATGTAAAATAAAGTCATCGGCGGTGACGGTGTAGCCTATTGTCAGTATCAGCCAGACATCAAGTGAGTCTATCCCCGTTTCGCTAGTGCTAGACCAGGGATATTGTTTTTGCGTCTGGAGTGAAGTGTCATACCAACTGTCAGCTCCCTACTTTACAACATAGAAGCTGTGCTACTCATGCAATGAGTTGGCGAGTACCGGTATTGAACCCTGAACCTTGGGGTTCTGAAGCGGATGATCTACCGACTGAGCTAAATCAGTCCATCCTTTAGTAGTTAATATATTATACTTACTTCAATTAAATAAAATAGCTAAAAGTGTAAAAGTAAAACTTTCTTTGAATCTCTAGAGCCAACTATATTAGAAAACTAGTGAAATCTCAATCTGGAAGTAAATTGTTGCCTCCCCCTCACACACACACACACCAGATTTTGGTTTGCCTCAACAATTAGTCGGCCTTTTAATATAGAATGGGATGTTTGTTTGTTTGTTTTGTTTTGTTTTACGGCATATCAACCTCAGTGGGTCATTTAATGCCGATAAAGTTTTGAAATAAATCAATTCTTAATGGATAATACAATTTTGTTTATAAACTCATGTTTTTCTATTCAACCCATAGTTGGGACCCTAACAGGTACTATCACTCAAGAGCAATGGTGATGAAGGGGTGCTCCACATTCCTCCAAAACTGGAACCTCACCATCAGATAGAGTTTAACGTCATTCCCAGGACATGTAGACCCGCAGCCACCGCCTTCTAGCATCCATATGATAAAAAGGGGTTGGGGCTTGCCATAAGGGCAATAGGGTTGGGAAAATCATATAGGTGCTAGGGCTTGACGTGACCAGCCGATTGATCGGAGGGGGACTCTCCAACCGCCCGTCTAGCCCAAGATAGGGCCAAAGTGGAGTATTGCATGTCATGAACTGCTCATCCACCTGGGCTCTATCCTTAAGCATCACGGGTCGCCACCCACGGCCAACAGGTGGCCCATTGGGGGAGTCTTACCCCTCTGCAAAGGTGCAGTCAGTGCATTCTAACGCCCCAGCCGACAGGGCGGAATGGGATGTTTGTAATGCATACAAGGTCTATTTAACAATATGCAAGACTACAATATGCAAACACTACAATGGCAGATTGATAAACATATCCACAATCTCACATTTTAAAAAAAAACTCAATCATAAAACAGGCAGTCGGAGAGGCCCCCTGCGATCAATTGGTTGGTTATGTCAAGCCCTAGCATCTATATGATTGCCCCAATCCTACTGCCCTTATGGCAACCCCCAATTCTTTTTATCATATATGCGCTAGAAGGTGGTTGCAGTTTTTGAGTTTGCCTACACGATTATTCGGCCTTTTAATATAAAACAGGATATTTGTAATGCTTACAAGGTCTATTTAACAACATGCAAGATTGTAATTTTCAAAACTCAAATGTTGACATTTTCAACTGACCCAAATTCTTTAGTTGGCATAAAAGTTTATTTACATTTGATTCACATAACAAAGAATCCAGGTGATACAGTATCACCAAGAAATAAGGACATAACTAAAGAGATTTTTAAGAAAATGTTTTTCTCTTCTAAACCAAATATATAGTTGAACATTATAAAATCAAAATTGAATATTAAGTATTATTTATTACTAACCTCAATAGAATTGAAACAATTTAACTAAAAATATGAAAATGTAGCAGTTCAAAATAAATACAGGCCATATTATAAAATTGAATATTAAGTATTATTTATTACTAACCTCAATAGAATTGAAACAATTTAACTAAAAATATGAAAATGTAGCAGTTCAAAATAAATACAGGCCATATTTATAAAATTTTGTTTAGGATCTCTGGGGAGTGTGGAATCGCCCCTTCATTGCCATTATTCCCAGGTTCACTGAGGAGCAATAGTACCTGTTAGTGTCCCATCTATGGGTCAAATTCAGTCATTTACTAAGGATTATGGTAATTTATGAGGAAGTGCGTCCCGGTCTCCTGCCTCAGAAATTGCTACCCAGTGACTATTAAAATAATGTCTCCAGCTATGTCATCTCGGTGGTGTTACTTGAAAGAAAACAACCAACTTAGGGCGTTAAATGTATTTTTTGTCGTAATTCTTATTTATTTATAGAAATTTGTCGTAATTCTTGTTTAGATATGAAGATGTATATCTATCTATCTATCTATCTACCTCAATTTGTTTATTTTTTACTTTGTTTATATATATCTATCCACCCATCTCCATTTATTCACAAAGAGAAGCCCCCCCACTCTAAAATACATTTAACGCCCTAAGTTGGTTGTTTTCTTTCAAGTAAAACCGCTGAGACAACATAGCTGGGGGACGTTATTTTAATAGTCACCGGGTAGCAATTTCTGAAGCAGGAGACCAGGTCACACTTCCTCATAAATAACCAGGATTATTATTGTTATTTACTTGAAAATACAACTGTGTGCAAATTATTTATATTAGATAGGAATATTGATATCATATTACGATGTGCAAAAAAAGACACCCCTCAAAAAAAAAAAAAAAAAAAAAAAAAAACTCTTAATCAACTACACAAAAAAATGTAAATATGAATTTACAATGAATATGATTCACTAACCTCTAGGCATGAAATAACCCTACATGGGTTGACATCCCATTAAAATCAATTAATCAATCAGTGAGTCAAGTTGAAATCCTGGATGAAGCTGTTTGCACTTCACTTTCACATTACTGCCTTAGAGGAAAGGTTTGAATCTAATTCTTCTCCCCCCAGCTATGGGTAAATAGAAGGGACATACAGGGCTCTTTAGCCATGGTACATCAAATGGTCAAGAAGAAGGAAGGCTATGTATTCAAATCAACCGTAATCTGGTGAAAAAAAAATTGACCTTGTGTTGCTTCCTGCCCTTGGTGGATGGGTTGGGTAAATGCATAATATTATAAATATCATAATATTGTCAATAAATCAGTCCCCTTTGTTGTAAGTGGTTTCAAGATAAGTATATAGATAAGGAGAATGTTTTCACAAGTCTTTCTCACTTGAAGATTAAAGAAACACTATAATTACAGATTAATAAACATATCCACAATCTCTCGTAAAAAACTCAATCATAAAACTGGCAGTCGGAGTGGCCCCCTACGATCAATTGGCTGGTTACGTCAAGCCATAGCATCTATATGATTGTCCCAACCCTATTGCCTTTATGGGAACCCCCAATCCTTTTTATCATATATGCACTAGAAGGTAGTGGCTGAGGGTCTTAATGTCCTAAGTATGATGTTAAACTCTATTTGATGGTGAGATTCCAATTCTAGAGCCCTGGAGAATGTAGAGTACCCCTTCATCATCATTACTCCCAGGTCCACTCTGACCCGGAATGGTAGTATTTGTTAGTGTTCAATCTATGGGTTAAATAGAAAAAAATATGAGTTTAAAAAACTGTTTAAAAAAATTGAGTACCCATCAAGAATGAATGAAATGAAAACATCTTCCGCATAAAATGATCCAACACAGGTTGAGATGCCGTAAAACCCAAACAACCAGCCAACTCTCATAACACTGCTCCGATGATGGGGGCTTAGATTATACTAACTGTATCCCTTGCAGAATACCCCCACCCCCACCAAAAAAGGGGTGCCCTGGTTATGACTCTAAATTTGGTGAAAATTTATGACTTAGCATTTGGTGGTGTGGCTCCAGTTCTGAGGAGTGTAGAGGATCCCTTCATTGCCAATACTCCCAGATTCACTCTGACCTGGAGTGGTGGTACCTGTTAGGTATATCTAGGAGTCAAATAGATCTGTTTAAAAATTATTTGTACTTGATAGGAATACTTGATACTATATAACTAAATTATTTGTATTAAGAATAGTGACTTGAATCTATAATTGTTTATCATTATTAGTTACTTGAAACTATAACATTTGTGTGTAAAACAAATGACCACTATTAAATAGGAATAATTACTTGAAACCATATAATTATTAGTATTAGATAAGAATACTTGATATTATATAACTGTGCAAAAAACTCTTAAGAAACCACAACACAAAAAATGTAAATATAAATGTACAATGAACACAATTCACTAACCTCTAAGCATAAAATAACCCTAGATGGGTTGACATGCCATTAAAATTAATCAATCAATTATTAATAAATGTAATGAATCTTAAATTGATGAAAATTCACCCATGGATTTCTAATCATCATCTCAGCAAATGTCTCCGATACAACCATTCCATGGAAAATAAAATTTATCCTTGGACATTTCCACCAATACAATTTACCTGTTGTTCTGCATTTTCTGCAAATTATTTTTGGAATGTGTGTGGGGGGATCTTGATCTTTCTCAGCTACATAAATCATCTTCTAATCCCAAGATTGTAACACCCTTATGAAAGTCACTAAGAAAAAAAAATATCCTAAAATATCATACCTGTTCCAGTCAATTAAATGTCACCTAGCACCACCAAAATACAAAAGAACATATGAATGCATTTTTTGGATTATTTGGACTGTTGCCCATGTCTTTATTGTTAAATACTCAACGTTTCAGCTGATGTGCACTCCAACCATCTTCAGGGTTGTTTTTCTCAAACTCGGGAACCTTCTCTTCGAACGCAGGACCTTCTTGTTGAGTTTGGGAGCCTTCATGTTGTAATCAGAAGCCTTCATGGAACTTCAAACAGAATTCTTTATTCAATCCACAGGGTTAGACTGTTCTCATTCCGTTAAGCATGACAAGGTACAAGTGTTAAGCATTCTATGTTATTATCACCCTTGGGCAGGATTGAACCTGCAACATAGAGACGGTTGTCACTTAGAACTGAATTAACTCAACCCTTTTATCCATTGCGTCATGTGTCTAACAATAAAAGGCAATAGTCTGAATAATCTAAATAATCCAAATTATCAAGCCTCATCTCAAAAATTCAAATAGAATGCATTTTTATTCATAAAATTGGTTAAGAATTGCTAACAATGCAATCTGATAATCAAGCTAATTAAATATTGGCAAGTAATACTAAGAAAAGAACAACTTTTTTTTGCATCATGTGTTTAACAATAAAAGGCAATAATCTGAATAATCCAAATTATCAAGCCTCATCTCAAAAATTCAAATAGAATGCATTTTTATTCATAAAATTGGTTAAGAATTGCTAACAATGCAATCTGATAATCAAGCTAATTAAATATTGGCAAGTAATACTAAGAAAAGAACAACTTTTTTTTGCATCATGTGTTTAACAATAAAAGGCAATAATCTGAATAATCCAAATTATCAAGCCTCATCTCAAAAATTCAAATAGAATGCATTTTTATTCATAAAATTGGTTAAGAATTGCTAACAATGCAATCTGATAATCAAGCTAATTAAATATTGGCAAGTAATACTAAGAAAAGAACAACTTTTTTTTGCATCATGTGTTTAACAATAAAAGGCAATAATCTGAATAATCCAAATTATCAAGCCTTATCTCAAAAATTCAAATAGAATGCATTTTTATTCATAAAATTGGTTAAGAATTGCTAACAATGCAATCTGATAATCAAGCTAATTAAATATTGGCAAGTAATACTAAGAAAAGAACAACTTTTTTTGCATCATGTGTTTAACAATAAAAGGCAATAATCTGAATAATCCAAATTATCAAGCCTCATCTCAAAAAATTCAAATAGAATGCATTTTTATTCATAAAATTGGTTAAGAATTGCTAACAATGCAATCTGATAATCAAGCTAATTAAATATTGGCAAGTAATACTAAGAAAAGAACAACTTTTTTTTGCATCATGTGTTTAACAATAAAAGGCAATAATCTGAATAATCCAAATTATCAAGCCTCATCTCAAAAATTCAAATAGAATGCATTTTTATTCATAAAATTGGTTAAGAATTGCTAACAATGCAATCTGATAATCAAGCTAATTAAATATTGGCAAGTAATACTAAGAAAAGAACAACTTTTTTTTTTTGCATCATGTGTTTAACAATAAAAGGCAATAATCTGAATAATCCAAATTATCAAGCCTCATCTCAAAAATTCAAATAGAATGCATTTTTATTCATAAAATTGGTTAAGAATTGCTAACAATGCAATCTGATAATCAAGCTAATTAAATATTGGCAAGTAATACTAAGAAAAGAACAACTTTTTTTTGTTGTTGATTTAGAAAAAAAAAAGAAAGTTTCTGTTTGTTTATTTTGTTTGATGATGTCTTATCTTGAGTCATGACAGTAATGACCTGTCTCTACCATTGGCCAATTTGATAACAAAATGTTTTGGGGGGACACATTAGCTTAGAAAGTAGGTCAAAATCAGACATCATGGATGGAAAAATTGAACCTCTCGCTTCAAAATCAACACCACTACTCTACCTTTTGCACATAATTTTGAAACCAGTATTTCTTTATTGTGATGCTTTCTGACATCAGGGATGAAATAAGGAGAGGTAGATGGTTTGGTTTGGTACATTTGTTTTATGGTATATCAACTCCTTATGGGTTATTTAATGACAAAATTTGATTACTTTTTAGATATTTGATTACAATCATAACTATATTTTCAATGTTCCAGTTTTTCTTTTAAATTGCACTATTCTTATTATTTGCACACAAATATATATATATATAGATAGTGATACTGATAGCTTTTTGATTTAGTGCATCCTGGAACGCACATATTTGCTTTGAATGAGTCCCCGGGAAAATTCATAGGACCCAACTAAAGCTGTCTAACTCTTACCTTGTAACCTATCCTGTGTAATTAATTTCTAAGAAACTATTAAAAATGTATTTACAGTTAGCTTGAAATGGTGAGGTAAGAAAAAAGAAAAACACTGGGACGCATGGATATGATTTTACTGCATCCTTATAAATTTTTGTGTGCCAGGAAGTATACCTATCAGCGTCTCTCTCTCTCTCTCATATATATATATATATATATATATATATATATTCCTAAAACTGATATTTTATAGTTTCATGGTTTTTAAAGGTTGGGGGCAGCAAATTGTCAAAATCAGGAACCCTGGGCTAGTCCAAACTCATGATCATCTATTTTGACTCTGCTCCTTGACAAAAGAGCATGTCTTTTATGTGGATTCAGCCAACTTTGTCCAGTCAGAATCGACTAGGAATCATCAGTCATAAGTATGTTCCGCTTGACCAAGTCTACCAAATTCCTCTTAGCTCCAGTGCTAGTCACTGTCATCAATTCATATCATAACAAAAGTATAAAAAAACTTATTGGTATTTAAAGGCTTAAAAGTTGCACCTCATTTTGGGTTGGTATTTAAAAATAAAAAGTAAATAAACAAGTTTGAATTAGAAATGTCAGAAGATTTTTCACCTGATATTCATAGCCCAACTCATTATCAAATCAGGTTTAAATCCAAATATTTTACACTCTGTCAGAGGGAGATCGTAGGTATACACCGCTGATGAAACTTAATAAAGTTGAAACAGCTGTACGGTGTTCCACACGTCGCGTGCGTTATTCGCCAAGTTTGCTTGTCATGATTATTTTCAATAGTTATTGAATTTTATACGATATATGCATTGTAATTGCCTTTAAAAATATATAAATAATAATATACATAATAGGTTTGTTTAGGTACATGCATCATTAAATGTTACTTAATCTTCTATCTGACTGATGTTATTTTATATAAAGTACCAGGAAGTATTATTGTTATACATTGTTACCTTTGAAAAAGAGTTACCGTTATTAGTGTAGAAGCGATCGTCACCTTATTTACATTTGCAGAGATGTTTGCAGTTTAATTTAAGGCTCACTGCAGCACTAGAACTCCACTAAGCAGTAACCCAAAGCTGACCCATGACCTTATAAGATGCAGGGGTGATTTTCTCAGACATTTTTTTGGGGAAAAATAATTGCTTCTTATAAACCATCAAATACAGTATTGACATTTACAAAATAATTATTTTATTGTTGCCCATTAAATTAACTTTTGGTAAATATTTATCAAACAAAAACATCACAAACAGTTTGAATTTTCTTCTATAGATTTGGATAATTTTGATATTTTGGACAGATGTCCTCATCTTCATTGTAGTATGTATAAACACAACATTCAGGCTGCTGTAACCACGGGCCTTGTTTAGGTGTTTCTTATTTACCTTAAAATAATGTCATCATTAGACGATAACTTTGAGTTTAAATGTGGTTTCAGAGCTAAAACATCATTACCACTAGTTCAAGGTGCTCCAAACAGTTTTTTAAGCCTCATCTCAAAAAAATTCAGACAAATATCTTTTTTTCTTTTGTTTAATAATTTTGATATTTTGGACTTCATTGTTGTGTGTATAAACACAACGTTCAGGTCGCTGTATCCTCAGGCTTTGTTCAGGTGTTTCTTATTTACCTTAAAATAAAGTCATCATCAGATGATAAACTTTAGTTCAAACATGGTTTCGGAGCTAAAATATTGAGTTTAATAACTCAAGGTTAGTGTCTGATGATGACGTTATTTTAAGGTAAATAAGAAACACCTAAACAAGGCCTGTGGTTACAGCGGCCTGAACATTGTTTATACAGATCACAATAAAGATGAGGACAACAGTCTGAAATATCAAAATTATTCACATCAAGCTTTATCTCAAAAATAAAGACCAATAATAGATTTGGATGCAGTGATGCCGATAGCTTTTTGATTTAGTACATCCTTTTGTTCAAACATGGTTTCAGAGCTAAAATATTGAGTTTGATAACTCAAGGTTAGTGTCTGATGATGGCGTTATTTTAAGGTAAATAAGAAACACCTAAACAAGGCCTGTGGTTACAGCGGCCTGAACATTGTTTATACAGATCACAATAAAGATGAGGACAACAGTCTGAAATATCAAAATTATTCACATCAAGCTTCATCTAAAAGACAAATAATAGATTTGGATGTTTTCCTTTTTTTTTTCTAAATGTATTAACCGCCCCACCCCAATTCATATGATAGTCATTCAACTTGCCTAGTAGAATTCCAAACTTTTGCCTCCAAACTTTAAAACTTTAGCTATTTGTACAAATTCAAAGAAGAGAGTTACAACTTATTCTTCTTAATTTCTCTCCATTTATTAAAAATCTTTTTTTATTGAAAAAAAAAAATTGTCTTCTTGTCGAGCAAAGTGCAAACACAGTGTACATAAGAGATAAGATTGAATTTCATGTTTTTCATTTAAATGTTCCTTTATTCATTATCTTTCAATTGGTTTACAGGATGTTTTTTTTTTTTTTAGAAAAAAAGGGTAAGATGAGTGGGGAGGAGGGATAGAGAAACATAAATGTTTACCTCACATTTGATTTAGCAGAGTTATTAATTGAATAAGTCCAAAAATTCAGATGAACAGTAATAACCCTATTGGCACCATTGATTCAATTTAGAGGATTTTAATTTAGCAGAGTTATTAATTGAATAAGTCCAAAAATTCAGATGAACAGTAATAACCCTATTGGCACCATTGATTCAATTTAGAGGATTTTAATTTAGCAGAGTTATTAATTGAATAAGTCCAAAAATTCAGATGAACAGTAATAACCCTATTGGCACCATTGATTCAATTTAGAGGATTTTAATTTAGCAGAGTTATTAATTGAATAAGTCCAAAAATTCAGATGAACAGTAATAACCCTATTGGTACCATTGATTCAATTTAGAGGATTTTTACAAAAATGACCAGATCTTAGATCCTGCCTATGTCCCATAAATAGGATAGTAGGTACTTTTTACATATAATAAATACTCATCATTATCATCAAGACAGGCTGACAGCATAGATTTCCTTGAATCTATCTCTCTGTCTCTCTCTTGCTATCTGTCCCTATCAGCCATCACTCTTGGTAAGTCCTCTAAACAGCATCTAATATCCACACAAAGTTGATATCCTGATGATCTTTCAATATTAAGGGCTGGTTTTGCTCAGGCGATAGAGTATCTGCCTAGGAACCACAAGGTTCTGACTTCAATACCAGCCCTCGCCAACTCAGTACATGAGTAGCACGGCTTGGATCTGTGCAGTAAAGTGGGGAGCTGATGGTAGGAGTGGCACTGTACTTCAGACGCAAAAACAATCTCCCTAGTTTAGCGCTAGTGAAAAGGGGATAGACTACCCTGCCGTCTGGCTGATACCGATAATAGGTCACTCCACCACAGACAACTTTTTACTTACAGCTGATATCAATATCTGTGGTGATAACACTTGAGATTTCTGTTAATTTGTCTTGTCTTGTTGACGTCTTACAACAATTCTTTTCAGAGATAAAAAGAAAACTGATAAGACTTGACCTTTCTTCCCACATAAAAGGAGAATTAAAATCTAAGTTGATGCAATACATATGGGTCAGGATTTTGAGGTCATTTTTTATTGTGTGTGTGTGTGTGTGTGTGTGTGTACATGTCAAATACAACAGTTTTTAAGCATAATGTGAGCAATTCAATATAAACAAACAGGGTTAAAATGTGGAGGGTGGGGTGGGGGTGGCATTATACTCTTGTAAAATGATAGCATTTTTGCTGTGAATCATCTACTGAAAGCAATGTGTCAACATACGCACAGATAAAGCATGGACTGTTATTGACAGGTTAAGGAAATCTGAGCTGTCAGCATCTTGATTTTAACAGTATATATACTTAACTCCCCCGCACGAGCAGGATACGACACAAGGTCAATTTCTTAAGTGGAGTTCAACAGGTTTGAATTCAGAGTTTTCCTTCTCCTAGACTGGTTACCTAGCCATGGTTAAAGAACCCAGTCTGCCCTGCTATTTACCCATAGCTGGAGAGAGAGTAGGATTCATACCTTTCCCAAGGGTATTAGCGCTAAGTGAAATGCAATTACCACGTCCAGGATTTGAACTCGGGGCGACGGGTCCATTTCCCATGACTTTAACCATTACACCATGCGCTTGATTTTAACAGTATATGAACACTCTTAGGGTTATTTTAGGCATAAAGGTTAGAGAAATATGTTCATATTTACATTTTTGTGTTGCCTCTTAAAGAGGTTGGTTTTGCACACAGTCCTATCAAATATTATTATAATGGAGATTCAGTGTATCTCTCTCTGTCTTTAACCAAAACTATGCCACTGCTTTCATTACAATACCCTCAGGAATTTTGTAAGTTTATCAATGAGTATTTAATTTATAGTCAAAATAAATGATACATAGAATAGAATAAATCTTATTTATTGATGATGTCTCTATGAAAATCTGAGTTAGATTTGCCTCAAAACAGCCCATGTTATTAGTGCATTTAAAATCTTGCCATGTGTCTTATATATCACTAAGAAATAAAGGTTTATTATCATATTCATATTCATGCTAGTAAGAACTATAAATTTTAAATATCATGGTAAGGGTCTGGAGAGGATACAGTTGGTGTATTCTAATCCCTACCAACAAGGACTGAAAACATACAAAATTTTGATCTTTATCCAATGTAAGTTTTAGTAAATTTAAACCAAATTTTAACTTTAAATCTAAACTAAAACTTAACAAAACTATTTAAAATATATACACTGATTTAAACAACCTAAATGCCTATACACTGATTAGAAAATAAACAAAACTTTGAAAAATACAAATACATTTTGTGTAGTGGCAGTTGGAGGTGAGGGAAAGTTTGAATTGAGAGATAAAAAGGTATAGAGAGTGGGGTATAACGTGTGGAAGGCTGGAAGATAGATGTTTTTTTTTGCCACTGACATGCTCTGACCTTTTTTTTCCTTTCATAACAATTCAAATACATCCATTAATCTTTTTTCATGAATAATTAGTAGGTAGATAAATATCATTCTCTTTCCTTCTATCAAAAAACAAAAAATAAACAATGATAAACCAGCAAATAAATAAAGTGACTTTAAATAAGAAGATGCTTTTAAATTTGTAGTGATATGGGTTTTTTGGGTTTTTTTATATAAATAACCTTGGCTGTACTTTAGGATCTCATTATAAGAAAGGTTGGAATATATTAGTGATTTTTAACAACAAAGAAGTAGGGGGTGTCACATATTTGAGATGACATTTTATTCTAGAAATAAAATCAAAAGATGCCAAAAACAAAACACCTATGAGAAAAGAAGACTTATAAGATGTAAATCTTCATACACCTTTAATTAATTGTCTCACTTGATTGTTATAATATACAGTTGAGATTTGGGTCAGATGAAAATGACAGCAACATTTTGTTAGTTTTTCTCCCAAATGATACATATGACACTTCAGTATTTTAGTTGTGGTAGAAAAAACAAAGTTTGTATGAAAAAAAGTGATTGTATAAGATAAAACTGGGATTTTTTTTCTATTATTATCATGAGAGTTTTTCACACCAGTGTTTAGATGGTCATTCACTGGAGTCTGAGTGAGAACAAGTCTCCTCAGGTCTCCAGGACGCTTCTGAGTATTCTAGCCAATTGCAGCAATGCAGTAGTCTGGATGGTCTCAATTCTTCCTCTGATTTCCAGATCCTCCAGTCTTTTTTCCAAGCTTTTTGGAACCGTTCCAAGTGCACCAACTATAATTGCTATCACTTTGACCCTCTTATTCCAATTTATTTTTCAATTCTATGGCAAGGTCCAGGTATTTGTCCATCTTTTCGTTTTCCTTTATCTTCACCCTGCAATCTGCGGGAACTGCAAAGTCCACCAGTTGACAAGTTCTCTTTTTTTTTTGTTAATCAATACATCTGGTCTCCTTGCTGGGATAGGGTGATCCGTCTTTATCTCGAAGTCCCAGAAAATTCTATGCATTGCATTCTCAAGAACAGATTCTGGTTTATGCATATACCATTTTGTTGTATGGTCAAAATTTAGTTTTTTGCATAATTCCCAGTGGATCACCTTCCCAGCCCAGTCATGCCTAGTTTTGCATTCCCGTTGTGCCAGTTTGCTACATTCGCTTGATACATGGTTTTCAGTCTCATCTCTGTCACCGTACAGTATCTATTTTCATCAAATTGATAATGGCTGCTTTAAGGAAAGAGTGGTGAGAATTAAAACAATCTTTATAAATATGCCTTGAATATTTGTAAGAAGATCATCCAATAAATAAGGTGAAATTTACCTAAGGAGTTGGCAATAGGAAGCACTGTTTATAGTTGCACCTTTTTAAAAAAAAAATCAATAATGATGGGTCCTTTCAAGTATGTCCCAGAAGACTGTCAGCATGATCTTCTTTACTGACTGTTGCACTCTGAACTTGTTCTTTATCAGAGAGTGTGGAGTACACTTATATTGCCATTACTCCTAGATACACCCTGACCCAGAGTGATGATACCTGGTAGGGTCCCATCTATTGGTCAAATAGGTCTGTTTAAAAGTTATTCATATTCAATTGGACCATGTACAAAAAAATAAAAAGATTTTAAGAAATAACTACACAAAAAATTAAATTCCCTAACCACTAGGCACAAAATAACCCTAGAGAGGTTCACATGCTGTTAAAATAAGTGCTACATGACAAATGGACAAATTGAAAAGGCCAAAAATCTCTGGAAGATACCTAACAATATTACCTTACATATAAAGATCAATAGAATAGCAGAATTTAAAATGGAAATGATTGATCGATTGATTGATTTTAATGGCATGTCAACCAGTCAAGGGTTATTTTATGGCTAGAAGTTAGGGAATCGTGTTTATATTTACATTTGTGGTATTGTTTCTTAAGGAGTCTTTTTTTTTTGCACACTTTCCTAGCAAATACAAATAAATTTCAAACAGATCTATTTGTGCCATAGATATTACCCTAACAGGTACTACCACTCCTGGTCAGAGTGGACCTGGGATTAAAATGGAGTGTAGGAAGTGGACATAAGAAAAACTGAAACACAGATTAATAAAATCGTTTTTAAAATGAAAAAAAATTGTAGTTTCAAACTTAACATTTTATTAAATATAGCAAAAACCCGAAAAATAAAATTCCATTTAAATTGAACAACAATAAATAAATTTTAAATATGAAACAAAATTTCAGTATAATCAACTTTACGTGAAAAAGCTGATAATCTTTGAGATTATCTCGGATGCAAGTCCATAATCAAGTAAATCCTGTGGCTGCATAGCAACAAGATTTCTCAGGCTACCCACGTCGTCCTGAACCCAATTTATCTGAGATTCTGTCAGTGACGTTGAAAGTACTGTCTGTACCATATTAGTGTTTCCAATGAGGGAGTTTACAAATTTTTTGAAGCGCTCACTTAGTAGATCAACAGAGTTTTTACTTCTTAATTTATCTATATTTATCATAACCTGAAACAGAGAGAAAGAAAAAAAAGCAAAGTTAATGAATTATAATCAAAACACTTTACAATAATTATCATACAAGCTTGTTTTTATGCAAAGATTAGAAATCCATTTTAGAGTAGAGTAACAGGGGACAATAGGTATGTCCATTTTTACTCAAGGGAGATGATAAAATTATTTTACCTAAAACAATTACCAAAAATCAGGGAATCGTCTAATTTTAATGAAAATGTTTTCACTTTATTCATTAATGACTTAACTTTATAATGAATAGCTTCTTTTTTTATAAAAATTTTCCAGTCCCTAAATTTTATAATTCTAGAAAGATCCAGAAGACATCAAAAAATAAAAATTTTAAAGTTATTTTCTTAAAACTCAAAAATGATTTTTGTAGTGGGTTTTCTCTTTACATAGAAAAGAAAAAAAAAAAAAAAAAAGAAAGAAAGAAGATTAAAATGTCAGTGGATTCACATGGAAGACTTTAACTTTAACTTTAGAGTCATAAATTCAGTTGACCCATTTTTATTCACTTTAATATTGAATTTTAAACGTCTAGAACATGGTATGTTGCACACAAAGTTTTTGTCATAAATTAAAATGTATGATTAACAATGTGCAATTTTGTGAAATATATTTTTATATACTTAAAAATTAATACTAACGATTGTTCATTTTTGTTTATGGGAAATCTATAGTGTTAAGGACTAACATAAGTTATTCCCCTTTTTATTTCAAAATAACCGCATTTTTGCTCTGAGGACAGCAAAAACTGTTTCAGGATGTGTGTCCTCATATTGTTATTTTTTCTTACGTTTTTTTTTTAACTACACAGTGTAACTTTTTCATTGGGAATTTTACACTCTCATGCTGCCATAGATTTTTCCCATTCTAACTGATATCTTAATTTTTTCAAAACGTCTGAAACATGAGTTATCTCCCTCTAACTTTGAGGAATGGAGATACCTAGAGGACAATAATTGCATTTAAGTTTCAGCAGTAGATTTACACAGCTTATCTACAAATAAATACCTTAATGTACTTTGATTTTGAAAACATCAAGATATCTCTAAGTTCACTTTTTGTTAGCACTTCAATGAAACGAGTAAATAAAAAAATTTTTTTTTTTTAAATCCCAAGTTAACAGTTATGTTTCTTTCTATTATTTTTTTTATTTGCACCGAACGCCCCATAATTTTGGCCTTGTTCCATTCCACAACTAATCTAAACAAGGTACCATCAATTGTGACATCATAGATGTATTTTTCAAATCAATTTATTTATATCGGTAGCGTTTTATAAATTTGAAACTAATTACAGAGAATAAATTTGCAATAATCTGTGAAATGTTCAAAAGGAATAGTGTAGATGATATGTGTAATGTAGAATGTAAAAGTTGTATGTTAAGTTTGGAAAGTTCGTTTAGATGTGGACAGAAATGAGAATCAAGTTTGTATATATGACCTGCTGAAACGGATTCCTTATGTTGGTACGATTGAATGGTAATAGTAGTAATTGTGTTGAGGCAGTGTAATCATTGGGTCTGACACCTGTTTCTTGGTTGGCAGCGAGACGAGATCTGTGTGTTTGTTTGTTATTGTCAGGTGTGTCTGGTTTGAGTGTGAGGTGAAGTCTGTGTGTGGTTGTTGATTTCTCCTCCGTCTTTTATAATTAGAAGATGGGATCGAAAAGTAATTAATTTTTGATGCAAACGCACAGACATAGTAGTGAGCAATACTAACCTATCCAATCGATTTTGATTTTTGTGTAAACATTTGTTTTAATCACTTTTCCTTAAATTTAGGAAAAGGATTTGTGTTTGTGTGTTTGCTTTAATCACTTTTCCTTAAGTTTGGGAAAAGGATTGTGTTGTGTGCTTTTCTTTTCCTTAAGTTTGGGAAAAGAAATGTGTATGTGTATTTATTTAAAATTATAGAATTGTATTCTATAACTTATAGTGTAACTAAAGTAAAGAAAAGACAATAAGTATTACAAATGTTGTCAGTTTTGCTCTTCCGTATATTATAAGAATCTAACATTACTATTCAACAATTAAATTTACAAATTCTTTTAAAAATATTAATATATCGTGGATCGGACAAATTTTTAGTTCACCTGAATTCTAAAATTCATATATTTAAATATCCGTGAAAAATTCGATTTATACATACAAAAAAAGATTTTTAAACATTAAAAAAAAAAAAAATTATTTAAGCACACAAAAGATTGAAAATCTCTTAAAAATTAATTTCTTTAAAAAAATTTCTTTTTTCTTGACAATTTAATAGAATATAGCACATATCAATTAAAAAAGAAAAAAAGTTTTCAAATAATAATATTGAGACATTTTTTTTTTTTTTTGCACTTTTTATTTTAGAATTCATGAATTTTTCCTTTAAAAAACTACTGCGTTGTATATTATACAATTTTTTTTATATAGTTATTCAGGTTCTTATTTTTATAGAAAAAAAGTAAAGACGTTTTCTGACGGTTCATTTTTTTTATATCTCATAAAATAAAATAGAGGGGTAGACCTCGTAAAAAAATAATATTTCTCCTAATATATTTTAGGAAAAAATTATTTCAGATATATTTACATCCAAAGGTAAATAGTTATGGAAATTTTCGTGAAAATCGGACTATTAATTGATTTTACACAGAAATTTTTTTTAAATCTTCTTATCGTAACTTGTTTTTAGCTACGTTAAATTTCAGTTGATTTAACGGTGCAAAAATGAAAACATTGTTTTTCAATCATAATTTTCATTATTTCCGTAAGCTGAAAAAACTTTTTTTTAAATCATCAGGAGTTTGTTTAATGTTTCTTCTTTCGAATGGAAAATAATTTTTCAAGATAATATTAATTTTTATGCAAGTTTAATTGTGTTAAATATAGTGGGGGGGGGGGTAAATTTCACAGGGTAAATTGGTGGTACCTAGGATCCATTAAATAAAAAATGAATTTCTTTGAAACTAAAAGAAATTTTAAGCGCAGAAATATTTTTGAATTTTCAGACGTTAAAAAAAGTTAGTTTTGATTTTTTTAAGTAATTCTATAGATTTCTTTTAATCAAGAATCGATTAAATTAATTTAATAATTATTTAATATTCAAATTAATAGTAATTTAATTAATTTTAATTCTTTAAAAATTAAAGCAAATATAAACAAAAATTATCAAAATTTTGTACTTCTGATCCTGACTGATCCCACCTTTAAAAAAAAAAAAAAAAAAAAAAAAAAAAAAATCAAGATTATTTTTTTATGCTTTCAATTTAGAGATCTTCCTCTATTTAATTTGTTATTGTAAATTGGATCTCCGTCTAAAGAAACAAACATTCAGTATTTTTTAACAAATCAATTGATTTATATTCATCGACACGGTTTTATTATAAAACCGTGTCGATAAACTTTTATATCTTCTTAAGTTTCTCCATTGTTTTTATTTTTAAATGAAATGTCAACATTGACGGAAAGTCAACACTTTGTTTCGACATTAGAAATAAAAATAAAGCCCCCCCCCCCAACTATTTAAAAATCTTCTTTTTTTTTTTTTCAAATCTAACAAATTCTCTGAGAATAAGCTTATCTTTTTTAAGCATTAAAATTTATTTTTATTTTTAAAATCTAACAAATGTACGGAACGAATCGGAATCATAATTGCCACAATGTAGTCAAGAAAAATATATTTTTTAAATTGAAAAAAAAAAAAGGTGCAATTTCCTGATTGTCTCTTCATTTTAATATAAAACAAAAATTCATATTCTTTTTTTTTTTCTTTTTTGAAACTAAATTTAAAAACAAGAGATAATTAATTCACTTGAGTGTTGGTAAAAAAATGTTGATTATTCCACTTCAAATTCTTCCTAATCGATATTTACCCAAATTTTATCAATTAATTGGCTAAAAATTTCAGCCATTTTATAAATGCTAAGTTAAAAAATTTTAGCCATTTTAAAAATCTTTAGCCATTTTAAAAAAAAAACCAAAGTTAAACAATTAATTAAATAGTTAATTACTCACTTGTACGATATTTTTAACATTAGTCACTGGGATGAATTGTAAACGGTCACATAGATATTTTCTTTGAAGGGAATTAATTAAATTCCTTTGGACATTATTATTATTATTATTCGGTCCATTTTTGTTGTCTTCTTGTTTCTTTTGTTGTTCTTCTAAAATCACATAACATGTTTTATGGAGTTTATAGAATCTATGAATGTCTTCCAGTAAATTCTGGTCATTTTCAGTGTTCAAATCTGGCGATAATTGATCATTAAAGATTAATAAGAATGCCACACCTGAAGAAGGGAAAATACAGGTGTAAGGAATGACTGAATTGCTAAAACGAAGCAAATAATTATTTTTCCGAAGAAAATCAGCAACAATTGAGTTGGACAATGCCTTATCAAGAATCGCAGCTTTTTGCATATTTAGAAAAATAATAACAACCTTAATCTTAAAATATTAAGGGTTATTATTTAATATAAAAAATAAACTTCTACTTAAAGTAAAAGGAATAAAGCAAGAAAACGTGACATTCAATTTAAGAGTCACCTTTTTCGGTACTTCTGTTCATTCGGGTTTTTATTCATTTTATCTTTATAGGATTTAACCAAAATCTAACGAAAAAAAATCTTTGAAATTCCGGAAAAAACCGATATCGACTTTTTTAAAAATCCTTTTTTTTAGATACTTTCTTTTTAAAAAGAATACATATTTATTTATAAGTTACATAATTACAAGATGAATCTATGAATTAAAAACGATTAATGAACAGAACAAATAAGAAATTTTGCTGTAAATCTCGTCGATAGAGAAATGAAACGTGATTTTTTTCGGTACTAATCCCGAATGACGCGCAAGAGATATCATTTACGTATAAAAAGCATTACATTTTAAATTGCATATACATTTCACAGAAATACTCGAAACCTTTGAGACACTAGGGCTAGGCTACTTCGGGAGTTTCCGTAATCTAATGCTATTTATACATAAAATGCGATTTATATGATATTATCTTTTGCACGCTATTATTCTGCATTTAAGCCATTTTTTCTTTTCATGTTTAAAAATGTCATATTTTCCAGGTGTTAAAATAGAATTTAAATAAAATTCTATTGTTTATGTGGCAATTTCTTTTGTCTTTATAGCTTATTTTAGAAGAAAGAAAAAATGGACATGTTTTGTTTTTGTTTTTTTGTTGTTTTTTTTCTTTCAAATTATTCATATTTGAAATATTTTTTATTTTTAAATCATTTAATTTAACTAACTTAATTTTTCTATCGGCAGACGATCTAAATATGTAATATTTGTATTGTTATTTTGTTTGTTCATTTTGTTGTTATTGTTTATGTCTTATGACTTGAAGTTTCACGCACAGGTGGAAGTAACAATCATCATCATATATCACTTATCAAATATTGTTTTTATTCTATTTTTAGGGATGTTATTTATACAAATTTTGAGCCTAAAATGGCCAGAATGGCATTTCCATGTTTTGATGAACCAAGAATCAAAGCAATTTTCCAAGTAACAATTGTAAGGAAATCAGATCTGATATCAATTTCAAATATGGAACTTGATCACCAATTTGATAGGTTTGTATATTTTTGTTTATTCCATTTTAATCCTTAAATATTCAATGTAGCATTATTTTTTTTTGGGGGGGTGAATAAAAAACAAACTAAAAAAAAAATTAAAATTAAAATTTTTTCCCAAAAATAAGAATTTTAATGTAAATGTAAGTATAAAGAAAATTCTTTTTTTTTTTAATTCTGTTTTGTCATTTTTTGTTATTTTTGTTTTGTTTCTGTAAGTACATAAGTCAATTTTGAACTGCATTTACAAAATAAGAAACATCAATGACTAAAAATATTCATTGATTATTTAACCTACAAGAAAATGACCAAAGTAAATTTTATAAAACTAAATGACACATGAATCTATTGGTTTACTACTGTAAATATTTTGTCTTTCAAGTTTTCTAACAATTCTTTTGATGTTATTGTTATGGTTGATAAAATGGCATTTGGCTAGTGTTCTAAAAATAGAAAAATGTAGACACACTGGTGCCAAGAATTCAAATTTGGGCGGTAAAATAAGGAACCGTTTCTTTTAAATGGGAATATGAGAGGTAGGAGTAGGAGGTAGATAGCAGTAATTGTAAGGAGTCACTAAAAGAGACACGTGGAGAAGGCAGTTGACGACTAGATGCCAGAAGGGACAGACCAGCTTTCCACGAGAATCAACGGTGAACCTCACTCAGCCTTCAGCTCCTGGATCCACACAAAAAGTTTAAGAGGTTACAACCAAGCTTAGTTACAACTTGATGTAAAAGCCTAATTTTCTCAAACCAAAAAAATAAAACCTCATTAAATCAACATTTCTTTTAATAATTTCAACAAAGAAGAAATACAACATTATCATCTTGAAAGGAATTAATCAGTTGTCTGAAAGAGTTATTATTGTTAAACTAAGTACTTGGGTTACCATGTCCTCATCTTTATTGTGATATGTATAAACACAATGTTCAGGCTACTGTAACCATGGGTTCTGTTTAGGTATTTTCTATTGTTTTGTTTTTTGTTGTTGTTGTTGTTTTTTTGGCGGGGTACCTTAAAATAAGTCATCATCAGACAATAACCATGAATTAAAAAAGGGTTATCATCTGATGAAAAAAAGCAAAAAAACACCTAAACAGGGCCTGAGGTTTCAATGGCCTGAACATTGTTAATATATACGACAATAAAGATGAGGACAACAGTCTGAAATATCCAAATTATTCATATAATTCATTGCTGGCCATGTCATTGATTTTATTACTTATCTTTGGTACAAATCCACAACCATAAGGCACCCAGTATGAATCAAACTCACTACTCTGTAATAATGATTTATAAGACTTGTTTGTTAATCATTACATGATGACATGGCATTGTATAGTATTTATCAAATCAAAATTTCAAATAGATGATTTACTTAAATTTGATTTAAAAACAAAAACAACTCAAATGAATAACAGAGATGATGACAATAAAACAAAACAAAAAATTGAATTTAAAAAATCTGTACCAAAGATTCTTAACCTTTTTACAATCACCCCCCCCCCCAGTGTATCATTGATTATGCTGCTATACAATCTTCACCTGACCATTGAAATAATCAGCATTATTATCAACATTCTTAGAAAAAAATATGTAATAAAACAAAATAGATATATAGATATAACAAAACCAACAACCTTTTTTTTTCTTTGTTGGGATCTTTTTTATTTAGCTATTTAAATTAATTATGCAGATGTCATTGTTAGGATAACTGAGTTATCCGCCCTTGGTAAATTGCCTGTTTGGAGAAGATCAACTGTAGTGCTAGTTGATGATTTGAATTGACCAATCAACAGCCACCTTGAGGAAGGCAGTTAGAGAGACCTGCCTATTTAAGCTCAGTGTTTGAGAGACCAGGACAGTTCACTTGGATAGAGGAATCTATATCAAGAAGGAACAACATATCCAAATACGTTTCAATTTTCTCCCATTGCATATCATTCCCTCAGAATCTGCTTTTCATGTTTTTGGTTAAGAATTCCTGATCTATAAGATTAATGTTCTGGTTATTGCCCTTAGTTGCCATTTGGTGTCGTAATGTTAGCATTTTTGAAAACTGTTAGTTGAATTGCTGACATGGAACAGTACGCACGAAAAGACAAACTAACTTGTGGGGGATTTACAATTGGTAGCAGAGCATAGTTTAATCTACAGAACTCTGGGTTATGGGTACAGTACAAATCCACTGCACTATTCTGTTCAATTGTTAATTCTCCAGAATTCAGTTTGTTTTATGTGTGCTGTTCTATGCCAGCAAGTTAACTATCACCTTCCAACACTTAGACCCTTACTTAGGCTAGACGGGCGGTTGGACAGGCCCCCTCAAATCAATCGACGGGTCACGTCAAGCCCTAGCACCTATATGATTGTCCCAACCCTATTGCCTTTATGGTAAGCCCTAACCCTTTTTATCATATATGTGCTAGAAGGTGGTGATAGAGGGTCTTTGTGTCCTGGGAAATTCTATCTGATGGTGAGGTTCCAGTTCTGGAGGTTTGGTGAATGTGGAGCACCCCTTCATCACCATTGCTCCCTGGTCCACTCTGACATGGAGAGGGTCCCATCTATGGGTTAAATAGAAAAATGTGTTTCTAAAAAAAATTTAGTATCCATTAAGAATGAATTTATTTCAAAACTTTGTCGGCATTAAATGACCAACTGAAGTTGATATGCCATGAAACAAACCAAACTCAACCAAACCCCTTCCAATATGGCTGGTCGCATTTTAAAGAAGCCACCACCTGGTGGTGACAAAAGACAGCTAAGGGCAATAATCACAACATTAACACTCCCCTCCACCATATCTTAAGAGGCATGCTGCATTTACAACTTACACAGGTAGCTAAAAGATTTGTACACGTCTTAAGTCAAGAAATTTTTGAGTTCCATAATATGTCTGTGGCGAGCCGGAAGTTCTTGCTTCAACGGACAGAAGTTGAATGACAAAAATAGGTAGTTTGCGCATGGGAATAGTAAAAAGAGAAAAATTAAAATAAAATTCGTAAAATTCAACCAATCAGAGGCGTTCCCGCTTAAAAAGAAAAATTATCGAATGGAGCCTCGCGGAGCCTACCTGGATTCTATAAATACCCAGACCTTTTCATTTTCAAGCAGAAAGATTTTGCCTGCCTAAGAGAATCCTTGTCACATGTTTTAAGAACTTTTAACGCAGAAGGTACGAACTATCTATCTATCTCTCTCTCTTTAAATAATTATCGCTTTAAGAGACAAACTAAATATCAGTACAACTATTGCCTGACTGCTGATTATTGTGACCTAAAAACTTTAAACGTTCTTTCTCATTTTGTGAATTGTAAAATATTATCTTACATTTTACATTGAACTTTAAAAAAAGAACTTTTGGCTGAACCTCGCCCAGTATTCAATGCTGCCTTTTTGTACACATTTTGTTAATACAATTTTGTTTGTTTAATCAAGAGTTTTGTCTTCTATGCCATGTGCTGGATTGTTTTATGGTCTTTAAATGTTTGAACACTTTTATTAAATATTGACATCAAACAGCCCCTACTTACCACCATATGTCCAAGAGTCTTGGATAGGGAACACCTTGCATGGTAAGTCATGGTGACTTGCGGGCACTCATTTAATATCTGAAAAATCTTTATTCATCAACATTTTCCACCAGACAGCTGTTTTGATTCTAAGCCTCTTATCCAAAATTTGAGTGCTGGAATCAGTTTAACTTATCAAAGGGATTAGCAAGAATAGGTGTCCTTTGCTGGGTGTAAGTATTTAAGTTTTAATGTAATGAAATATATTAAATTATAAAAACTAATGAAATTAAATAAGAATGTATATAAAAATATTACACTTATTTTAATTGGTTTCTATATAAAATCAATTCATAGAATTGATTTTAATATGTCAGAGAATAAGACAATAATATTAGAGATCAATAACACCAAGTAATTATTTATTAAACCCTGTTTTGTTAAAACCAGTATGCAAATTAAGCACACCATATATTATGTAAATCTCTATTTCTTAGTGATATATAAGACACATTGCAATATTTTAATATCTTGGAGAATAAGACAATAATATTAGAGATCAATAACACCAAGTAATTATTTATTAAACCCTGTTTTGTTAAAACCAGTATGCATATTAAGCACACCATATATTATGTAAATCTCTATTTCTTAGTGATATATAAGACACATTGCAATATTTTAATATCTTGGAGAATAAGACAATAATATTAGAGATCAATAACACCAAGTAATTATTTATTAAACCCTGTTTTGTTAAAACCAGTATGCAAATTAAGCACACCATATATTATGTAAATCTCTATTTCTTAGTGATATATAAGACACATTGCAATATTTTAATATCTTGGAGAATAAGACAATAATATTAGAGATCAATAACACCAAGTAATTATTTATTAAACCCTATTTTGTTAAAACCAGTATGCATATTAAGCACACCATATATTATGTAAATCTCTATTTCTTAGTGATATATAAGACACATTGCAATATTTTAATATCTTGGAGAATAAGACAATAATATTAGAGATCAATAATACCAAGTAATTATTTATTAAACCCTATTTTGTTAAAACCAGTATGCATATTAAGCACACCATATATTATGTAAATCTCTATTTCTTAGTGATATATAAGACACATTGCAATATTTTAAATCCACTAACAACACGGGCCTTTACGGGGCCTGTGTTTGTTAATGTAAATTAACAGCTTTGATCCCAGGGGGCTATCTCCCCAGGCAACACCTACCCCCTTAATTTAAAGGGGCAGGGCTGGGTTTATTACCCAACGCCTGTTGCGCCCCCCTTGAGGGGGAATGCCGACGGGATCAACGCATTTTTTGTGTCTACCAGCCATAAGCTTCAGCTTGTGGGTGGGCCCACATAAAAATGTCCTTGTGTCACGCCCTTATAAGTGGGATGAGAGGCAAATACCCTAATAACATGGGTTGTTTGGGGGTAAATCTAACTCAGATTTTCTTAGAGACATAGTTAATAAATAAGATTTATTCTATGTCATAGTGGTGTTGAGTATAAATTAAATACTTATTGATGAACTTATGCATTTCCTGAGGGTATTGTGACATAAGCAGTAACATAATTTCATTTATAGGTAGATACCAAATCTCCACTATAATAAGATGTTATTCACAACATCTATAACAAAAAAAGATTTTTGTTTCTCATTGAGTGTTTGATAAATGTAACCTGATACCAAGGTTGGCTTTTTATCTAACAACCTAACAAATATATGCACACTCTGTTTGCAAGTATTTAAGTTTTAATGTTATAAAATATTATATTAAATTAAAAAGGCTAACGAAACTAAATAAGAATGCAAATAAAAATATTTGAAACAGAGGGGAGTATAATAAAAAAAAAAATAAAACAACTGAAACTTACTCTTCCATCACTCCTATCTTTCATTGCTAAATGTTCATAATTTAACTATTGAGTTAAAATAGGAAGTAAAGAATAAAATTACAGTTATTTCTTCTTGTTAATGGATTTCTTTTAAGATTTATTCCCGAGATTTTTGCTCATATTCATTAAGATAAAACCAAACAATTAGAAATCAATAACACTAAAAACATAATTATTAAAATCAAATTTTTAATATCAATATGCAAATTAGCCTTCCCGTTCACACTTTAAACTGCTATTTTGTTGTATATATAAATACAAGTGCATGTTATTAGTATGTAGATATGATCAACAGTATTGATAATGTAAAACAATTTTATTAATAATTGAGTTTTATATAAAAATTAAATCATGGAGAATGTGATGTTAATAACTAAGGGAATTGAGACTTGAGTAGTAATATAGTTTCGGTTACAGACAGAAAACCACACAATCTCCATTATAATAAGAAGATATCAATAAATACTTTCCAGGAGTGATGGTATGGTTGCCGATGTCTACAAACCAACTCCAATGATGTCCACATATCTACTGGCTTTTGTTATTTGTGATTATAAATCTGTGAATCAGACATCTCAGAAAGGCACTTTGGTGAGTAAAAAAGAAATTCATTATTATCTTTATTATCTGTGTTGCTAAACAAGTTCACTAATTAGTTTATAAGTTTCTATAAACCAAGTGATGTATTTTACATGCCTCTACCTCTAACTCATTCTTTGCCTTGTCTGCAGGGCTTAGAATATGCTGAATGGACCCTTGCCACCAAAAAACATTGGTATATTATCATATATAAAAGATACATCCTCTGAATATGACTATGACTATGGCAAATTCAGCCTCACTCAGCCTCACTCAGGCGTAGTGAAATAAGGGTTTTTATAGTTTGCTTGAAGCATTGTACGTATGTGTTTAAAATAGAAATTAGAAGGCAATTGACAATGCATTGGAATAGGGGATGAAAATGATGTTTATTTACCTATTTCTTAAATATTTTCAGGGTAAATCCCATCTTCAGAGGTTTTAGAAGTACTTGTGTTTTGTTTTTTTAGTACTTATTAGTACGAAAATATTTAGGAAACAGGTAAATAAACATCATTTTCAACACCTATTCCATTGCATTGTCAATTGCCTTCTAATTTCTATTTTAAACACATACGTACAATGCTTCAAGCAAACTATAAAAACCCTTATTTCACTACGCCTGATTGAGGCTGAATTTGCCAGAGTCAAAGAATTCAAAGAATTTCGAAAATCCATATTTGATCCTATGAATAATTTTTTTTTTTTTCATATATTTATATCATTCATAAATTACTCAAATATAAATTCTCTATCAATGATATTGAGCACTGTCTACTTAAAAATATTGCACCCATATTACCTACAATAGATACATATTTATTATTATATATGTAATAGGAAGCGTGTGGTGTAATGGCTAAAATCATGGGAAATGGACTTGTCGTCCCGAGTTCAAATCCTGGCCGTGGTAATTGCATTTCACTTAGCGCTAATACCCTTGGGAAAGGTATGAATCCTACACTCCCTCCAGCTATGGGTAAATAGTAGGGCAGACTGGGCTCTTTAACCTTGGTTAGGCAACTGGTCTAGGAGAAGGAAAACTCAATTCAAACCTGTTGTACTCCGCTTAAGAAATTGACCTTGTGTCGCATCCTGCTTGTGTGAAGGGGTTGGTAAATATATATACATATATGTAATAGCTCTATCATTGATATTGAGCACTCCTCTAATACTACTGCAAAATTTTGGCCCACCACTAAATCACCATGATAACCATACAGTATTGCAATGTATATATTGTAATACTGTATGGTTATCAATATCTTACTTGGTGATTTAGTGGTGAGCCAAAATTTTGCAGTATTATTAGAGGAGTACTCAATATCAGTGATAGAGCTATTACATATATAATAGTAAATAAATATATATTATAAGGGTTTTTATAATTTGCTTGAAGCATTGTACGTATGTGTTTAAAATAGAAATTAGAAAGCAATTGACAATGCAATGGAATAGGTGATGAAAATGATGTTTATTTACCTGTTACCAAAAAAAACAAAAAAACACAAGTACCTCCAAATCCTTTGAAAATGGGATTTTATCCCGAAAATATTTAGGAAACAGGTAAATAAACATCACCTATTCCATTGCATTGTCAATTGCCTTCTAATTTCTATTTTAAATATATATTAGTTTGTGCATAAATATTTATTGCATGGATTTAATTCTATGACCCTGGCTTTTTCAGCATTCATCAGGCATAGGTAAAAGTTTCTTCAAAAATCTGAAGAATATTTTTGGTGTTGGAAGGTTAATTTGTGTATTAGTGTGCATAAGCATGTATATATTTATATATAACTTTTTCAAGTGAAGTATATTTTATCATTTCAGATTCGAGTTTTCTATCCCGATGATAATTTCCAGGCTTCAGCTTTGAAAATTCTGGACTTTTCAGTCAAAGTTTTTGATCACTTCTCAACCTTATTTGACATTTCTTATCCACTTCCAAAACTTGGTAATTTATAAATCAAGACTGTTTTTCTTTTGTTTTTTTTTTCCATAAAAATACAACTTTATAAAATTATTATTCTTATTTTGTTTCTTCATACAGTTCATATGTTCCTATGAAAAATTAAAATACCCAAAACATTCAGTAAATTCAGTAAACTTTATAAAATTATTAATATTCTCATTTTGTTTTATTTTCATACAGTTTATATGTTCCTATGAAAAATTAAAATACCCAAAAAATTCAGTAAATTCATTATAATTACTAGCAAGAATATGTACCCTCCGTATGTAAGTATTTAGGTTTTAAATATGAAATATATTAAATTAGAAAGACTAACAAAGTTTTAAAAAAAGAGCGCATATAAAAAGATTATATTTATTTTAATTATATTTTAATTGTTTTCTATATAAAATCATTCATAGGGTTGATTTTAATACATTGGAGAATAAAATAATAAGCCTTTTTTTCTTTGTGATATATGAGACAGATTGCAGGATTTTAAACCTTTTCTTATTGGAACTTTATTTATCATAAAAACAAAATTTTATTCCTCTTAGAAGAGTTGTTTGAAAAGTTGAGCTTTTTTTATGTCGTAAAAATAAGGTGCAAGAAAAAAAAATTTTTTCTTAAAAATATTTTTCTGTATTTTTAATTTTCCAGATCTGTTCCCTGTTGATAATTTTCCATATGCAGGCATGGAAAACTGGGGGTTGATATTTCTATCAAGTAGGCACATGCTTTACACCCCAGGTAAAATCTCAGCTACAAGGGAAATTCAATTCTTGACTATCATTGTACATGAAATTGTCCATCAGGTAAGAAAAATTAGAATTATGTAATTAATGTTCTTTGTTTTATCTTTTTACTAACAGATTTTTTTTAATCGGCCAACTTGAGTTCAAGACTTTAATTGTATGTTATGAATGAATTAATCAAATACAACATTGAAAATTAGGAAAAATAGGTTTATTACTTTTTGTGCGGGAATATAAATAATAGTGACAATGCGCCATTCTCCAACAGTATGATTAGCTACTTGACTAGTAGTGACTCGACTACAAATACTACTACGTAACTCGACTACAAATAACCTCGCATATTTATATTAGTGTTAATATAGCATTTAATTCTAAGACTAACAGCAACAAATAAATGAATTAAAACTTAGTTTAATTCTAACAAATTATTAAAGATCAAATAAAACAATGACTAACAATGTAAAGTCCTTCCTGTGTATAGAGTCAAGTTTGAGAAACTTACAGGTGTGATGGATAAGATAGCTGGTATCTTCTGACTTGGTGATTTCTTGGAGAGAATTTCTGGTTGCCATGCAGCTGGGAGCTTGTCCGAAATCTATCTGATGATTTTTGGTATTTTGGACCAAAATTTCTGGGCTCATCATGTGATTGATCACAGAAAGCCTCTCCCTCATTTAACCCCACACACAGGAATAAACATTTTATTGACCCAACATTCATATCTTTATATGTGATCTTGTAGGGGAAATATCTTCTCTTATGTTATGGAAATGATCAGAGTATAAATAGATTATAAGACTTGTAAAATATTCTAGATGATCTTGAAGAGAGATGACTAATACAAGATGGACCAAATTGTTAATTTCTTCTTTTTTTTCTCTTCTCTTTCAGTGGATTGGTAATCTTGTGACAGTGAACGATTGGAAATACGTTTGGTTGACTGAAGGATTAACTGAGTATTTCACTCTCAGAGAAATTAGCAAAATTCATTCCTCTTTCAAAAAAGTAAGAACATTTATCTAATTGGGTTTTTTTTTTTGGTTTTTTTGGGGTTTTTTTTTTATTAATCTTGACTATTTTATCTTTAATTTTATTGTTGAATTGTTATTTATTTCATTGATATTGTAGTTGAAATAAGAACAAAAATGAATAAAAAAGAAGGAAATTTCACTTACCTCTTGGCCAAAGAAAAAATGGCGCCTGAGAGTGACTCTCTTTATATAGAGTGCAGACCGAAAGTGAGAAGCATCGTGGGAATAGGGTGGATGACTATAAAATCAAATGTCTGGGGGGAAGAAGTTCAATTTCATGTGAGCATTACAGAATTGCAAGAAAGTGACGTTGGACAGAGAGTGTAGAACTGTGAGAGAACATGGTCAAGTTTGAGAAACCAAGTCAATTGAATTACAATTTTTTAACTTTAAATCCATATCTAAATGATAATAGCGTTTCTATGCTAAATACTTGTATATCTTATTAATTTTGACCAGTTTATCTTTAATCTTATTTTTGAATTTTATTTATTATTCAATGTTTTTTTTTTTTAGAATTAATTTAGATCATGCTTTATTTATATCATAATAAGTAAGTGATATAATGTCTATAAGTCTGAATGGTAATACTTAAACAACATCTTTCCAAAGATTATTAATGTGAATTGAATTTGCTTTGACTGAATTTTTGAGATGAGGCTTGATGATTTGGATTATTTGGATTTTTCCATGGTTAATGGAATGAGAACAGTCTACCCCGGTGGATCGAATAAAAGGTTCAGTTTGAAGTTCCGTGAAGGCTCCTGATTATGACATGAAGGCTCCCAAGTTTGACAAGAAGGTTCCCGAGTTCAAATAGAAGGTTCCCGAGTTCAAAGAGAAGGTTCCTGACTTCAAATAGAAGGTTCCCGACTTCAAATAGAAGAGAAGGTTCCTAAATTCAAAGAGAAGGTTCCTAAATTCAAAAAAGTTCCCAAGAATGACAAGAAATACCTGAAGAAGGCTGGAGGGCACATCAGTTTAAACATTGTGTATATAACAATAAAGATGAGGACAATAGTCTGAAAAATCCAAATAATATGACTTTGATTTGCTGATTGCATAAACTAATGATGATTTTAGTTACAGATAATATTAATCAATAAGGCTCAATATTCATTATTTCTCCATCTTTTTTTCCTTTTTTATATCTAGGGTAAAGACCAATTGTACAAAATCAGACTTAGGGCCTTGGACAGCCATCAAAGTTCTATCTCAAATCCACTGAGTTCATCATCTTTGCAGGATTTGTCCTATGCAGAAGTAAGTTCTTTTATTTAATTTTAACTTTTTCTTTTTTTTCCTTTTTGACTTTCATTATTGCTTGCCTCGGTTTAAATTTTTTCTGATATTGTAACAAGGTAATTGAGTGTTTGTGCAACACCTTTTTAATTTATCAAAGAAATCTGTATCACCACCAGGTGAATAGACCATTGCTTTGGTATTTTTGTAGAGCATCATTATAGCAGTAACATTTTTTTTAGGGAGACCATATGCTAGTTGTATTTGCTCTTTGTATGGAGTCTTATGGGGCTAAGTTATGTTAGTTTGTACTGGTATCTTATACCTAATAAAAGCTGGTTCTTTATTCTTGTGGGCTGGTATGATGAAATGGAACTTAGAAACGAAAAAGGCACGAGAAAGGAACGAGACAAAGGCAAGAGGTAGTTTTACGACTTAGGCTTTATTGAACAGGGCATAGTCGGCTGTAGCCAGGGACCATGCCCCCTGACTAGCAGCAGCGACCACACTCAGTTGCGGCCTAGATTGAAATGGCCGAGGTATCCTTTTTGGGGTAGTGAGTCAGTCCTTTTTGTCGGACAGGCACAGAGGGGTTCTTCTGGTCAAGGCCCCATGGGAGTTTGTTGTTTTTTATTTTATTTTTATTTTATTTTAATTTTCCTATTTTTTTAATCCCCCCAGTCTAAAGACTTAGAGAAATCCACAAACAAAAGTGTTGGCTCGAGATTTTTTGTTCAAACCCCTTCTATGATTCGATGGATAGTCAGAATCTGAGAAGTTGTGGATCAATTTCTATGAAACTCATTTTGATTTTTCCTAAGAATTTTCTCTACTTCAGGTCAAATGCAATTACAAAGAAGGGCATTATAAACCTTAACAGCTATGGAAGTAAGTGTTTTACCTCTGTAGTTCTTTGTGATTCCCAAGTCACCTTTCTTGGAGAATGGGAGGATGCAGCCTTTAACCCATTTCTCTATTGTATTTGGTTTAGACACTGCATTGCATTTGATGCTTTTGATTATAGAAAAATGGTTATATTTAAGAAGCAACCTCTGATAAGGACTCGTCTAAAAATAAAATAAATTAGAAAAGCATTTTTTGACACAAACTTTTGGAGTTTAGCGGTCCAAACTGCTACTGAGACAATTTGTCAAATTTGATTTACTTTACATTTTAGATGGGTGGTCTTATTTACAATATAATCAATATCAAAACGATCTCTGACTTTCCAACATGCATGTACACGAGTTATATTTCTATCTCTTTTCAGGGTTCTACATTGTTTCTGATGGTGGATTCCTTCTTAGGAGAAACAAATTTCGATACAGCCATAAAAGTAAGCATTTATTTCATAATGATTTATTTAGACTAGTAATTTATTCAGACATGTATGTGACTTCAAAAATAAGTCTCCCAAAAACCAGAAGGTTCCCAAAATGGAAAATTAGAAAATCATAAAATCTGTACCAACATTTCAAAGTGATATCGTAGGGTGAGTAAAAAGTTTTGCAATGTTTTGGTAACATGAGGCACAATTCAACAGCTTCAGATGTTTTTGCCAAGGTCATAAAGATAATGAATCACACTGGACTGTAAGATACCGAGATCGCCTGATACTCTCAGAGTGCTACTCACCAGATTTGCCAATATGGCTTTTAAGCACAGCTTTGGAATTCATGGTTTTAGGTCTGCCTGATCTTGCCAGATTACCGAGGTTCTTGCAACCTGAACGAAATTTCTTGAACCATCTGGTTACTTTACTGAGATAAATTGCACCTTCACTTTTGCACAACAAATGTTTTTGGTTACTTCCACTGTGTTTTAGTCCAATTTGAAATTGTAAATCATAAGTTCCCAAATTAGACAACATTGCATATTCATTTGTGCTGCTTTCAAATCACACACAGTGTAGCAATGCACAACATGTCAGCACACCAACAACCACAATACTACCAACTACAGTGAGTACCTACAACTGCTTGAACTGCTTTGGTCATGGGATAACATGCCACAAACTAGCACATACCAAAATATTGCAAAACTTTTGATTCAGCCTAATAGAGGAGAAAATGGCTAGAGTTACTGTCATTATTTGCCACAGCCAACCCAGTCTTGCTGGCTAGTCAATGATGTCTCTCCCCCAACATTGTTATTGTGGTCCATGATGATATTGATGCTTCTATTTAGGAAGGAGTGAAGGATTTCTAATTAGCATTTGATACTTAACAGTGGTCCATGATGATAAAACAGACACTACAAAATTATCATTCGGTTGCAAATTGAACAGCAAATTGCTTTATTCTCTAATATAGAGTGTTTTAAATATATTGCACTGATAAAAATTTTCCCAATATGTGCTGATTTTGATTATGGTTACACACACATGTATGTATATATATGTTTTGTAGTATATTAAGAAAAATGAAAAAACACAGGTTTAAATGGGTTAAGTGGTGAGTTTATTGGCCGACGCTGCAGTGTTTCGATCTATTAATTAGATCATCTTCAGGGCATTTATTGGTATGTGGAAGGTGATAAGAATATATATGTTTTATAATTTGCTTGAAGCATTGTGTTTATATTGCTTTGGTGGTTGGTTTTGAAGGCTATCACAATGCAAGTGTAACGAAAAATAAGGTTACTATGATGTTGTTTGGTTGCCTTTGATTTATTCTTAATATTTTGAGATAAAGATCTCTTTGTGAGGATATTTCTGAAAGTCTGGAGCTGTTGCTAGGAATTGTCCGTTCATCTTAATGATTCTATTTTTTGATACATGAAATTTTAAATAATGAAGCCAACATAAGCAGTTGAGATAACAGTTTCTTTTTGGTTTTATCCTGATCTACTGACAAGGATTTGAGCATTTTCTTTATTTAAGAGAAACTGTTTTTAATGATTTGTTTATTCACACACACACACACACACACACACACACACACACACACACACACATATATATATATATGAAATAAAATGGAACTTAATCCGACAGTGTGAATTTGATATATTGAAAAAACAAAAGATGTTTACAAATGCATGGGATCATCAGGAGAGAATGTGCAACCGTTTCGGGGCCTTCCTCTCAACGGTTTTAAAAAGCAACATCGACCCCCCCCCCTCGCTGATGTGAGGTCCCTCGGAATATCTGTATCGACCGCATGTGGATCAGTCTTCAACAAAAATAAGACGTGATGAAATGACCATTAGAAGAAAGAATGCGCAAAGAACGCTGCTAGTCAAAAGTTGGAATTTTCAACAAAAAAAAATAAAAAATTGCCCTGTCTGTATTAAAAATAAAATGAATTTTATCTAAAAATAAAATGAATTTTATTTTTAATTTAAAAAAAATCAGAAGCATTATAGTTTATAATAAGACTCAAAAGAGCCTGATGTAAAATTATTTAAAAAAGTGTATAATTATATAAAAAGTGTATATTAAAATATCAAAATTGTTCGTAATACACTCCAACTATTAAATAAGTAACCAATAAGTGTAGGTAAATCCGTGGTGTTTATGGATATATATATATATATATATATAATCCAAAAGTCCAGAGAAGAAATCTTCCTTACGACACAAGAGTTTTATTTTAAAAAACCTGTCGCAGTTTGAGAGCTCAATGTGTGTTCTTAATGTTAGAGTCACAGAGCAAATATATAAGTAAAGAAATAACAAAAGACTTAGATTTAGCATTATAGTCTATTTCAGGGTGAGATTTAGCATTATAGTCAATTTCAGGGAGCTTAGACAGTGTCTAACTCTCCCGACTCATCAGAAGCAAATAATGAATTCTTTATTACTTTAAAGGCATTTGAAAACAGATTTTTATTTTTTTTTTTTTTATTTTTAAAATTTTATAGTCCTGTGATATGAATTCCAAACAAAATCCTTGATATTGCAAAAAAAATTTTTATGTTGTAGTTTCAAATATGAGCACTTCCGCCACAAAAATCTCGGTCAACAAAAAATGTATCTCTTAATGTAACAGATTCAGAAAAAGAAAGACATATTCCAAATTCATCACCAGCTTTGTCTAAGCTCCCTGAAATAGACTATAATGCTAAACCTCTAAGTCTTTTGTTATTTCTTCACCTATAGGGGCCGGGTTAGCTCAGTCGGTAGAGCGTTCGGCTAGAAACCACAAGGTTCCTAGTTCGATACCGGTCCCCGCCAACTCAGCATATGAGTAGCACAGGGATCTGTGCATTAAAGTAAGGAGCTGATGGTAGGTGTGGCACTCCACCTCAGATGCTAAAAACAATCTCCTTGGTCTAGCGCTAGTGAAAAGGGGATAGACTCCCTCGCTGACTGGCTGATACCGACTTTAGGCCGCCCCGTTGACTTTACTTTTACTTATTATATATATATATATATATATATATATATATATATATATTGATGTTTGCAATTTAAAAATGTTATTTTATTTGATATTTTGAATATTTCAGTCCTTTTTGGTGACATTTAATCAAAGTAGTTTCCAGGAAGATGATTTATGGGATTCCCTGCAAACTGTAAGTAATCTTATGTAATTTTTTTTCTTTCGTTATTTTTAGGAAAAGTTGGATGTTTTTGAGGAATAAAAAATACATTTTAATTACAAATTGTTTTCTATAATTTATTTTTAATTATATATAACATTTTCTTACAAAATATCCTATTCATAAATATATTTGATGATAACTGAATGTTATTATTAGTTATATTCATCTCTTCCTGTCATTTTTATAGATAAATATTAATTTTCCCCTGATTACATAAAATGTCTTTTCAATGATATTTTTCATGTTTTAATCTGAAGAAATTTATGAATGTATATTATTACTGTACACTATTCATTTTCCTGACATCGGTACATTATTCTGTGTAATATACATGAGCCTTTGATGAGTTGTGGTGCACCTGAATACTGTATGCAATAATTTCATTATTATTATCTTATTATAATGGAGATTATGTGTTTGTTTGTCTGTAACCGAAACTATATCACTACTCAAGTCACTATCCATTTTTATTATACATCACATTCTCCATGAATCATTTTTATTTAAGCCTCAATTATTAATAAAATTGTTTTTCATTATTAATACTGCTGGTCATATCTACGTACTAATAACATGCAATTGTATTTATATGTACAACAAAAAGCGGTTTACTGTGTGAACAGGAAGCTAATTTGCATATTGATATTTAAAATTTGATTTTAATAAATATGTGCTTGGTATTGTTGATTTCTAATTATTTGATTTTATCTTAATGAATATGAGCAAAAATCTCGGAGATAAATCTTAAAAGAAATCAATTAACAAAAAGAAATAGCTGCAATTTTATTCTTTACTTTCTTATTTAACTAAATAGTTAAATTAGAAAAATTCAGCAAGGAAAGACAGGGGGTGGAAGAGGAAGCTACAGCTGTTTTATATTTCGATTATACCCCTCTCTGTTTCAAATCATTTTATCTGCATTCTTATTTAGTTTATTTAGACTTTCTAATTTAATATGATATTTTATGACATTAATACTTGCACCCGGAGGGTGCATATATTTGCTAGTATTATTTAATAGATTTTTTATGCTTAACTTATTCATACCATTTGGCTAATATATAAACTAATGTTTCTTTGACATTTATGCTCTAAAATGATTGTATTGCCAGAATTTTTGTTTGAAAATTTCTGTGAATTTGCTTGTGGTTTTGTGGTATTGATTAGTTCTTGTAAACCAGGGATCCCCAACCTATGACTCATGGGTCACATGTGACCCTCAAGCCCCTCCATGCAGTCCTACACCCAAGTTTCAAAATTTTCTCTTTTTGACTGTGAAGAAATACTATTGCAACTGCAGATGGAATTCATTGATCTTCAGTGTTCAGAAGATTTAATGTCTAAGTTTCTTGCTTGCCATATACTTAATTTCTATAAGAACCACCTATGTCCATTTGAATGATGTCTTAACACAGGGGTCACCAAACTACGACCAATCCGGCCCGCGAAGACTTTTTATCAGGCCCACTGACAGTATTTGACTGTTGCATTCTTTGATAATGTTTTGAAAATAAATATGTTGGTTAAATTTGTTTTTGTGCATCTTACGCCCACTCATCCATGAATATAACAGGGAAAGATAATTTTGTTTTACATCTTTTTCTCAGAGCTTTCGTTCTGGCTAGCAAGTATTAAACACAATAATAATGTGGCCCATGCTCATTATTTTTTCAATTATCCAGCCCACCGTGAAAAAAGTTTGGTGATCCGTGTCTTAACTCTATTACCTACATCCAGTAAGTAATGAGCATATTTGGGACTACATACCACAGTGAATAGTTGTAAATGCAGCAGCATACTCTTAGAATACTTCTTCAAAATTATGCCAAGAATATGCTGCATTTGAAAATGTCAAATCATCACATGTCTAATGTGCTTCTTCAGTCAACTTCTTTATTTAAGCCTGTTAAGCTTTGTGGCCTCAAGCTGAAAAAGTTGGGGACCCCCATTCTCAAATACAAAATTCTACATTTAAAAAAAAAAAGATATACATTAACACAAATAATTTTCATTTAAGATTTTTCTCATGAATAACACAAAGTTTGATATATTTAAATTAAAATCTCTAAAGCTGTGTGGCTCTCAGAAAATGACCCCTGCTGGATAGATGTGTGCACTAACCCTCTGCAATATTGTATGAAAGATCAACAGTTGCTTATCTCGTAGGTTTCCCTTTTCTACACGAAGGATTGGGGCAGATACGTCATCACAGGAATTACCAGAATAATAAGGTTTAAATCTGCTTTAAGAACCCCAGGTCCTGTTTTAAATTCAGAGTTATCTTTCTCCTAGATTGGTGGCCTTACTGAAATTTGCAAATTATTAGTCTTCAATAGAAATACTTGAAACCTATATAACTGTGTGCAAATTATTTGTATTAGGAAAAGTTACTTGAGGCTATAGTTACCTACAAAGGAATATTATTATTAGTTACTTGAAACTATTTAGCTATGTGTAAATTATTTGTATTTGTTAGGACTACTTAAAACTATATAACTGTGTACAAACAAATGATTATTATCATTAAATCAGTTACTAGATTACTTGTTACCTGAAACCATATATATTTACCAACCTCTCCACATGAGCAGGATGTGATACAACGTCAATTTCTTAAGTAGAGTTTAACAGATTTGAATTCAGAGTTTTCCTTCTCCTAGACTGGTTACCTTGCCAATGCTAAAGAGCTCAGGCTGCCCTACTACTTACTCATAGCTGGGGGGAGAGTAGTTGAATGCATATCTTTCCCAAGAGTATTAACACTATGTGAAATGCAAACAGCCTCGTTCAGGATTTAAACTAGGGTGGTACGACTTTAACCATTACACCATGCACCTCCATATTTGAAACCATATACAAGGTATGTCAGAAAAGTTCCAGGACTAGTGTCACAAAAAAAATTATTTCAAGTTTCTGTTTGTTTAGTAATTTTATTAATATAATTGTTAGTAATGTCACTATTATTTGTATTTGTTAGGACTACTTGAAACTATATAACTGTGTACAAACAAATGATTATTATTATTAAATCAGAATAGTTACTTGAAACCATATATATTTACCAACCCCTCCACATGAGCAGGATGTGACACAACGTCAATTTCTTAAATTTATTTCAAGTTTCTGTTTGTTTAGTAATTTTATTAATATAATTGTTAGTAATGTCACTATTATTCATATGTTTACTTTCTATTTGAATATTTCTAGTCTACAAATAAAAGTATTAGAGAATTTGTGAAGCCTTGGATTACACAGAGGATCTTTCCTTTGTTGACAGTTACCACAAATAATTCCAGTTTAACTGTTAAACAAGAACCGTTTTTCATCTTTAAACAAGAACCAACCATTTCCTCAATTTTTAAAAAGGCAAAGCAGTAAGTGGTGTTTTTTTTTCCTCTCCTTATAAATTTCTCTTTGTCGATTATATAAAATGTTCTCAATAAACTGATATATAAGATGTAAATTATATAGATGGGGAGGTACTGAAAAGAACTCAGCCTAATCAAGAAGAGAATGATCTTGTGTATAACTTTTATAAGAAAGCTTTTATACAAGACATGATCGCACAATTCCAAAATATCTATGGGGCTAAGAACAAACAAGTCCACTGCAGCTAAATCTCTTTTTTGATATGGGTTTATCTTCTCTAATAGCTTAGACAAAAATCAGTTAAACTTGCAAATCGTTGTCAAAATTAAAATGAAAAATTTTGGTTTGGGCATAGATTTTAATGAATTTAATTATTAAGAACAAAAAAAAAATAAATAAATAAACACGATGTACAGAAAATACCAAATTAATAGCTAAAATTCATTTAAAATAATTTATTTAATAAGAAATAAGGCAATGAGAGTAACCTCCCCTGATTATTTCTGAAGAAGCCAGACGGACATTTTGATTTCACTCATAAATATAACCAAAAAAATGAAAACTTGTTCGAATGAATACAACTGCATGTATTAACACGAAAATATCATAAAATTGTTCTTAATAACATCTAAATTCATTAAAATCTATGTCCAAACCAAAATTTTCCGTTTTAATTTTGACAACAATTTGCAAGTTTAACCCCAAAATCTTAAAATAACTAACTGTAACACTATGCTCTCCTTGTCAGAATGGCTTTAGATGTGTTAAAATACGTGTTTTCTTTACCTTGTTGAAATGGCTGGGATGATGACATGTCAACTTTTTGTTACGTCTTGCACTCGTTTCCGAATGGAGAGATGATGTGTCCACATTGCTTACAGTATGGCTCTTACTTCTAATGAAGCGAGTGATGTGTGGATAAAGAAATATTCAATATACTTATCTCTGTACCGATACTACATTAGAGAGGGTGGAATCCTTGTTGCTGGGCTGCTGTTCAGTTGTTGGCAATTCTATGATATCATGGAGTCTGGATACCAACTTGTGGCTGAGTTTATCTTGCCTTGTGCCATTTGGAGTTTTTAGTAATAACACAAGGCCGCTTCTTTTCACTCATGAATATCTTATTTCCCCCAGATTACAACTGCTGAGAGCAAGAAATTTCATGTCTTCCTCCGTTCACGCATTCTCCCGACTCAATTTTCATTCTGGCCTCTCACTCATCTCATTCGATCGTCCAATCAAACCATGCCATGCGTCTATGCTGACATCATCATTTAAACTTTTCCGTTCTAGTCCACACGTCAGGCGACCATCATGGCTTTATGTCAAGCCTGTTACATAACATAACTGCACTAAAATATTAATAGACCTTTATCTAGCAGGTTTTAGATGGTTAGTGTGATGAAGTTAAACATAGTTGTCTCCCCCCGGATTAGTTCTCTATAAATACTAGAGAATCTTCACCATAACTGGACCAAGAGTTAAGTTATATTGAATAAAGCTTTAGTAAATCAATTACGTTGTTTGTCTTTTTATTATGGTTAGTAAAAATATTAATCTTAAGAAACAATGTGTCCCAGTGTATTGAACTGCCTGATAAATATGTGGAATCACTCAAAATCATCACCTTCTTGGTTGGGTTGAGAACTTTTCAATGCTCCCTCATATATAACATAAAAAAATAAGCGCAAATGAGAAAAGTTTGCAAGAAAAAGTGCTCAATGCCATTACAGCAGAGCAGTATACAACCCAGAAAACCTGGAATGATAAGACATTGCTGAACAGACACACATACACACATGCAGAGAATTTACAAGATATCACCAGTCATACAATAGAATGGACAGATCTTAGCAACAAGTTAATAGCTCTAGACTTTCAGAAATCATCTGATGAAGAGATCTTTATCTCGAATTATTAAGAATAAATCAAAGGTTAACAAGCAACACAATAGTTACCTTATTTTTCTTTACACTTGCACTATGATAGCCTTCAAAACCAACCATCAAATTCTATTTTTTTATTTTAAGGTAAAAATGTAATTCAAATATAAAAAAAAAAGATTTGTACACTTTATAGGAAACATGGCATGGATGACTGCTCTGTTGGTAGTGTGGCTGACTGTATCTCACACAGAGGACTAAGACCCTCCCACCCTCAAAGTGATATCCTGACTGTATCCCACACAGAGGACTAAGACTCTCCCACCCTCAAAGTGGTGTCCTGACTGTATCTCACACAGAGGACTAAGACCCTCCCACCCTCAAAGTGATGTCCTGACTGTATCTCACACAGAGGACTAAGACTCTCCCACCCTCAAAGTGGTGTCTTGACTGTATCTCACACAGAGGATTAAGACCCTCCCTCCCTCAAAGAGGTGTCCTGACTATATCCCACACAGAGGACTAAGACCCTCCCACCCTCAAAGTGGTGTCCTGAGTATGACACTAAACTGCATCTGGTTCTGGAGAACTCAGGAGTGTGCAGTACCCCTTCATCACCATTACTCCCAGGTCCACTCTTCCCTGGAGTAGTAGTACCTGTTACAGTCTGAAAATTATTGATCTCAGATTGGAATACTTGAAACCACATAACTGTGTGAAAACAAATGGTTATTATTACTATCAAATAGGGATAGTTACTTGAATCCAAATAATTGAGTATGAATTATTAATAGGAATAATTGAATCCCTATGATGGTGAGAAAATGTAATAAGCTTCCCTAAAAAAAGACTGACTTTGGCATTAAATAACCCACTGAGTGTTGAAATACCATAACATTTTAGTTGCTAAAATATCGCATTGGCATTCTGTTTTAAAAGTTTCTTTTTGAATTTACCTCTCATATTTATCCTCTAAATTTCTCTGTATCACAAATTAAAATAGTTGCATTTCAAAACTGATCAAGGGGGTGGGGTGTTGTTATTTCTTTGCAGGAATAGTTGGCCAATTCCTTATACACTTGCAGAATATTCCAAACATCATTTAACATCATCTCTTCACTACTTAGAAAAACAAGGTAAGTAAACATTCACAGCTTTTATTCATCTTTTTATTAAGTAATATTAATAATCATCACAAAAAGCATCACAGTTTGTGTGCAGTCAGTGCACCAAAGACTGTCACTCAGAGATATGCCTGCACAGCCACTTGCACAGATCTATTAATAATGGAGATTCGCTTCCGTTTTTTGTCTGTAACAAAAACTGCGTCACTGCTTACGTCACATTACCCAACACATAATCCAACGTCATAACATAGAATAAATATACTCAAAATGTGAGCATGCAATGTTAGACAATCCTCATTGTTTCAATAAATAGATGCCCGGCATTATATATTTATATATAGATTGTTTTATTCTAATATAATATTTAAAGTTATCGGAACTGTTTCCATTTCAAATTGTCTTTCTTTTTTTTTTTTTTTTTTACTCCTTTAATAAATTTGACGATTTTACATACTTATAGTACACACTCTATGACATTGAATTTTCAGCTCCCATCCCCTTAGGCAATATCTTTCAAAAAATTATTTTTACATTGCCCGGAGGGCGTCATTTTATTTTGCTAGTATTAATAATCATCACAGAAAGCATCACAGTTTGTGTGCAGTCAGTGCACCAAAGACTGTCACTCAGAGATAGGCCTGCACAGCCACTTGCGCAAATGCAAATAATTTTCTATTTGTTTATTTATTTATTTTTGGACATTATGCCACCATCGTCCTTAGTGGACGGAAAGATACTAACAACAAGAAAATTAATAATTTAATGATGAAACAATAAAATAATTTATTTTTCCAAGATTCAAAACTGAGTCATTTAAAAAAAAAAAAAAAAAAAAAAAAAAACCTGAGTACCAAAACTGTTTAGGTAAACCAATATACAGGCTGTTCCCCCAAAAATTAACTTAGTCTAATGATATAGTTAATTCTTGCTCAAATGATCTCAAATTTTTGTAAAGTGTGTAAAAAAATAACCAAGTTTAAGGTTTTAATTTAATTTTTTTAAGGGTAATGAAAAGGATTTTGTGTGTTGGAATATTCTCTAACATTGATGATAATTATACAATAAAATGAATGAGCAGCCTATCAGCCGTATTACAGATTAACATTATAATTGGTGGAAATCATGCTCCCCACCCCCTCATCTCAATTTTGGTCTACTGTGCTTCTCCGCCAGAACATAATGGCCCTTTTGAGTCCATGAGTTTATATGACACAAGGAATTCCGCTGGTATTTAAAATTCATCAATGAGAAAAAAAATGTTTCTTTGTAAGTTAAAAGTAATTTTGAGTTTACAAATTTAAGCAAAGGTCAATGGAGCTACAAAGTTGATGGGTTTGTCAAAACTATCAAGAATTGCAGGTGCAGGTAAATCATGCTGCATGGTCTCTCCAGGAAGTGATTATTTTCCTTGATTATTATTGTCAAAGTTCCCTTAGTTGTAGCAAAAAGTCATAAATTTCTAAAAAGAAAATTCTCAGAAATACCAAAAAATAGAAAATTTCTAAGACTTTTCTTTTCTTTTATTTGATATCCTAATTTGTGATTACTCCTTTGCCTGTAAACATTTGTCATAGTCTTAAAAAGGTCAAAATAAATCATTTTCTATGCGTGTCTAAGCCACTGAAGTTTCATGAAAATTTGTGGCAATTATTAAAAAATGGTTCATTTTTTATTTTAAAAAAATGATTTTATCCAAAACTGTAAATGTCAAGATTTGTCACAGCAACTTTTCCATTTGAAACCTTTTAAATCCTTCTTGGAAATTTCTTTGATACATTTTAGAAACCGAAATTCCAAGTATCCAATCTAATTGGTATTTGGCCAATTTAAACAGCGCTGGATTCTACAGAGTCAATTACGATGCTCAGAATTGGCAGAATATCATTACCCAACTCAAAGAAGATCATACAGTAAGTAGGCTTTGTTTGTTTTTTTCTTCATATGTTGTTCCCTGTCATTAGTTGAACTTTGAATCTTTTTTTACTGATGTTGCCCCAAAATGAGAAAAAAAGGGGCAACAAAAACACAGAAGAAAGGCTTGTTAGTAATGGGGCACGGAAAGAAAATGAAAAGTAGGCTGGTATGTATGTCTATGTAGACAAAGGATTCTCAAATTGGTTTATATGGACCCTTGAAGGGGTGAATAAAATTTTGAAATGTTGGTTGCATCTTGGGTGTAAAATTTACCCATATTTATTTATTTCATTTGATTTTGCAATATCCATTGTCAGTGATTACTTAAATTTTAAATAAGTTTTTAGCCATTGTAATGACAAACGATAAGACCGATAGACTTTGGAGAGTTTTATTCTACTTAGAATAATTGGTACAGTTATTAAGAGTTTATATAGTCTAGTATATACTAGAGAGTTCTCCAAAGGGGAGTCAATCACTAAATAGGGGAGGTAAATCTCAATTACTTGTTACAGCCATGCTTTTATAACTGCATTCTTCACTGGATTCTTTCATTTTTTTTCTTTTTGGAACTTTTGGAGATCATACTTTTCTTAAGAGTGAATAACAGAAACTTGTCTTAACCATTATGTCAACTGTACACCCACGTTTTCTAATATGAAATTCAATAAAGAATCACAATTATTAGACAGCCCTGTCGGCTGGGGCATTAGAATGCAGCTACTGCACCTCTGCAGAGGGGTAAGACTCCCCCAATGGGGCCACCTGTTGGCCGTGGGTGGCGACCCATGATGCTTACGATAGAGCCCAGGTGGATGAGCAGTTCATGACATGCAATACTCCACTTTGGCCCTATCTTGGCTAGACGGGCGGTCGGAGAGGCCCCCTCCGATCAATCGGCTAGTCACGTCAAGCCCTAGCACCTATATGATTTTCCCAACCCTATTGCCCTTATGGCAAGCCCCAACCCCTTTTTATCATATGGGTGCTAGAAGGCGGTGGCTGCGGGTCTACATGTCCAGGGAATGACGTTAAACTCTATCTGATGGTGAGGTTCCAGTTTTGGAGGTTTGGGGAATGTGGAGCACCCCTTCATCACCATTGCTCCCTGGTCCACTCTGACCCGGAGTGGTAGTACCTGTTAGGGTCCCATCTATGGGTTAAATAGAAAAATATGAGTTGATAAACAAAATTGTATTATCCATTAAGAATTGATTTATTTCAAAACTTTATCGGCATTAAATGACCCACTGAGGTTGATATGCAGTAAAACAAAACAAACCAAACCAATCAATTATTAGATTATTCTTAAATGTCTATAAATGCATTTTGAAATTGTTGATTTTAGATGACTTCAATTTTTATTGCATTATTTGTATTCAGGTTATATCATCTGTGGACAGGGCGACCCTCATATCTGATGCTTGGGCTTTAACAAGGTATGGAAATAGATTAACACTAACACAAATTATCTCCCTTGATAATATGTGTTATTTCTTATATTGGGGGAGTTCCATGTCAAATCATAAAAAAAAAAAAAAGTAAAATTGTCACCCACCCAAATTCAAAGATGCTTTCAAAAAAGTCTTAAAACTCAAACTTTGGGGATTGTCTAACTTTAACATAATCCACACCTGGATAAAATTTCAGAAAAATTGAAACGGGTGGGTGACATGGTCTTTTCAAAAAAGTCTTAAAACTCAAACTTTGGGGATTGTCTAACTTTAACATAATTCACACCTGGATAAAATTTCAGAAAAACTGAAACGGGTGGGTGACATGGTCTGGATGATTTGACATGGAATTACCCATTGTTTATGTTGCAAAAGTATATATGTAAGCTTTGATTCATATGTTGTTTTATTCAGATCATTATATAAATGAAAATATGCAAATTTGCTACTTTTTACATAGAAAATAGCTTAATTTCTAAATTTCATTTATCCAAGGCACAAAAGTAAAGTTTGAAGAGAATAAATGTCCATTAGAAAATGGACATTTATTCTCTTCAAACTTTACTTTTGTGCCTTGGATAAATGAAATTTAGAAATTAAGCTATTTTCTATGTAAAAAGTAGCAAATTTGCATATTTTCATTTATATAAGGTCTGAATAAAACAACATATGAATCAAAGCTTACATATATTTTATTATAATGTCATTATTTATTATAATAACCAGAGTGGGTACCGTCCATGGCTTGAACTGCTTTGATAATGTATTATGTGCCCTGCAAACTAGTATGTACCAAAATATTGCAATACATTCATCTATGCAGTTTTCAAATCACACATGGAGTGAAGCAATGCACAATATGTCAGCACACCAACTTACACAATACTACCAACCAGAGAAGGTACCTCTCATGGCTTAAACTGCTTCAAGTGAGTGTTATATGAACTGCAAACTAGTATGTACAAAAATATTGCAAGACATTCATCTATGTAGTTTTCAAATCACACATGGCGTGAAGCAATGCACAATGTGTCAGCACACCAACTTCCACAATACTACCAACCAGAGAAGGTACCTCTCATGGCTTAAACTGCTTCAAGTGAGTGTTATATGCCCTGCAAACTAGTATGTACCAAAATATTGCAAAACATTCATTTATGCAGTTTTCAAATCACACATGGAGTGAAACAATGCACAATAGCACACCAACTTCCACAATACTACCAACCAGAGAAGGTACCTCTCATGGCTTAAACTGCTTCAAGTGAGTGTTATATGAACTGCAAACTAGTATGTACAAAAATATTGCAAGACATTCATCTATGTAGTTTTCAAATCACACATGGCGTGAAGCAATGCACAATGTGTCAGCACACCAACTTCCACAATACTACCAACCAGAGAAGGTACCTCTCATGGCTTAAACTGCTTCAAGTGAGTGTTATATGCCCTGCAAACTAGTATGTACCAAAATATTGCAAAACATTCATTTATGCAGTTTTCAAATCACACATGGCGTGAAACAATGCACAATATGTCAGCACACCAACTTACACAATACTACCAACCAGAGAAGGTACCTCTCATGGCTTAAACTGCTTCAAGTGAGTGTTATATGAACTGCAAACTAGTATGTACAAAAAATATTGCAAGACATTCATCTATGTAGTTTTCAAATCACACATGGCGTGAAGCAATGCACAATGTGTCAGCACACCAACTTCCACAATACTACCAACCAGAGAAGGTACCTCTCATGGCTTAAACTGCTTCAAGTGAGTGTTATATGCCTGCAAACTAGTATGTACCAAAATATTGCAAAACATTCATTTATGCAGTTTTCAAATCACACATGGCGTGAAACAATGCACAATATGTCAGCACACCAACTTACACAATACTACCAACCAGAGAAGGTACCTCTCATGGCTTAAACTGCTTCAAGTGAGTGTTATATGAACTGCAAACTAGTATGTACAAAAATATTGCAAGACATTCATCTATGTAGTTTTCAAATCACACATGGCGTGAAGCAATGCACAATGTGTCAGCACACCAACTTCCACAATACTACCAACCAGAGAAGGTACCTCTCATGGCTTAAACTGCTTCAAGTGAGTGTTATATGCCCTGCAAACTAGTATGTACCAAAATATTGCAAAACATTCATTTATGCAGTTTTCAAATCACACATGGCGTGAAACAATGCACAATATGTCAGCACACCAACTTACACAATACTACCAACCAGAGAAGGTACCTCTCATGGCTTAAACTGCTTCAAGTGAGTGTTATATGAACTGCAAACTAGTATGTACAAAAATATTGCAAGACATTCATCTATGTAGTTTTCAAATCACACATGGCGTGAAGCAATGCACAATGTGTCAGCACACCAACTTCCACAATACTACCAACCAGAGAAGGTACCTCTCATGGCTTAAACTGCTTCAAGTGAGTGTTATATGCCCTGCAAACTAGTATGTACCAAAATATTGCAAAACATTCATTTATGCAGTTTTCAAATCACACATGGCGTGAAACAATGCACAATTTGTTAGCACACCAACTTCCACAATACTACCAACCAGAGAAGGTACCTCTCATGGCTTAAACTGCTTCAAGTGAGTGTTATATGCACTGCAAACTAGTATGTACAAAAATATTGCAAGACATTCATCTATGCAGTTTTCTAATCACACATGGAGTGAAGCAATGCACAATGTGTCAGCACACCAACTTCCACAATACTACCAACCAGAGAAGGTACCTCTCATGGCTTAAACTGCTTCAAGTGAATGTTATATGCACTGCAAACTAACACATATCAAAATATTGCAAAACTTTTGACTCGTCCTAGTATTTGTTCTGCCAAAATTTGGCCAATAACATTTCCAGAGAAAATAGATCAGTTTTTGTTGAGGCTTCTTATCTGCATTTAGATATTGTGAAAATCTCAACATCTACTTAAGATAATACAATACTGAGATCCAAAGGAAAGGTAAGGAACCAAATCAGTTTGGCAACGGTAGTGTCACAGGAGTTGCTGGGTAGCACTGAATTTTAGCATCACACCAGCTTAGGGACACCGGCTCCAGATTTGTTTTCAAGGTTTACTCCTCAAGCCTTTCCATGAAGGGCAGTGGAGGTTTTGTGTTGGACTTTTCCTTGACTTAAATGGGTTGCCGTCCAAGGCTAAGGAGCCTCTTCTAACCCAATTGGGTAATTATGTGAGTAGTAAGTACTCCAATCCTACTACTGTCGGCATTTCTGAAAATGAAATGGGATTAGGAATATGGTATATTTTGCATTTATCTATCAAATAAGCAACAGTAACTTCATGTATTTTTTTTATGTGCTGCAAATTAACATGTCCCCCTCCCACCTATACACACAATGTCAATGTAAATCTAACCATTGCCCTATTCTTTCTCCAATTTTTGAGAGTTAGCCCTAAAGAAATCAAATATTTTAATTTCTTTTAGTTGGGGGGGGCGAAAAATGGCGACTTTTTGTAATCTATTTTTATCTGTAAAATGAGTTCTAGAGCTTCCTTACTACTAAAAATTGGTTTATAAAAGCATTTTTTGCCCAAGGAATCCAAAGATGCTTCCAAAAAAAAGTCTTAAAGCTCAAACTTTGGGGATTATCTAACTTTAACATAATCCACACCTGGATAAAATTTCAGGTGAACATGGGTGGGGGGAGGTGTTATTATTTTTTGTTTGTTTGTTTGTTTGTTTGTTTTCCCAGCCTTCATAATTTATTTCTTCTTTCAAAAGATTATTATTATCAATTTTTCATTTGTTTCTTGTAGATCCAAGTTTCTGGATCCAGAGATATTTATTGATTTGATTGATTATATGGATCATGAAACTTCCTACCTTCCATGGGAGGCATTTTCAAAAATATTTGATGACTTTTATCAAATGTCCCAATATGCTGAAGAAATGGCAGTCTACTTAGTGAGTATCTTTCTTTTCATATGACAATCATTTCCAGTTCCCATTGCCTCCCTTTAGGAAAATGTTTTGTGGATTTTTATTTTTATTTTTTTTAGAATGGCCTTTTGCTCAAAGAAGATAATTAATTATTAAGTTTTGTTTAGTTGTGGCACAAGAACAGATGTATGAAGTCACTTTCATATTCCGATTGATATTGTTATGGTAATTTACCACGCACACATGAACTCTTCCAACTATAAATAGCAGCAGGTTCTGCACTTAACTCTTAATATCCTATACCACCTCATTCCATCCGACCGGAAGTCACATTTGTTTAATAATCCACCCCAAACAATAGCCTTTGTTTAAATGTAATATTAAACATATTTAGTAGTCTTTGATTTATGGTAAATAACAGGTAACTTTAAATGAAAATGCCATTTTCAGTCATTCATTGATAAATCCTTAGAGGAATGGGGCTCTGGACTTAGAAAATTATCAACAGGATGTTAAGAGTTAAGCAAGAGTTAATATTTCAGCAGATAGCCGATAGGACAGCCTCACGTGTAACCATCTCATTTATATATGTTTGTACAACAATTCTTTGTTGATATATTTGTTTAATTCATTAACCCTCTCTTGTGTCTTTATTCTGGCTCCTAACCAGGCCACAACATGTATATGTATATGCTGATTTTTCAAACCCTGAAAACCAGAGATTTGACCTTAGCAGATTGCACCTTTGTTTTGTCAGTACTACTTTATGGTTGCACCACTTGGACTCTAATAAAATGCTTGGATAAAAAGCTAGATGGGAACAATTCAAAGATTTTGCAAGCTGTTTTGAACAAATCATGGTAGCAGCACACTACAAAACAGCTGTTGTACAGCCACTTACCTCCCATCTTGCAAACCATCCAAGAAAAATGAGCAAGACATGCTGGGCACTAAGAACGAACTCATAAGTGACATTCTCCTATCTATGGACTCTTACACATAGATGCACCAGTGTTGGCCAACCTGTAAAAACTTCTATTCATCAGCCCTGTGCGGACTCTAGATGCTGTCTAGAGGACATACTAAGAGAGATGACTGATAGGAAAAGATGGTGAGAGAGACTCAAAAGAATCGGTGCTGTTGACAGACCTTGATAATGAGGATAATGATGAGTATATATATGTGGTGGGGAGCATATCTCTACATGTGTGTGTATGTATAGTTAACCTATATGTATGTATGTATGTATGTACATGGATGTGTGTGTGTTTGTCTGTGTGTATAATAATATATATAAAAGATAGATAGAAATGTAAAAGAAAGAAATGTTGTATACGTTTTTAAAAACATTTTTTGGAAGCTTATCAAAACAACAAAAAAAACATTGTATAATTCACTTTTCAGAATTTTTTCCAAGAGAAAATCAAAGGAATTTACAACAAAATTGGTTGGAAAGATGAAAACAGTATGACATTTGAAGAAAGGCAAGTCTTGTTTTTTTTCGGACATTCCTTTTTTTTTTCTTTTTTTAATGATGGTTATTATGTTACTACTTATCGATTTAGACAAAGTTTAACCTTAAATAATAGATTTAATTATTTTTAATTCGCTTTAAAATTCCTAGCAGCCGACAAAAGTGCCTATAGCTATATATATATATATATATATATATATAGAGAGAGAGAGAGAGAGAGAGAGAGAGTAATGAAAAACTTTAATAAATGAATAACTTTCTTTCAGATTTATAATCTGTTTTATTTGAGGAATATTATATTTCACAATAAGTTCAAAGTAATTTCCAATTGTCAAAATAAACATAATTAAAAGAAAAAGAAAATTGTTTTGTCCATATTTGTTCAATTTTTAAAAAGATAAGTGTGCCACCCTTTATAATCATATATATATATAGAGAGAGAGAGAGAGAGAGAGTTTTATCTCTTTAGTGGCATTTTCCTATTCATACATTTTTGTCAAGTTTTTTTTTGTTTGCTTATTGTAGCATTGTAATCAAATGGTAATGGGTTATGCAAATAGATAAGTTATTAAAAAAGGTCAGCTGCTAGAATTCAACATCTCTTCCAGTTGTAATAAGATTTGCTTGATCTAGCACCTGGATATTGGGTCTTGTTGAAATCACCCAGTTTAAATAGTGACAGGGGCTGGCCATGTCAACCACCTGTAGTAGAAGTGGGGGCTAAAGTGCTCTGTGTTGTAATGTAACAAGGGTTACTAAATGAGAAATAACCAAAATGGAGGTTGGAAATGAAATGGAATCTTTATAAAATTAACAAATACAATTCTTGCCAGTGTAACGTAGGTTCAAAGTTATATCTTTGATATACAAAACTCCGACGAAGGTTAACAGACAAAACACTTAATATAGTACAGCACATGGATATGACGAGATACAAAGTACAAGGTAAAACAAGGTAGATACAAAGTACATAGGTAAAAGGGTACATAAACAAGGAGTACATAAATAAAGATGAAGACACATTCATGAATGGTACAAGATAACATATAAAAGTACAGACATGAGACTAGGGATAGTCCATGCTGTGTGAAGAACTTACAGTAATGTAAGTGGGACCAAAAGCCCCAACGAGAAGGGATAAACCGTGACTAGCCCATGGTTCTCATGGTTACTGGAACAGGAAAAGAGGCCGAAAGGGTTTGAACCCGGCACTTAAATACTATAGCCCCCTAGCGGGTACCAGCAAACTAAATCAGGCAGACAACTCCACCAGGCAAATACGAAACTAACGCTACACCAGCATCATGAAGAAAGGTAAACCACAGCTAGTTGTATCAGCCTACCCCATCTGCATAATACTTCTGTATTTATGAGGATTGGGACATGCCCATTATTGTTTATAGGTAGGGTATATAACACTCTGTGAATCCCACCATATATATGACAGATTTCAGTCTCTTTATCTCTTTTTGGTGCAATGAGATAAATGTTCTCTGTGAATGAAGAATGAGGAATGAATCAAAGAAGCCTTCGGCTGGGGCTTTAGAATACACCGACTGCACCTCTGCAGAGGGGTAAGACCCCCCCTCCCAATGGGACCACCTGTTGGCCATAAGTGGTGACCTGTGATACTTAAGGATGGAACCCTGGTGGCTGAGCAGTCCATGACATGCAACACTCTACTTACTTAGGCTAGATAGGTGGTCAGAGAGACCCCTTCTGATCAATTGGCTGGTTACATCAAGACCTAGCACTTATATGATTGTCCCAACCCTATTGCCCTTATGGCAAGCCTCAACTCTTTTTATTATATATGTGCTAGAAGTTGGTGGCTGAGGGTCTTTGTGCCCTGGGTATGATGTTAAATTGCATCTAATGGTGAAGTTCCAATTCTAGAGCTCTGGGGAATGTGGAGTAGTCCTTCATCGGCATTACTCCCAGGTCCACTCTGACCCAAACAGATAGTACCATCTATGGGCTAAATAGAAAAAAAATGAGTTTAAGAATGTGTGTTTAAAAAAGAATTGAGTTTTAAAAAAAAATGAATACCATCAAGAATGAATAAAACAAAAATGTCTACAGCATAAAATAACCCAGCAAGGGTTGACGTGCCCTAAAATCCAATGAACCAACCAACCAACCAACCAACCAAAGATACGAGAAGAGACAGTCCTGAAAGAATAAAGAGAGCCATGTGATGTCCGTTATCCAGTTCTTATGGCTTTCATGACCCCCAGAGACTGGACAAAATGAAATGACACTAAAACAAATTTTTGTATCTTTCCCTCCCCAGCCAACATAGCAGTTATACTACATACGTTTAACATGGTTGAAATGGTGTTGGTGGAATGGCTTTTTGTTGGTATCAGCCAGACAGAGAGGGAATCTATCCCCTTTTCACTAGCGTTAGACCAGAGAGATTTTTTGTAGATGTGGAGCACCACACCTACCGTCAGCTCTCCACTTTACCACACAGATCAAATTACCCATTTTGAGCTACTGAATTGGCGGGGACTTGTATTGAACCCGGAACCTTGTGATTCCAAGGCCAGTGCTCTACTGATTGAGCTAAACCAGCCCTTTGAAATAATCAATGTGTAATAATTTTGACCAGTTTTTTTTTTTCTTTACCTTTTAATTTTAGTAACTTTTTTTTATTTGCAACTCACTTGGGTTTCATTTCTACTGAGAAAAGAAAGTAATAAGGGTTAGTCTCTTAGTGAGACTCAAACTCCTTCTACACACACACACACACATGTACACACACACACACACACACACACACACACATATATATATATCTAATATATAAAACAGAGATTTTGGTATGTACGTGTCGACGTATAACAAAAAAACGGGAGGTCACTCAGATTCAAAATCTTGCATACACATTGATATCGTTCTAACTAAGAAAAATTCCAAATTTGGTTATTGATTTTTACTGATTAAGGGATTTAATCGATTAATCAAACAAAAATCAAACGATTTTTCGAAAGCCATAGCATAGCTGCTGCTGCTGCTAATACTTGGTCTATCAGCGGAGGCTCGCCTGACTTTTTATCAGCAGAAAGAAAGAAAGAAAGAAACAACGAAAATGTTAGCGACTCGCCGAGCTGTTTTAGCAGCAGAAAGAAAGAAATAAAGAAAGAAACAAACAAACAATGAAAATGTTAGCGACAAACTAAATTTTAACGTAAAATAAATTCGTTTTTTTATAATCTTTCTAAATATTTATTTATATTTATCGTATGTTTTTGAAACTAACTTTTATTGTACAATGTACACACACTTAATTTAAATTGTTGTCATGCACAAAAAATTGTAGAAAAATGAAAATTGTTTCAAAACACAAGTTTACGGTTACATTTTTTAAAAATAAGATTTTAAATGTCAATAAAAATCAGTCACCAGTATAGGGTTGTATAAATGTAAATAAAAAAAAAATGATAAAACGAGTTGTTTTGTAATTAATACTAATGGTTTTAAAAAAAAGTCTTAATAGTTTAGAGAACTAATGAAGACGTTTTAAAATGTAAGCAAAAATAGATATTGCATTCTCTTTATCGTTAAGAACTAGATTTGAATTGTCATGTAGAAAAAATTCAAAGAAATAAATTACAATCTATTTCTAACTTATCAAGCAATTAAAAACTGAATTTAAAATTGTCCCCAAATACTATTATTATTTTCAAACTGGAGTTTCAGTGAAACTTTTCGTGAAAAGAGAAAATAATCTTGCTCAATTTATAATTTGTACGAGTCTTTATCAATTGAATTATTTTTTATAGCGAGTTAGAAAAAAATTATTTTGCTTCGGACAGCAAAAGTATGTTTTAACGAAAAATCAAATCTTATTCATATCGCAATCTTTTATTCCTGTCTTTAAAATATTAATTTAGTTAGAAATGAAATGAAATAATCTATCTTACAAATATTTATTTGGTAAGAAAGAGCGAAGTAAAAAAACAATAATAAGCGCTTTATTTATTAAATAAATAATAAGCGCTTATTATTGTTTAATACATTTTATTTCGTTTATTTAATAAATATAATATAACTCAACTTTGTATATATACGAAAAAATTAAAAACAAAAGAATTTTAGAAAGAAAAGCCTTTTACAAAAATAGGAAGTTAAATTATAACTACTTATTTCGTAACTAAGTAAACATAGTTGTATTCGTATTGTAATAAAAATAAAACAAAAATTATAATAAAAATACGATGTAGTTAACATTTCGTATATAAACAAAACAGTGTATGATATGTTCTTACCTTAAACATAAAATAAAATGATTTTAATGTACGTAACTTGAATGAGAAAATGTATTCTTTAATTTATCATAATTCTAATGATAAATAAATAGGCAGATTTTTTTTTAAATTAAGGGCGGACCTGAACTTTTGGAACACCCCTCTAAAATTTTTGTTTTAAATTTTTTTTTTCTTTCAATGGATTATTATCGATTGCACACCAATCTATCAGACTGTAAAAAAAAATTCAAAAAAGTTATTTATTTTTCGAGTTTTCAGGGGTGCTCAGTTTCCCGTATAAGTTTATCGTAAATTGAACCCCCTTATCGGAACCGCTAAAAAGAAAATTTTATTTAAATATTTATTTTTCCTTCAATGGATTATTATCGATTACACACCAATCAATCAGATTTTTAAAAAATTCTTGAAAGTTCTTTATTTTTTGAGTTTTCAGGGGTGCTCATTTCCCCGTATAAGTTTATAGTAAATCGAACCCCCATATCGGAACTGCTCGAAAGGAAACTGGCGCAAATGTGTCAAAGTTAGGGTGGCCCAGAAAAAACAGAACCCAAATTATTTATTTATTTTCCCATTAAACTTACCTTAAACACCAACCCCAACACCAACCCCTAACCCTAACCCTAACCCCAAATCCTAACCCCCCTACTTGAATTTAACAGTTTTATTAAAAAATTTGTGGGTTCTGTTTTTTCTGTGTCACCTTAATTTTGATACCTTAGTGCAAATTCAGCCCAACTGTTAAGATAGAGCGGTTTCGATATGGGGGTTCGATTTACTATAAACTTATACGGGGAAATGAGCACCCCTGAAAACTCGAAAAATAAATAACTTTTTTTAGTTTTTTTTTTTACAATCGGATAGATTGGTTTGCAATCGATAATAATCCGTTGAAAAAAAAAAAATTAAAAACGAAAATTTTAGAGGGCGTGGGGTTCCAAAAGTTCAGGTCCGCCAAATTAAGTCACCACTTTTTTCTCTTTTTTTTTTTTTTTTAGTCCGGTCATGGACCGGGTACTTTAGCTAGTATATATATATATTTGTGTGTGTGTGCGTGTGTGTTATAAAAAATTGTTTGTGTTTTATCTGTTATTCCTAAATTTTTAATCACATTTTGTTGGAGTTTATCCAATCTGTTACTCCTCATATATATATATATATATATATATATATATATATATATATATATATATATATAAAGAAAGAGTGACTTCTATATTCAGTTTCTGTAAAAGGGTGAAATGAAAACAAAAATGGCTACCATTTTTTTGCACACAGTGTGTTTTTGGAGATAAGCTTAATTGTGTGTAAATAAAAGTGTGTAATTTTACACTAATGCAGTTAGATTTTTTTTTAAACTGTACATTCTGAATAAAAATTCTGTGCTTCTGTAAAACCGTGTTATCACAAAAAAACAAGTTGTAATTTCTCCCAAGATGACCGAATTAAATCTATCTTCCATTATATTTTATAAGTAAATTTTCTGGGAAACCAAATTTTACTATCTCTACACTAAAATTCTTATATTCTAAATTAAAAATATAGTAATTTTTTTTTTAAATATTAGCCTGAATAACATTGATAACCTAGAGTCTACACTTATATATAATATATATTTATGTATATTTCTCAACATCCATCATATGTATGTGTGTGTGTGTGTATACATATATGAGGGTGCATCTTTCCCAGTGGTTCACATCTACATGCTAGATAGCCGTTGAGCAAAAAAAAAAAAAAAAAAAGCTTCCTCCGCCCTTATATATATATATATATGATGGATGTTGGGAAATTCTTTTAGTTGTCTTGGAAGGATGGAAAAATATTTAAAAAAAACAAAATTCAAAGCAATGAATATTGTGTGCTTAATCTTCTTTATTTCTCCTAATATTTCTTACGTGCCTTCACCCTTTGTCAAAGGCTTGTCAATCACTTTGAATTTGTTTTTTAATCCTTACCTTATATTTTTTCATGTTTCTAAGACCACCCAAAAAGTTTCCCAAAATCAATTATATATATTTACAAAGAAGTATATGTGGACTCCTTAACAACATCATATATATATATATATATATATATATATATATATATATATATATATATAATATAATAAGATAAATATATAGGTTTTACATATCTATTTATTGGGTGACAAAGGAACATTCACAACCATATTGGTTTCATGCGATGCATTCATCAGGTGAAGATATTTCAAAGACATTTGAAACATCTTCACCTGATGAATGCATCGCATGAAACCAATATGGTTGTGAATGTTCCTTTGTCACCCAATAAATAGATATGTAAAACCTATATATTTATCTTATTATATTATATAACAGCTCTATTTTATATTGAGCACTCTACCAATTAATACTGCCTTTGGTACACCATTCCAGCAAAAGCTGAAATAGTGACCATCTCACACCACAGTATATATATATATATATATATATATATATATATATATATATATATATATATATATACTATACTAAATAAAACATTAGCTAAGAATTAATCACAAATAAGAGAACAAATCAAGGAATTTCTAAAAAATTTCCAAATTTTTGGTATTTCTGAGAATTTTCTCTTTAGAAAATTATGACTTTTCACTACAACTAAGGGTACTTTGACAACAATAATCAAGGAAAATAATCACTTCCTATGTGTGTCTATGCCACTGAAGTTTCATTAAAGTTTATTGCAATAATTACAAAAAATAGTTAAGTTTTTTCACTGTTTAGTTTTGTATAATACTGAATATATATATATATATATATATATATATATATATAAGGTAGAATTTTAGAAATCTCTGTGAAAAAAAGCAAATAAACAAAATCTTTTTTTTTTTTAAATAAAAAAGAAAGATAATCCCCCGAGTGATCATTTAAAATTAGGTCAGTGTGTTATCGTGATTTTTTTTTAACAAATCTTTTTTTTTTTTTATTGAAGTGTATCTATTGATAACATTGATTGTCAAGTGAACTTATCTTTATTTAGGTAATTCACAAACATGACACAAGGCCAGTAAAGATTGGTGAGCACATCTTGTAGCTAGTTATTCTTTCTTTTTCTTTTTTTTTCTCTCATAGATAAAAGAAGTTAACACAGGAAAAAAGTTTTCACATAGAAAAAAAAGTTTTTTGAAAAGATAAACTTTGTTAAAAAAAACTTTTTTCTATGTGATTTTGAAATTGAAAAAAAATATGAAAAAAACAGTTGAAGTCCTAGAGAGATGAACCAAATAAGATTGGTATTAATAAAATAGATAGATTAATACTTTCAAATAGAGAGTGGGATAAAAACAGAGAGAGATAAATAGATGAACAGAATGAGATAGATAGAAAAAAAATTAATTAAAATTTAAAAAAAAAAAAGAATTGTGAAATAGATCACTAATTAGGACTGAACCTATTATATAGTAGTGACCACCCCAAGCGGAGATTTAAGAGGTTTGAATTCAGAGTTTTCCTTCTCCTAGACTGGTTGCCTAACTAAGGTTAAAGAGCCCAGTCTTCCCTACTATTTACCCATAGCTGGAGGGAGAGTAGTTGGATTCATACCTTTCCCAAGGGTATTAGCGCTATGTGAACTGTAGCTTTGTCCAGGATTTGAACTCCGGACGACAAGTCTATTTCTTATGACTCTAACCATTAAACCACAGCCTCCAACTCAAACAGAATGAGATAGATAGATAGATAGATGAACAGAATTGACATGAATGAAATAGAGAGACAAAGATAGAGATAGGAATAGAATGAGGTGGATATAAACAAAATTAGATAGATGAACAGAATGAGATTGATAGATAGATGAACAGAATTGACATGAATGAAATAGAGAGACAAAGATAGAGATAGGAATAGAATGAGGTGGATATAAACAAAATTAGATAGATGAACAGACTGAGATTGATATGAACGAAATGGATTTAAGTTGAGTTGAGTTTTTTCTTTTGAAAAAGGAATTTTGTTGGCATTGACTATCTCATGAGAAATATAATCAGACGATGTGCAAAACATTTTAAGGAATTTCCCAATGTTTACCTTGGTAATCTCGACTTTGGTTTTTATTGACTTATCTACACTGGTTGGTATGTTGAGAAATTGTGGACAATTTAAACATTCTTCTTATTACATAATATCAAATAACATTTCTTCCTGACCCCCCAACCCCCAAATAAAAACTTATTCAGTACTGAAAATATTTTAAAAACCAAGATTGAAATTGAGTTGGAGGTGTGTAGTGTAATGGTTAGAGTCGTGGGAAATGGACTCGTTGACCAGAGTTCAAATCCTGGGTGAAGCCCCAGTTCACATCGCGCTAATACCCTTGGGAAAGGTATGAATCCAACTACTTTTCTTCCAGCTATAGGTAAATAGTAGGACAGACTGCACTCTTTAACCTTGGTAAGACAACCAGTCTCAGAGAAGGAAAACTGTGAATCCAAACCTGTTAAATCTGCTTGGGGTGGTCACTACTAGAATAGGATCAGTCCTAATTAGTGATCTATTTCACTAATACAAGGAAATCAGTTTCTTAGATTTGTTTTGAAAACCTTTTTGCTTAATGTTTCTCTGCAAGACCTCGAAAAAATATTGGCTTAGAATTGATTTATTCATTCATCAAACTGTATGGGTTTTTTTTTTTTAATCTAGAAAACTAAAATGGGAAGAAAAATAACTGTATGGATACTTCAAGTGACAAACTAAAGTAATTGCACTCAAGATATGGCTAAGAAAAGGACACCTCAAGAGAGAAACTAAATCTGTTTTTGTTTGGTTTCTTTGTTTACTGGCATATCAACCTTCATTGAACCTGTCTTACTAGACAAACAAGTCAAAAGACAAGAGAATGTATCATCAATGCCAATCTAAAACTTTTCATAACTGACAATTGCTACTTTGAATGCCATCATTTATGATAATGATTACATTAGCCAATAATATTAGGGAGAATAAGTGCTTAATTGGAGTCGGACCTAATTTTGAAAATTAATTAATTAATAATGAATTAGGCGGGAATACCTATTAAATGTATGGCTAAACAAATCGAGAAAAATCAATCTCTGTATGTACATTTCGGCCTATTAGGCCTCATCAGCAGAGCTATAGATCGGAAGACCGCCCTGTGCGTGATTTGAAACCGGACTGCCACGCACAGGGCGGTCTTCCGATCTATAGCTCTGCTGATGAGACCTAATAGGCTGAAATGTACATACAGAGATTGATTTTTCTCGATTTGTTTAGCCATACATTTAATAGGTATTCCCGCCTAATTCATTATTAATTAATTAATTTTCAAAATTAGGTCCGACTCCAATTAAGCACTTATTCTCCCTAAAATTATCGGCAAAAAGCCATTCTAAACAAACCTTGTTTACAACTTATCATTAGCCAATAAGCAATGGGTAATTTAAGACATATCAGCTAGTTCATTTAGATAACACAGATCACCTTATAAATTGGTTTCTAAACTTTGTTCTCTTAATACCAAAGCCATCCTTGTAGAATAACAGTAATAGTATTATTTAACCCATAGCTGGTGGGGGGGTGAAAGGGTTCATTTCTTTACCAATAAATAAGGTGAAATTTGCCTAAGGAGTTGGCAATAAGATGCACTGTTTACAGTTCCAAATTTTTCAAGAAAATCAATAGTGATGAATCCTTTCATATCCAATAATACTGTCAGCATGACCTTCTTTAATGAACGCAGTGCCCAGAACCTTTTCTTTGTTGGAGAGCCAATGTGTTTCCACTCAATGGACTGTCTTTTCAACTCAGACTCATAATAGCAAACCCATATTTAGTCCATTTGTAAACATTTCTTTAACTAAAACATGCTTTTCTGTACACATCACACATTCTTCTGTAAATTTCACTTGGTTTGCTCTTATTAACCACTGAAAATTTGATAACAGACCTCTGTTCAAACCTGGAGCACTGATTTGCCACCATTTTGAATAGCCTTAAAACAAAATAGTTTTGTGATATTAGAATAACTTTTGCTATGAACCAATTTCAAACAATAGAAATTTAAAGGTTTATTTTTATGACTATATTTTTAGTAGAATTTAATTTTTTATAACCAGATTCTTATGTAACAACCTGGAAATGTTTTTCTACAGTTCATATACATTCATTGTTTGTGTATAAATTAACAGCAACAATGAAATCCAAATTTTTTTTCTGGAAAAAAGATTTGAAAATGGTCATTGCATTTGTATGGATACAATAAATAATTATTTCCCCTAGATAATTTATATGTCATGACAGTCACAGAAACCCCTTCTTGACCTCTTTTTGGCTCTGTTCTTTGAACAGTTAGAGACATCTCTAACCTTGCCAGGGAATGTAAAGCCATGTGGTTATGGATACTTCAAGTGACAAACTAAAGTAATTGCACTTATCAAGTAAACCTTTTTTGTCCATTTTTTCCCCTTTCCACATACTGCTTGTTCACGGAATAATATGTGCATAATTCTACCCTGTGACATGTTTGTATATTCTTTCTTTGTAATGCCACCTGTATTTATATTATGTATACAATATTAAATATTCTTTAAGGGGCTGGTTTAGCTCAGTCGGTAGAGCACCCACCTAAGAATTGCAAGGTTCCTAGTTTGGTACTGGTCCCCACCAACTCAGTACAGGTGTAGTACAGATTGGGTAATCTGATCTGTGTGGTAAAATGGGGAGCTGATTGTAGGTGTGGTGCTCCACTTTGGCAAAAACAATCTCCCTGGTCTAGTGCTGGTAAAAAGGGATAGACTCCCTCGCTGTCCTGCTGATACCGACAATAGGCCACTACATGTCTAAATGAGTTTATTATGTCTTTCTTTCTGTTTTGTCAGTGTTAGTATATCATGGCTATACTAACGCGGTGGTGGTAATGATGAGGATGATGATGATGATGATGATGATGATGTATTTTTGTGATTTTATTTGCAGAATTCTTCAAGGAACAATTATCACCCTTGCCTGTTATGTGGAATATCCTCATTGTACTTCAAAAGCCGTACAAATCTACCGTAGATGGAAGAAAAAACCGGATCAAACCAGGTTTTGCTTTTTTACTATTTTAAGTTACTTTATTGCATTGTATTATTTTGTTACTAGTTTTACTCCATCCTGTTGTTGTTGATTTTCATTGTAATACTTGGCGTTGATTCTTCCGAGCTGTAGCCATATCAGTACTACTGTATGGTTGCACCACTTGGAGAAAAAGCTACACATGGATGCTACATGCTGGTTTTATGTGCTCATGATGTAATAGTGACTCAAGTTCAAATCCTGAACAGTCTGTTTGCATTCCATATAGTGCTAATATCCTTGGTAAAGGTATGAATCCAACTATTCTCCCTCTGGTTATGGGTAAATGGTAGGCAGTCTGGGCTCTTTAACCATCATATGATGACCTGTCCAGGAGAAGGAAAACTCCTGTTAAACCTGTTAAACTCCTTTTCAAAATTGACCTTGTCTTGCATCCTGCTTGTGCAGAGGAGATGGATAAATACATACATGTTGTTTTAAATAAATCCTGGAAGCAGCTGCCTACAAAACAGCAGCTGTACAGCCACTTACCTCTTATCTCACAAACCATCCAAATTAAAGGAATAAGACTGGCTGGACACTGTTGGAGAATTAAGGTCAAATTCATAAACAACATCCTCCTATGGACTCCTACACGTGGACATACCAGTGTTGGCTGAGCAGCAACTACTTACATTAACCAGCTCTGTGTGAACACTGGATACAATGATTATATCTATTTACCCAAACCCTCAGCCATTTGCAGGATGTGACACAAGGTCATTTTTTAAGCAGAGTAAAGCTGGTTTGAATTCAGGGTTTTCCTTCTCCTAGACTGGTTGCCAAACCAAGATTAAAGAACCCTATCTGTCCTACTGCTTACCCATTGCTGAGGGAAGAACAGATAGATTCATGCTTTTTCCAAGAACATTAGCACAAGGTGAAATGCAAACAGCCTCATTCAGGATTTGAACTCGGGTCACTGATTCTATTTTCTATGAGGATAACTATTTGCTAAGCACATTTGTCTACACTATTCTAACTTATATATATATATATATATATATATTATATATATATATATATATATAAAGGAAATAACAGATTAGGTAAAATCTGACAAAATGTGATTAAAATTTGAGTAACAACGTGGCTAAAACACAAACAATTTCAATCAATTAATATTTCACCCCTGTGTATTTATAAAGCTTCATCAGAAATTCTTATTTTGAAACAGAACTATATATACACTGCAGTTCTGTTTCAAAATAAAAATTTCTGATGAAGCCTTGTAAATACACAGAGACAAAATATTAATTGATTGAAATTGTTTGTGTTTTATCCAATTTGTTCCTCAACTTTTAATCTATATATATATATATATATATATATATATATATATATATATATATATAGTTTATTGTTATGAATTCATTAAATACTGACAGTTATTAATTTATGCATTATTATAGATTTATTAAATAGTGAAACATCATTAACAGCCCAGTTAATTAATGTTATTGTTAACCTATTAATCTATATTCATTCCTATTTCTCTGAATGTTTGAGATGAGGCTTGATTATTAGTATTATCTGCATTATTCAGACTATTGTCTTCATCTTCATTGTTATGTTGTACAGATAACAATGAAGATGAGGACAATAGTTCGAATAATGCAGATAATACTATATTCATTATATAGTGAGATTCATTTAATTACTGCCAAAACCTTCAATTCATTTTTTCACTTCCAACTAACAAACAAAACAATGCTAAATGAGGATTAATACACTGGCATTGATATATATATATATATATATATATATATATATATATATATATATATATAGGTGTGTCAAAAGTACAAAAACTCACAATTACTTTTTTGACACACCTTATGTGTTTGTGTGTGTGTGTGTGTGTGTATATATATATATATATATATATATATATATACACACACACAACTCCCAAGTAGGCAAACTAAGAAGATATTTATTAAAACATAGCAAATAGAAATGTAATCTACCTCAATTTAAAAATACCTTTGTTAGTTTCTTATTGCTATGTTACTGTAGTGCAGGTATAACCAAGCTGGGGAGGGGGATCGATAGGACTATCAAAGAGGGTCAATAAATGCCTGGGGGATCAGAAGTAGATTGATAAATGTGTTTTTATTATCTCTGTATGCTGTATTTTGATAAGTTTGAACATTTATTCTGCGTAATAGAATTATTTGTCTGTATTTTTCAGATGAGGCTAGATGTGAATAATTTTGATGTTTCAGACTGTTATCTTCATATTTATTATAGTATGTAGAAACAATGTTTCAACCGCTATATCCCCCCCCCCCAGCAGAGTACAACATGACCAAGAATTCTGTATATTCAATTCCATCCCATGCAGCTGTGGCAAAGTTTACAAAGGCAAGACATGCCATCCACTGAAAGTAAGACTAGAAGAACACCGAAAAGCAGTGGTGCGAGGGGAATCAGAAAAGTCGGATATGGCTGACTATATATGGAAAGAAAAGGGAAACCATCTAGCCTTGTAGGATAAAGTTGAAGTAATAGATAGGGAAGGACATTGGAAAAGAAGACATCTCAAAGAAGCAGCACATATGTCGGGCTAGCGGTAGTGACCTCTTGAGTAGACCAAGTATAGAGATGAACACAATTATGTAGGAACCAATCATTGAAAAGGCTAAATCAAGTAAATTACTTTAAAAATAGAAATATCAAAAAAGACTGATATCATTGGATTTTACACCTTGAGTTGTATAAGAAACGCCAATATTTTTTTTTTTTTTTGTGACACATGTTGAAATGATAGACATGCAAAAACAATAACTTCATTATTTCTATTTGAATAAGATCTCCAAAACAATCTCAAAACCAGAAGAATTGGCAAAAATGTATTTACACATATGCAAAATTTTTCAAGATCAAGCTGTGCATAAAACCAAGTGCAACCAAGAAAAAGACAAGACACTTTTGGAGCATGTGTATTGAGTGCATGTTGGAGACTGCTGTGTTATAGTTGTAAGGATAGAGTTTGTGAAAGCGATTACAGGGTTAGGTTATAAATTATAATTTATCTATTGTACAATCCAGACTGTTGATGAGGAGGGATCAAGGATTTTTTTTGTGACTGACTTTTATGAATGATTCTTGAGAGAAAACTTACTTCACTATACATTTACTTCACTTTGTATTTAGGTCAGGGCACTAAAAGGGGGACTATTGGTACAATATGGTCAAATGGTTAGTGACTAAACTGGCTCTCTACCAGACTTAACATGGAGGGAAGCGGTTAGATACTTGGTAGATTTAAAAAGAAAATAAGATGTATCAAAGGGGAGATGAAATGTAGGGGGAGGGGCAACAATCACCTTTCCTAAATATGCCATGAATCATGAGCAGGGCATTCCTAGCTTTGGATCTTGATCTGACTATTCACTGCCACGGATTCTCCACTAACTTCCCTGGATGATACCTTGCCATAGGATCCAGAGGGATTGATTGATTGACTTCAATTTGTTTCTTAAAAAAGAACAACTTATGTATGCAAGCAAGCCTTTTCAAAATTGAAATACATGAAATCCACCCATCGAACAAAATTGACTGATAAACATTTGAAAACAATTCTCTAGATTGGATGTAGCAATTCCAAACAAAATATTGACGATATCTTGAAAGGAAAACTTCAGTTTCACAAATCTCACTAAACCTTTCTGCTAATGCTGCATTTTTTGATAATGTTTTGAAAATAAATATGTTGGTTAAATTTTTTTTGTGCATCCTACGCCACTCATCCATGAATATAATATGAAAAGATAAATTTCGTTTTACATCTTTTTCTCAGAGCTTTCATTCTGGCTCGCAAGTATTGAACACAATAATAATGTGGCCTGCACTCATTATTTTTTCAATTATCCGGCCTACTGTGAAAAAAGTTTGGTGATCCCTGGTCTAGGGCTATTTTATGCCTAGGAGGTGCATTCTACATAACTACGTAGCCTGGTAGCCTGGGCAGGTTTATATGGAGGATAAGCTGTTGCCCAAGTAGCAGGTTCTCCCTCTCCACACTGCTGCTGTGGTCCAAAGGAAAGGTAGAGAAACCAATGCAGTTTGGCAACAATAGTGTCCCAGGAGTTGCTGGATCGCACTGAGTTCAGCATCCCACCACCTTAGGGACTCTAGCTCCGGATCTGATTTCAGAGATGCATTCATACTTACATTTTTTTTGTGTAGTTGTTAAGAGTGTTTTGTTTTGTTTTCGTGCACAGACCTCTTGAATACTTGAGTTTGTCACTTATTCTCCTTACTGATATCATCACAATGTCAACACTGTTGTCAATTTCTGACCTATATCCTACATATGTCCCCATATATAAAAATTGACCAGATGGATTTCAAGTGGCCAATCTTTTACGTAACATCATAATCTTGCTTGATGCTCTTCATGTCTCATCATATAATCTACTTGATACACAAATGCATCAGTGTTATTCAACTTGATACTCAAGTAGTTCTCTATCTTTATTGAATACTTTGAACTTTGTGATGATAAGATGTCTAGCAATAGTTGGAGTGTAGTAAACCTAATATTCACAATTTATATGTAATCATTAGAATGAATTACATTTTTTATTTATGTAATAAATCCTGTGATATTAAGATTTACATTGATAGTCTTGTTAAACATTGCAAAAATGCACTAAAGGAGGTCATTAGTGATGTTACTCCAGTATCCTTACAGATTTAGGGTTTTGCAACATTATATCTGTTCAACCAGTAGACCTGACATCTTATTAGGCCGCATCCAAATATTTACATTGATATTATGTAGTGATGCTGATAGGTACGTGTCTTGCATACCTGACGCATAAAAATCTAAAAGGACGCAGGAAAATCATGTTTTTTTTTCTTCCCCGACTATTTCCAGCTAACTTTAATTACATTTCAATATTTTCTTGGAAATGAATTACACTGTATGGGGTAGAAAAGTAGGGGTTAGATGGCTTTAGTTGTTCATAGATAAAAAAAAAACTCTACAGTTTATTAAGAAACTTCAGTTGGGACCCATTAAATTTTCCAGGGACTCATTCAAATCAAATCCATGCATCCTAGGATGCACTAAATTAAAAAGCTATCAGCATCACATTTACCGTATAATTTTTTTTTATCAAAAACCGTGCATTAAGGAATAATTAAATGTTGAAGCCAGAATGTTCAGCTATTTTTTGCGTCTTATCTTTTATTAGTTTATTTACTGCTAAATAAAAAAGGACTGTAATAATAATAAATGAACACACACGGTCGGACTTGAGAAAGCTTTATTCTACTTAGAATACAGTTGCAGTTTTCTTGGGAGTTTATATACTTTCAGAAAGCTAAAGATTTACACAAAGGGGAGCTAATAATAAAACAGGGGCAGTAACTCTAAATTACTTATTACAAGGACATGGTGAACATTCTCTGAGTATGCTAATTTCATTATTTTTGCTAGCGGTAGTATTCTTAATAATAGTGATAAATATATTTATTGATAGTCTTAATGGTATCTGTTTTATTTAGTGCTAAATAAATAAAATAAAAACAGGGTTAACATCCTATGTGTGATAATTCCATAATTTTTGCTGAACTGTCAGCTGGGGCTGTAGAATACACCAACTGCAAAGAGGTGAAATTCCCCCAATGGAGCCACCTGTTGGCTGTGGGTGGTGACCTGTGATGCTTAATTATGGAACCCTGATGGCTGAGCAATCCATGACATGTAACACTCCACTTTGGCCCTTACTTAGGCTAAAGGGGTGGTCAGAGAGGTTTCCTCCAATCAATTGGCTGGTCACATCAAGCCCTAGCACCTATACGATTGTCTCAACAATATTGCCCTTAAGGCAAACTCCCAAATCTTTTTATCATATGTGCTAGGTGGTGGTGGTTGAGTGTCTTAGTGTCCTGGGTATGACATTAAATTCTATCTGATGGTGAGATTCCAGTTCTGGAGGTCTGGGGAATATGCAGTACCCCTTCATCACCATTACTCTGACCCGAAGTGGTAGTACCTGTTAGGGTCCCATCTATGGGTTAAATAGAAAAAATGTGTTTAAAAAAAAATGAAGTACCCATCAAGAATGAATAAAGCAGAACATATTCTGCATAATATAACCCAACAAGGGTTGATATTCCAAATTCATCATGATCATCGTCGGGGTGGCCTAAAGTCAGATAGCGAGGGAGTCTATCCCTTTTCACTAGAGCTAGACCAAAAAATTGTTGATCAAAAAGTATCAATATTAAAGATGTGTGCACAGCTAAGCAACTTGTGTGTGTATACATATATATATATATATACCAACCCCTCCACACAATCAGGATGTGACACAAGGGCAATTTCTTAAGCAGAGTTTAACAGGTTTGAATTCAGAATTTTCCTTCGCGTAGACTGGTTAACCAGCCAAGGTTACAGAGCCCAGTCTACCCTGCTTTTACCCATAGCTGGAGGGAGGGTAGTTGGGTGGATACCTTTCTCTAGGGTGTCAGTACTATGTGAAATGCAAAGAGCTTCATCCAGAACACGGGTTGACAAGCCCATTTCCTATGACTCTAACCATTACAGCACGCAACACCTGAGTAACTTGTATAATAAAAGTGTTGATGTCTAGACTGTTGTCTAGATGAGTTAATGTCAATTCTCATCAGCAATATTTAGTGAAACACAGTATTGTGCAAGTGCAACATACAACTTCACACCAGATCAAAAGAGAAATCTCAGAGGTGTTTTGATTAATGGAATAAGTGTGTTGAATGGATAAAGTAGTATTTTGAAGAAAATCTTTATTTTCATTCATTGTTCAGTTCTATCTTGGTTGATACAACTTCAATGTGCATAGTTTTTGAATTAACCTCATACAACCACTAAAACACTTTGGACAAGAAATTTGACTCTAGTTCTTAATTTGAAGGTTTAAAATTTGTGGTCTATTTTGCATTGAATCTAATATGATTATGTTTATTTTTCATTATAAATTAATTTCATCATTGTCCTTTACTCTCAACTCTATTCATATTCTTCTATTTCACAGTATCGACCCAAATTACCGATTTATCGTTCTTTGTGCTGGAATCAAAGACGGAAACAGAAGAGATTGTGAGTTCCTGAATAAACGTCTTGGAAGTGGAGATATTCATGAAGACACTGACATCCGCATGGCTCTTACATGTTCACGCCAACCATGGATTCTTAAAAGGTTCATATTCTCTGAGAAGATCCTAAAGTAGATCTTTGAATGATTTATATTTTTCCTTTTATTGTTATTTCATCATCTGCATGATAGTTTTTAGCCTTTTTTTTTTTTTTGCAATCTTAGTAAACTAACATAATTCATGTTGTTCCTTCTGGCATAGATTCCTCTATCCAAGGGTCAACTCTCATGGTCTCCCAAACACTGAGCTTAAATACGCAGCTCTCTCTAACTGCCTTCCTCAAGGTGGCTGTTGATTGGTCAATGCAAATTATCAACTAGCACCACAGTTGATCCTCAGCAAATAGGCAGTTTACCAAGGGTGGATAACTCAGTTATACAAACAGGCAATTTACCAAAGGTAGATAACTCAGTTATCCTAACAATTCATATCATCAATGTTTTGTCAAATAGGATGTTTTGCTCTCCCAAATTTCTTGGAAATATACATAGTATATTATTATTATTAATAAAAGTATGCACCCCCTGGGTGCAAATATTTAACTTTTAATGTTATAAAATATTATACTGAAGTAGAAAGACTAACGAAACTAAATATGAATTGATATAAGAATATCACATTTATTTTAATGTTATTTTAATTGTTTCTATGTAAAATTATTTATAGGATTGCTTTTGATTCATTTGAGAATAACATGATAGTATTAGAAATTAGTAACAGCAAATAATCATTTATTAAACCCAGTTTTGTTAAAATCATTATGCAAATTATTCCCACCATATACTGTATAAACCTTTATTTCTTAGATATATAATACATATTTCAGGATTTTAAATGCATTAATAGTCCGGTGTGCTTCAGCCACTGGACTATTAATGTAAATTAATGGCATTGATCCCAGGGGGCTATCCCCCAGTCAACACCTGCCCCCTTGATTTAAAGGGGCAGGGCTGGGTTTATTGCACAGTGCCTGTGGCGACCCTCTTGAGGGGGAATGCCGATGGAATCAACACATTTTTTGCACCTACCACCCATGAGTCTCGGCTCGTAGGTGGACCCACATAAAAATGTCCTTGTGTCACACCTGCATAAGTGGGATGCATGGCAAATACCTTAATAATCCAGGCAGTTTTGAGGTAAATCTAACTCAGCTGCTTTTTTGTAAGGTGCTGCTTCCATGATTTGTTCAAGACAGTATGCAGCATTTGTCCAAGTGGTGCAGACATACAGTAGCACTGACACAGCTACAAAATCAGAAATTCCATAGAAGATTGGCCATCACAATTAGCATGGAAGGCAGTAAACAAAGTAAGTGGTAGGAAAAGCACCTCAAGATCAAAGCTAAAAGCAACCAGCCAAGAAGAAAGACTTTAGAAGCAGAAAGAACATTTTAAAAATCTGCTTAGAAGATAAACAATCTCAATTAGCATGGCAGACAGTAAATGTATTTAGTGGTAGGAAATGCACCTCAAGATCAAAGCTAAAGCTGCCAACCAAAAAGATAGACTTCTGAAGTGGAAAGAACACTTCTTGAATCTGCTTGGAAACCCTCCTAAAATCACAGACATACTCAAGAAATCATTAATAGCCAACTAGACATCAACCTAGGACACTTTGCAGAGGATGAACTTGACTAATTACTAAAAACATATTATCATAGTGTATCATAATTATACATAGTATATCATAATTGTATAGTATATTATAATTATACATAGTATATTATAGTAGAGAATTTTCATCATGGCAATCTGTAACTCTTTTTCTTATAGATAACATTATTTAATACTTAATAACAGATTATGTAATAGTTATATATGATTGATTGCTTTTAATGACATGTCAACCCATCAAGGGTTATTTTATGCCTAGAGATAAAATGTGTGAGATTGTCAGATTTATTATGTTTTTTCCAAGGATTTTTTTAATTTTTTTATAGAACGTATTGATTTTGGTGTTCAAGTCAGGGATTTTGAATCTGTTGGGGGTGGGGGGTCATTTTTAATGGTGATTTGGCTGCTGAGTTAGCTTTGTCATTTCCTCTTATTTCCTATGTGGTTTGGGATCCAGCATAGTAGGATTTTTTTTTAATATATAGTTCTACATGGTGTTCAATTTGTTTATTATTATATTGATTCAAAAGTTATTGTTTTTTTTTTTGTTTTTTTTTTTAAATTTTTCATGGATAGTAAAAATGAGAGTGAGTCTGAGAAGATCATGAAATTGTTGTCTTTTCTCTCAGAGATCAAGTTGAGTGACAGGTCTATTGCATAGAATTCTGTAGGAGGTTTCTATTGGGAAACATCTCTTGGCAATTTTCTTGTTTAACACAGGCCTCGTCCAACATATAATTTTTAATTATTTTTATATTCACATTTGTTAATATTTTTGATGAGTCAGTGGCATGAAATAGTTTTCATTTGTCAACTAGAAAACTGGATGCCTAAATAGCCATTATATAGCACAGTTATAATTGCTATGTTGATTTGATTATAATGTCTATGCAGGAAAAGACATATTGCTTTTTGCTAGTAGTAGTATTTGTAGTACGAGGTTTTGTCAAAAAGTAATGCCATTTTATTTAGGACAGGAATAATTACCAACACAGGAACATGTATCATACATCAAAATGAAGCTGGTCCTCTGTGGATAACATCCCGACTTCTCCACATAGTCACCGTTTCTCTCAATAACAATGATCCACCTTCAAATGAGAGCATATATCCCTGCCCTGTAAAATTCTGTTGACTGTACTTTGAGCCACTTCTTCACTACAGATTTCACTCCTCATCTCTGGAATAATGTTTGCCTCTCAAACCCCCTTTTATGGGGCTGAAGAGATGATAGTTTGAAGGCTAGTGATGAGGAAGTGAAATCTGTAGTGAAGAAGTGGCTCAAAGAACAGTTAATAGAATTTTACAGGACAGGGATACATGCTCTCATTCAAAGGTGGAACATTGCTATTGAGATAAATGGTCCTCTGTGGAAAAGTAGGGATGTGATCCACTGAGGACCAGGGTCATTTTCATATATAATACATGTTCCTGTGTTGGTAATTATACCTGTCCTAAACAAAATGGCATTACTTTTTGACTCACCCTCATAGTATTGTTATTATTATCATTAGTTGTAGTAGTTGTAGTAGAAGGCAACAATGCCTTTTTTTTAAGTATGTTTTATTTTTAAAAATGACTGAAGATGCTTAGACCAATAAAGTCATTTTAATGTTTGGTAAATTTTTGTAAAATTTCTAAACTGAAATCTCCAGGTAAAAGAAGATTTTTTTTGAAAAATAGAATAACCACGATTATTTATCTTGTATACCTCTAAGTTATAGTTGTTGGAGTGGCTTAAAGTTGGTATCAGCCAACAACGAGGAAGTCTATCCCCTTTTCACTAGACTAAGGAGATTGTTTTGGATCTGCAATGGAGCACCATATCTACCATCAGCTCCTTACTTTACTGCACAGATCCCTGTGCTACTCATATGCTGAGTTGGCAAGGGCAGGTATTGAACCAGGAACCTTGTGGTTTGTAGGCGGACATTCTACCGACTAAACCGGCCCTTTGTATACCTCTAAGTCATCATCGGGGTGACCTAAAGTAAGTATTAGCCAATCAGTGAGGGAGTCTCTCCCATCTTCACTAGCACTAGACCAAGGCGATTGTTTTTGCATCTGAGGTGGAGCGCCACACCTACTGTCAGCACCTTACTTTACCGCACAGATCCCTGTGCTACCGAACGCTAATTTACATGAATCAGAGATCTATTTAATTCTAAAATAATACCTCGAATACTTATAAATTCTTAAAAAAGATTTTTTTTTTTTAAAGAAAGAGAGAAAGAAAAATATCTAATCATCCACCAGGAATAAATTACAGCCTTTTTTTTTTTTTTCTTAAAACTTTGAATCTTCTAAAGTTCAAAGAGTTCTATCTGCACTTGCAATGGTACTTTTTCACAGTCAACATCATAAGGTGAAAAAAAATTTTGTTAAGGTTTGAGTGATGGGCCACACAGATGAGTCTTGAGAATCACATGTGACTGTGGGTTGGGGATGGCCTGGCTTACTTGATGTTGTATTTCCCCAAAGAATGTTGGAGAACTGACCAGTCAAAACATTGGCAGTGTAGGGGACTAAATGGAGTTGTCTCCCTAGTCACAGGGTTTGAGGAACTCTTCCGCGTCTGGAGTCCCTTTTTGGTCATGCGACGCAGGAACCCCAAAATATCAGCCTCTTTTACAAAGCTGGCTTGAAGAGGACACATGTGCTTGTCACTACTCCCCAGCACCACACATGGTGCATACCTTTCAGTCCAGACCCCATAAACAGTAAGTGGTTTCTACCTCTTTTGTCTTTCCGTACACTTCTGCATGTACTTGGACAATTGTGATGTTGTATAGCCTGAGGAACCTAGTTTTCCCATATGAATAAATTAAATGTTGTATGTCCTTAATTAACATGTCTGTTGTTATCCTACTGAAAATTAGGTACTCTCCACTAAGTAACCCAATGCTTTATAAGAACCAGAGTTTATACTCTGTGAACTTCTTATAGCAATTTAGTGATAAAAACAGAAATATGAATATAGTCTTAAAAAAAGAGTGACTCTCAGTATGAAAAACAATTGTAATTCATTAATGTAAGGTACTTCACATAGGAAGAAATAATTCAAAACATGTATACTCTATGAGAAAAAATTTCTCTAATGAAAGAGAAATACTAAAAGATTCAGAGTTAGAAAAAGACCTTGGTGTGAATGTGGACCCTGAATTAAAATTTCCAAACACATAGAAATACAAGTAAATAAAGCAAACAAGATATTAGGATTAATATGGAGGTCGTATGAATACATGGATAAAGAAATGCTGAAAAATTTATTCATTGCATTGTTAAGACCTCATTTGGAATTTGCTAATGTGGTTTGGAGTCCAAGACTAATCAAAGACATAAAAAACATTGAGGAAGTTCAAAGGAGAGCTATTAAAGTAATGAATGATTTAAAAAAACCTTTCATATGAAGAAAGACTTAGGAAGATTGACTTACCAAGTTTGGTTTATCGACAAACAAGAGGAGATATGATTGAAGTCTACAAATATACCCATGGATTTTATTCAACGAAATTTGATCTATTAAAGATTCCTCAAAATATCAATACCAGGGGTCATAAATTAAAACTCTTTAAAAAAATTTGTAAATCAAATGTAAGACAATTATTTTAGTAACAGAATGGTGAATACATGGAATAAACTACCATAGTGAATGCCCCATCTCTAAACTCCTTTAAGGCAATGTTAGATAATCTGTCGAAAGATTATGAATATTCTGTGGAATTAAGATGAATGTTAATAAGGAACAGCTGACAGGTCTCAGACCTAATATACTAGCTGAAAAGATATTATAGTGAAACATAACTTGCATGAAGTACACTTAAAAGTCTGATGCTATATATGGGAATAAGTCTTGGTTCACTCGTCTTGTATCCTATCCCCCAATAAAAGTATTACTTACTTCGTATGGGCTGGTGAGCTGAAATAGAATTTAATGAAGAGAAGGAAAGAACAGAGACAGGGATGACTTTAGAGTAAAACCTTTATTATCAGATTCACACTATTTTGTTGAGAGGATATATTTCCCGAACAATTCGATAGGTGTTACCTCTCCAAAGTCTCCAAGTCCAAGCGTCCTAGAGACCCTTTTGACACCAAGAACTTGGGGTTTTTCCTGCGCATGCTCAGAGGGCTCTTCCTGTCCTAACCCCTCTGGGAGATTGTTATTTTTGTGGCTTTTTTATTTATTTATTTATTTTATTTTATTTTGTTTTACTTTTGTTTTATTTATTTTTACTATTATTAATCCCCACATATACCAACTGAACTATGGAGGCTGTGTGAAACGTATTATTTCTAGATTCCTGTAATCTGAATAAATCATTAAGTAAAGTAAAAAAGTAAACTTGGCAGAGTGGCCTACTATCAGACAGTAAGGGAGTCTATCCCTTTTTCGCTAGCACTAAACAAGGGAGATTGTGTTTTGCTGAGGTGAGGCGCCACACCTACCATCCACTCCCCACTTTACCACACAGATCAGATTACCCAATCTGGGCTACTCATACGCTGAGTTGGCGGGGCTGGTCTCAAACTCAGAATCTTGCAATTCCAAGGTGGGTGCTCTACTGACTGATCTAAACCGGTCCCTAATACATTTTTAATGAACCACATAACATTTCTAGATTCCAGTAATCTGAATAAATCAATTATATGTTACTAATCTTGTTTCAGAATTACATTATACATGTTCCTGACCTTTGATTATGAATTTTTAATTGCATGGTTTGTTTGTTTTAATTTCTTATGCATGTTGGTTTGCAGCCATTTGGAAAACGTATTAAAGTCGCAATTTTTGTCTCTGAAAGAATTGACAACCATTATTGCATACATTGCACGAAATCCGATTGGAACTCCAATTGTTAAGACGTTTCTTGAATCTAAATGTCAGTTTAACGATTCCATTGCTGTTGGACAACGGTAAGTTAATCTTTTTTGAGACATTGCCACTTTCTACTCAGATCTTGCATGTCAAGTTTTATTTGAAATAAAAACGAAAAAATTATTGTATCATAATTTAAACATATCACATTTAACAGCATTCATTTTTTTTTCTCTTAATATAAAAAATTATCTTATGAATAATATAATTTCATATATTTTTTAATCATATATTGCCAAAAGATTTTAATCAGACTCTTTGAGAATCATAATGTTTCCTGAAGTTCAAGATAATGCTGTATATTATATTTATATGATATATATGCACGCACACGCACACGCACACACACACACACACACACATATTAGAAAGGCTAATGAAACTAAATAAGAATGCATATAAAAAGATTTGAAACAGAGGGGTTATAATCAAAAAATAGAATAACTGCGTGTGTGTGTGTAAGTTGAAAAATGGAAGAGAATCTGACAATATGTTGAAAAAATAAATAAATAAAGGAAAGAAAATGTTGAATGGATAAAAATTGTTTATTTGGGTGCTAACACATGTTTTGAGCAAGAGGATGTCATTGTACACAATATATTCTATTATTATTATTTTAAATACAAAATAAAATAATAATAATAATAATAATGGACAAATATCTGGACCTTGCCAGAGAACTGAAAAAGTTATGGAATATGAAAGTGAAAGTGATACCAATTGTAGTTGGTGCACTTGGAACAGTCCCAAAAGGATTAGAAAAGGGTTTGGAAAGTTTGGAAATCAGAGGAAGGATTGAAACCATTCAGAACACTGCACTGCTGCAATCTGCCAGAATACTCAGAAGAGTCCTGGAGACCTGAGGAGACTTGCTGTCACTCAGACTCCAGTGAAAGGCCATCAGCTAACACTGATGTGAAAACTCAAAAGGAGTAAATAATAATAATAGAAAAAATATAAAAAGTTTTTTTAAGTATACAGAAGACTATATATATATATATATATATATATATATATATATATATATATAGTGATGAGTGAAGCCTAAGAGATGGTCAGGCAAAAATTGTTTTGGTGGACCCCTTAAAGATCAGGGCACCACAGCAATAATTAAGGTAACTGTGGCAATTTTTTTAGAATTTGCAAAATTTATGTTTTTTTATTTGCAAAAAAAAGGGAAACTTTAAAATCAAATATTTTTATTAACAAATAAAATAGATTATGATGATTAGAATTCTTAGCATTATTATTGCAGTGGAATATTTTCAAAAAAGAAATTAAAAATTACAACATTATTATCTTAGCATATGTTGTAGAAAGAAAGAGATCTTTGGATTACTGCGTTCAAATATAAAGATTTTTCAGAATAAAATCTTTTTTAGAGTAAAATGAGTTCTCATTTTCTCTCTAAATGGTTCAAATGGTTCATGCAATATTCTTGTTAATATTCTAGTGTGAGTCAAAAGTTTTGCATTATTTTTGTGATGTGAAGCACAATTCAGTAGCTCTGGATATTTTTGCCAAGGTCTTGAAGATAACAAACCACACTGGACTGTGAAATGCAAAGCTTGCCAGCTACTTACCAGATTTGCCTCTATGGCTTGATGCACAGCCTCTGAATCCATGGTTTTAGGCCTACCTAATAAACAAGGTCTTTGCAACCCAAGAGAAATTTCTTAAACAATCTGTTTACTGTATCATAAACGACCTGTGAGATGCCAAACTCTCCTGATACTCTCTGAGCGCTACTTACCAGTTTTGCCTCTATGGCTCAGGGCACAGCCTCTAAATCTATGGTTTTAGGCCTACCTCACCTTGCCTGATTGTTGAGGTTCTCACAACCCGAGCAAAATTTCTTCCACAAAAAAGAAATCAAATGATTGTTAAAAATACTAGCAAATATATGCACCCTCCATGTGCAAGTATTTGAATTTTTATGTAATAAAATATATTAAATTAGAAAGGCTAATGAAACTAAATAAGAATACATATAAAAAGATTTGAAACAGAGGGGTTATAATCGAAAAATAGAACAACTAAAACTTACTCTTCCATCACTCCCATCTTTCATTGATAAATTTTCATAATTTAACTATTTAGTAAAAATTGGAAGTAAAGAATAAAATGACAGTTATTTCTTCTTGTTAATGGATTTCTTTTAAGATTTATTGAAGAGATTTTTGCTAATATTTATTAAAATAAAACCAAACATTTAGTAATCAATAATACTAAGCACATATTTTTTAATATCAATATGCAAATCAACCTTCCTATTCACACTGTAAACTGCTATTTTGTTGTATATATAAATACAATTGCATGTTATTAGTATGTAGATCCGGCCCACGCCGGGGGTCCAGTGGTTTCGGCCCTGGATCTTTACGAGTTAATAGCGTCGATCCCAGGGGGCCATCCCCCCAGGCAACACCTGCCCCCTCGATTTAAAGGGGCAGGGCTGGGTTTATTGCCCAGTGCCTGGGGCGCCCCCCTTGAGGGGGAATGCCGACGGGATCGACGCAATTTTTCACCTGCCACTCCATGAGCTTCGGCTTGTGGGTGGTCCCACATAAATAGGGACTTTGTGCCTGACCCGTACAAGTGGGGTACGCGGTAAATACTATGTAGATATGGTCAACAGTATTGATGATATAAAACCATTTTATTAATAATGGAGGTTTAAATAAAAATAAAATCATGGAGAATGTGATGCTAATAACTAAGGGAATTGTGACTTAAGTAGTAATATAGTTTCGGTTACAGACAGACAAGCACACAATCTCCATTGTAATAAGATATAAAAAAAATAACTCTCCTGCAAATACATTAAAAATACACAATATTGCAGACAAATGAGAAAATTTTTAGTGAAACATAATAATAGTTTTTCATAATTTTGACAAGAGTGATTATTATTTCAAGTGTTGTCTGGACTATTAAACTCATTCATATTGTTGCTTTTGTTGTTACCCTATAATTTCAGCAAATCTTGATGCTTGCATGAAAACATGTCTAACTAAATACTTAATGATTTTACAAAATAAAGGAAATATTGCAATTGTGAATTCATAATAACCAAGAATAATTTTCAAGTCAAATTTAATGAATTGATTAAATAGTTTCACACAGGAACGATATTGAACAAACTAATGTTAGATAGATACACACACAAATCCATACACACACAAATACATACACACACAAATAAATACACACACAAATCCATACACACACAAATACATACACACACAAATCCATACACACACAAATACATACACACACATACATACACACAAATACATACACACAGAGTCAAACACAAAAATAAATAAACACACTGTAATGACAAACAATAACACTGATAGACTTTGTATAGACTTAGAATAATTGGTACACTCATTGAGAGTTTATATAGTCTGGTATTCACTAGAGAGTTCTCCAAAAGGGAGGAAATCATAAAACAGGGGAGATAACTCTCAATTACTTATTACACACACACTTACTCAAATAAGCAACTGGTACAAATTTAAATGTGTGTGTCTGTGTATATACACAAAGTTATAGTCATGTGATCCCAATCTGTGGTTTCTACGCATTCAAACCAGTACCAATGGACTGCATCAAATGCACGCAATGAATAACTCTCATTCAGCACCTTCAATGTTCACAGAATGCATCGTATGATATACGGTGTTGTCATGCCCATGTCCTCAAAAATGACCAACGAAACAAAAAAAAAATAGAGACCCTTCTTACAGCCTGAATGCCTGAAACAGGCTCTACAATGGATCAAGTTAAATATTGTAGGAACAAGAAAAGTAGCCTGAAGAATTTGTTCAATAGTATGATATACAGTGTTGTCATGCCCATGTCCTCAAAAATGACCAACGAAACAACAAAAAAAAGAGACCCTTCTTACAGCCTGAATGCCTGAAACAGGCTCTACAATGGATCAAGTTAAATATTGTAGGAACAAGAAAAGTAGCCTGAAGAATTTGTTCAATAGTCCCAGCAACTCTTGGAATTAAGTAATGATGTTTCTTATTCTTTGATAATGGTAAAGGAATTAATAAATTCTTTAAAATTGGACATAAATAAATACATCCCTAACAATCTTTTATAAATGTTAATTTTTTTCTAAACCAAGGGTCACCAAACTACAGCATTGTGGGCTGCAAAGGCATTTTATCAGGCCCGCCAATAGTACTTGAATTTGTTTTTTTTAAAAAGAACAACTTATGTATGCAAGCAAGCTTTTTCAAAATTGAAATATGTGAAGTCCACCCATCGAACAAAATTGACTGATAAACATTTGAAAACAATTCTCTAGATTGGATGTAGCAATTCCAAACCAAACATTGATGATATCTTGAAAGGCAAACTTTAGTTTCACAAATCTCACTAAACCTTTCTGCTAATGCTGCATTCTTTGATAATATTTTGAAAATAAATATGTTGGTTAAATTTGTTTTTGTGCATCCTACACCACTCATCTATGAATATAATATGGAAAGATAAATTTTGTTTTATATCTTTTTCTCAGAGCTTTCATTCTGGCTAGCAAGTATTGAACACAATAATAATGTGGCCTGCGCTCTTTATTTTTTCAATAATCCGGCCTACTGTGAAAAAAGTTTGGTGATCCCTATTCTAAACCAAAAAGACCAGGATTTTATTCTTTCCAGCAGAAAATTATGAAATCAGTTAATCTGGATATTATGAAATGTTAGTTTTTACCAAACTCTTCAGCATTGAAACCAAAAATACAAATACATAACAATCCACAAATAAGTATATTCCTATACAAAATTTGGTAATCTAAACATTAGCTACATAAATGAGAGTAATCTCCCCTTGTTTGTTTCACTTTGAGGAAGCCGTTCTGTTTTGGTCAGCCATTTTCATTTCACCGTAAATCTGCGCTGAAAATACAAATTTGTTTGAATCAATATAACTGCATGTTTTAACATGAAAATATCATAAAATGTGTTCTTAATTGTGCTTGTGCATTATTTGAAATGAACTTAATTGTTATTAAGAACACATTTTCATGTTAAAATATGCAGTTTAATTGATTCGAACAAATTTATATTTTCAGTGTAGATTTACGGTGAAATGAAAATGGCCAACCAAAACAGAACGGCTTCCTCAAAGTGAAACAAACAAGGGGAGATTACTCTCATTTATGTAGCTAATGTTCAGATTGCCCATAATTCTAAATATTAAGTATAGTATTGGACAAAAGAAGATTAATAGACAGTTAAAAAACTTAACTATTTTTTTAGTATTATTACTATGAAACTTCAATGGCTTAAACACACCACAGAAGGACATGATTATTTTCCTCAATTATTTTTGTCAAAGTGGCTTTAGTTGTTGCAAAAAGTTATAATTTTTGTAAAAAGAAAATTCTCAGAAATAACAAAAAAATGGAATTTTTTTTTTTAATTTCATTTTTCTTGATTTGATATCCTAATTTGTGATTAGTCCTTTGCTTTATATATTCAAAATGCAATCTTTTGCAGTCTACAAATAAACCCAACTCTTATATATATATAAAAATGCACAATGTTTCCTTTCGATACACACACTTACAGCGCCACATACTCATGCCATAAAATAGAATATTTTGATGTCATATTTCAAAATGCAATCTTTTGCAGTCTACAAATAAACCCAACTCTTATATATATATAAAAATGCACAATGTTTCCTTTCGATACACACACTTACAGCGCCACATACTCACGCCATAAAATAGAATATTTGATGTCATATTTCAAAATGCAATCTTTTGCAGTCTACAAATAAACCCAACTCTTATATATATATAAAAATGCACAATGTTTCCTTTCGATACACACACTTACAGCGCCACATACTCACGCCATGAAATAGAATATTTGATGTCATATTTCAAAATGCAATCTTTTGCAGTCTACAAATAAACCCAACTCTTATATATATATATAAAAATGCACAATGTTTCCTTTCGATACACACACTTACAGGCCACATACTCATGCCATAAAATAGAATATTTGATGTCATATTTCAAAATGCAATCTTTTGCAGTCTACAAATAAACCCAACTCTTATATATATATAAAATGCACAATGTTTCCTTTCGATACACACACTTACAGCGCCACATACTCACACCATAAAATAGAATATTTGATGTCATATTTCAAAATGCAATCTTTTGCAGTCTACAAATAAACCCAACTCTTATATATATATAAAAATGCACAATGTTTCCTTTCGATACACACACTTACAGCGCCACATACTCACGCCATAAAATAGAATATTTGATGTCATATTTAAAATGCAATCTTTTGCAGTCTACAAATAAACCCAACTCTTATATATATATATAAAAAGGCACAATGTTTCCTTTTGATACACACACTTACAGCGCCACATACTCACGCCATAAAATAGAATATTTGATGTCATATTTCAAAATGCAATCTTTTGCAGTCTACAAATAAACCCAACTCTTATATATATATAAAAAGGCACAATGTTTCCTTTCGATACACACACTTACAGCGCCACATACTCACGCCATAAAATAGAATATTTGATGTCATATTTCAAAATGCAATCTTTTGCAGTCTACAAATAAACCCAACTCTTATATATATATAAAAATGCACAATGTTTCCTTTCGATACACACACTTACAGCGCCACATACTCACGCCATAAAATAGAATATTTGATGTCATATTTCAAAATGCAATCTTTTGCAGTCTACAAATAAACCCAACTCTTATATATATATAAAAATGTACAATGTTTCCTTTCGATACACACACTTACAGCGCCACATACTCACGCCATAAAATAGAATATTTGATGTCATATTTCAAAATGCAATCTTTTGCAGTCTACAAATAAACCCAACTCTTATATATATATAAAAATGTACAATGTTTCCTTTCGATACACACACTTACAGCGCCACATACTCACGCCATAAAATAGAATATTTGATGTAATATTTCAAAATGCAATCTTTTGCAGTCTACAAATAAACCCAACTCTTATATATATATAAAAATGCACAATGTTTCCTTCAATACACACACTTACAGCGCCACATACTCACGCCATAAAATAGAATATTTGATGTCATATTTCAAAACCGTCTCCTTTTTCAAACTTAAAAAAATTTTTAAACAGACTGAATGACAAGGATTACCACTCGCTTTTCTCATTATTCTGTGATAAATAATTTCTTATTATTCTCTAATTAATAGATCGAAACACTGCAGCGTCGGCCAATAAACTCACCACTTAACCCATTTAAACCTGTGTTTTTTTCATTTTTCTTGATATACTACATACCGTCGGATTCACTTCCTTTCTTCACATATATATATATTAATATATATATATATATATATATATATAAAAGAAAGTTTGGTATGTACGTGTCTACTTATAACTCAGAAATGAGATGTTATTCTGATTCAAAATCTTGCATACACCCTGGTTATTGATTTTTACTGATTAAGAGATATGATTTATTTTTAAATTCCTAATATAAGCAAACATTCTACTATACAAATTCTCAGCGATTTTTTTTTTTAATTTGATAAATCATTTTCCTCTTATTTTCTCTCTTACACCTGTTTTCTACTCACTCACTTTCTGGTGTTCCTAATTTTTTTTAGTCCAGTCATGGACCAGGTACTTTTGCTAGTATATATATATATATATATATATTATATATATATATATATATATATATATTTCATGCAATTTGATTTTTGGTTACAGTTTCAGTTCTTTAGAATTTGCTAATAAATAATATGTAATGATATCCATTTAGATTTTAGATTTCATTAGAAATAATAAATATCTAATATCTTTGGTTTAGAAGAAAATAACTGTTTATTTGAAAGAAAAAAAAATATCCATTATATAAACTGGCAAATATATGCACCCTCCAGGTGCAAATATTTAAGTTTTAATGTAAGAAAATATATTAAATTAGAAAGGCTAATGAAACTAAATAAGAATGCAGATAAAAAGATTTGAAACAGAGGTGGGTATAATCCAGAAACAGAACAACTGAAACTTATTCTTCCATCACTCCCGTCTTTCATTGCTAAATTTCCCTAATTTAACTATTTAGTTAAATTAGGAAGTAAAGAATAAAATGACAGTTATTTCTTTTTGTTAATGGATTTCTTTTAAGATATATCTCCAGGATTTGCTCATATTCATTAAGATAAAACCAAAGCACATTTATCAAAACAAATTTTTAATATCAATATGCAAATTATCCTTCACATTCACACTGTAAGCCACTATTTTGTTGTATATATAAATACAATAGCATGTTATTAGTATGTAGATAAGACCAAGAGTATCAATAATGTAAAACAATGATAATTAATTGTGGTTAGAATAAAAGTAAAATCATGGAGAATGTGAAGTAAATAATTGAATTGTGACTTGAGTAGAGATGTAGTTTCGGTTACAGACAGACAAACACACAATCTCCATTGTAATAAGAATGAAACTAATCTTTATTTATAAAATTACTTATATCTTTCTTTCTTTTTTTTTTTTTTCAGAGATAATGCAGTCCCTTGTGGTACGATTAGAAAATCAGTCACAAATTTGGCAGGATTTGTTTTGCAATTGGTTAGTTTAATTTTTTTTTTTTTTTTTTTTTTGGCAGGGGGGTGAGTTTGTTTTTTTTTTGTTTTTTCTTGTTTTATATTTTCCAACAAAATTTTAATAATAAATATGTATGCTACAATAATATTGTTTCATATGAATATTTATTTCTTATCTAATTAATTAAATATAATTTATAATTAAATGTAAATTAATTAAATGTATAAATTATTATTAAATGTAATTTCTCTGCCTAAGGCAACAACAACAAAAAAAACTTCTGTTAATAAAACAATATATTGGCTGAGACACTGTTGCAAGAATCATCATCATTATCATCAAGTTTTGCTGGTAGCATGGATTCCATTGACTCCCCCTCTCTCTCTCTCTTCTCTCTCTCTCTCTCTCTCTCTCTCTCTCTCTCTCACACACACACACCATCCATATTGGTAGGTCCTCTAGATGGCATTCAGTGTCTGCTCAAAGCTCATGAAACAGCATGCAGCAACTTTTTGGAGTTTTAGCTTTTGCTCTGTGCTTCATCTAAATCCAGTTGGTGCAACCATACAATAGTACTGACACAGCTACAGCCTGGAAGGATTCCTGTTTTTTATTAAATCTGAGAGATTGGATTTCCCTAGAGTCAATAAACTGTCAATATCTCTTTTTTTCTAATTTAATTCTTTACAGCTGTGATTTTTACTTTTACATGACTGAAGCAGTTCAAGCCGTGAAAGTTACCCACTGTGGTTGGTAATATCATAGTAGTTGGCAGTGCCTGATTAACCCACTCCTTCATTCTAAAAGAAGAACCTCCACCTAAATGTCCATGTGGAAACCAGTATACAATAAAACACGCACCTCTTCCACACTCAAACAAAGTTTTACAATATCAACAGCATAGACAAATTATTTGGAAAAATAGATCCCAAGAGCATATTAAACTTTTTGAAAAGAACCAGCCTCCTATCAAGGATGTAAGTGCATAGACCTACAAAAATCACCCACACACTCTCTTGATGTTCAAATCCTCAACAGAAAACTTTATTTCAAAAAATAACTAAACCCCTATCACTATACCTAAATATCAATAGTAGCAAGATCTGGAATGATATGCAGGTGGCTGCACACATGGCAACTTTACCTTACAAAGAAAAAAAAACGTATTCAGTATAAAATGACCCAATGGGTTGACATGCCGTAAAACCCAACCAACCAAACCAAACCAAACCAAACCTTATACGGTGTGCATTGCTTCACTCTGTGTGTGATTTGAAAGACCCATGCAACATTGAAACCATACAACTGTGTGCAAATTATTTGTATTAGATATGAATACTTGAAACATACAACTGTGTGCAAATTATTTGTATTAGATATGAATACTTGAAACCATACAACTGTGTGCAAATTATTTGTATTAGATATGAATACTTGAAACCATACAACTGTGTGCAATTATTTGTATTAGATATGAATATTTGAAACCATACAACTGTGTGCAAATTATTTGTATTAGATATGAATACTTGAAACCATACAACTGTGTGCAAATTATTTGTATTAGATATGAATACTTGAAACCATGCAACTGTGTGCAAATTCTTTGTATTAGATATGAATACTTGAAACCATGCAACTGTGTGCAAATTATTTGTATTAGATATGAATACTTGAAACCATACAACTGTGTGCAAATTATTTGTATTAGATATGAATACTTTAAACCATACTACTGTGTGCAAATTATTTGTATTAGATATGAATACTTGAAACCATACAACTGTGTGCAAATTATTTGTATTAGATATGAATACTTGAAACCATGTAACTGTGTGCAAATTATTGTATTAGATATGAATACTTTAAACCATACTACTGTGTGCAAATTATTTGTATTAGATATGAATACTTTAAAACAATACAACTGTGTGCAAATTATTTGTATTATATAATACTTTAAACCATGCAAATTATTTGTATTAGATATGAATACTTAAACCATGCAACTGTGTGCAAATTATTTGTATTAGATATGAATACTTTAAACCATACAACTGTGTGCAAATTATTTGTATTAGATATGAATACTTGAAACCATACAACTGTGTGCAAATTATTTGTATTAGATAGTTTACAAAAAAACTCTTAAGAAACAACAAAATATGTAAATATAAATGTACAATGTATGCAATTTCCTACCTCTAGGCATAAAATAACCCCAGATGGATTGAAATGTCGTTAAAATCAATCAATTGAATTTTCTAATATAATAAGCAGCTTTAAATATATTAAATATAGTGAAATCAATATAAGAAAGAAAGAAAGAAAGAAAGAAAGAGAGTAGGGGAAAGATAGAGGGCATGAGCATGCAGAAGCGATAATGGTAATCTGTTTCAATCAAGCATAATGAAAAGAAGAAAAGAGAAAAAACAGAGTGAGATAGAGTTAAATCAAGATTATTATACTTTTTACATATTGAAGTATTCTTAAGTAGACATATGAAACTTTGTAATAATTAAATTATCATACTGTGATATATTCACAGGTATTGCTAGTCAAGATTATTATACTTTTTACATATTGAAGTATTTTTTGCAATAGCTCTTGAGCAAACATATGAAACATTGTAATAATTAAATCATCATACTAATGTTATCATAATGTTAATCATACAAAATGTTTTTTTATTGAATTTTTCAGCAGCAAAATGTTTTTTATTGAATTTTTCAGCAAAATGTTTTTTTATTGAATTTTTCAGCAAAATGTTTTTTATTGAATTTTTCAGCAAAATGTTTACATTCCGGATTACTACCTTCTGCAGCTGGAAATGAAATTCTTAAAAGAAATGTGGGTGAAAAGTATTATGCCAATTGGGGCAAAGAAATTAGAGAAAAATATGATGTAAGTATCAACTGACTGAGGAATTCTTTATATGTCTATTCTTTTTATAGGTTTTTGCTATATGACATCTTCTTACTGATCTTGGTTTTGGCTCATCAATGTATTTATATATACTAGCAAATATAGGCACCCTCTGGGTGCAAGTATTTAAGTTTTAATGTAAGAAAATTTTATATTAAATTAGGCTAATGAAACTAAATAAGAATGCATATAAAAAGATTTGAAACAAGGTGAGAGGTTATAATAAAAAAATAGAACAACTTGGAAACTAATTTTTCCATCATTTTCCATCACTCCCGTCTTTCATTGTTAAATTTTCCTAATTTAACTATTTAGTTAAAATAGGAAGTAAAGAATGAAATTACAATTATTTCTTTTTGTTAATGGATTTCTTTTAAGATTTATCCCCAAGATTTTTGCTCATGTTTATTAAATAAGATAAAACCAAACAAATAGAAATCAATAATACTAAGCACATACTTATTAAAATCTAATTTTTGATATCAATATGCAAATTAGCTTTCCCATTCACACTGTTTTTGTTGTATATACAGATACAATTGCATGTTACTAGTGTGTAGATATAGTCAACAGTATTAATGATATAAAACAATTTTATTGATAATTGAGGTTTAAATAAAAAATAAAATCATGGAGATTGTGACATAAATAACAAAGGGAATTGTGACTTGAGTAGTAATATAGTTTTGGTTACAGACAGACAAACACACAATCTCCATTATAATAAGATATATATATGTAAGTGAGAAAAATGGAAATGAATCCAACAGATATGATGAAGAGATAAATGGAAGAAATATATATATATATATATATTTTGGTATGGATGAAATTTATTATATGCTAACACATACAGTATTCTATTCAAAATTATTTTAGATATAAAATGAAATAGTAATAATAGAAACACACATGTAAACAATAGGTTTTCATCAGAGCAGAGTGTTTTGATTTTTAAAAGAAAGACGGGTAATACAGTAGAAATATTCAAAATTTATTACGTCCGATTGTGTTAATTCATATTAATGGAGAGACATTTCCTTGCGTTTTTAAAGCATGTATACATTTCTTTTCAGAAAACCCTCTGTTAAAAATTGGAGATTACCAACAGACCTGAAACCAATGCATTATAAGATTGAGTTGAAACCGGATATTTACTCAGATAATGTGACTGATTTCAACACAGAAGGTTATGTGATTATTGAAATAGCTTGTTTAAAGTCTACCCAAGACATTCTCATCCATTCATACAAGCTCAGTATTACAAATATCAGTGTTGTTTCATCTGTGGTCATCCCAGTTTTGAAGACGTCATATGATGAAGAGAATCAGATGCTGACCATTAATCTGGAAGAAAAGATCTCAGAAGGTTCAAACCTGACATTGACAATTGAGTTTCAAGGACCACTCAAGAATGACCTGATGGGTTTCTATTACAGCACTTATAAGAAAGGACAAAAATCAGTGTAAGTAACAACAATATATATATATATATATATATATATATATATATATATATATATAATATATGAGTAGTAGCTTACCGGTGGGTACGAGTACGATCGTTGGAAGCGCACAGTATCCAGGGGTTAATACTGAGAAAAAACAAATACAAAGTGCTCAATACAATGTAGAGCAAAATTTATTTATATAATGGATAAAAGTAACCTACTCGAGTTTCATCGTCTGATTCGTCAGGGTTACATCCATTGAATTAATCGAGTTTTCGATTAATCTCAGTTGGTACAATACATGCCCGTTGGAATTCCATGTATTGTACCAACTGAGATTAATCGAAAACTCGATTAATTCAACGGATGTAGCCCTGACGAATCAGTCGATGAAACTCGAGTAGGTTACTTTTATCCATTTTATATATATATATATATATATATATATATATATACAAATTTTTGGTACAGCTAAATTTGTATATAATTTTAAAAAGTATCACACTTTATTGATGGTCAGCAATTTAAACAAAGTAAAAAGAAAAGAGAGCGAAAGAAGATAGAAACTTCAACCGGTGCTTTTTCAAAAGTAACAACCGGTGGATCATTTAAAAGTCAAATTGTATATGTTGGGTAAAAGACGGGGATAAGACCATGTAAATGTTGGAGCAACATGAAGGAAAGAGGAAAAAAAAAATGTGTATATTTTACCTTCACGTTACCCCTACTTCAGCTACCACGTCTCCCCAGCAAAAATTACTAGGGAGTGTTTTAGATGTCTTTTTCTACACAAAGTCAAGTAGTGAAAAAAAATAGTGACTGCCTCGAGGACATTAAGATGGTGGTTTGGCCTGACCTTGTGTAGAACAGAAGATTGATGATCACTATAGTTGGTTTTGCAACTAGTTATACTACAAAGGTGATCAAATGACACAGTCTTGCGCCTGTGAGAGCCTGTATGTTTGAGGAATACTTCTTATTCCCCTCTGGACATGTTGGTTTATTTGTACACTCAACTTTTGTGTCGTCCTACCAATATAACTGGCATCGCACCAGCAGTGATACTTATAAATTACTAAACTTTGTTCAAAGATTGGCAGAACATCTTTTCAAGTTGAGCGAAATGCAGATCTACTAGTGAAAATTGTTTTGACTTTAACTGCATTGAAACAACATATTACGGATAATTTGATCTTATTTGCCAACATATATATATATATATATATATATATATATATATATATATATATTATATATATATTATATATATATATATATATATATATATATATATATATATATATATATATATATATAATATATATATATATATATATATATATATATATATATATATATATATATATATATATATATATATATATATATATATATATATATATATATATATATATATATATATATATTATATATATATATATATATATATATATATATATATATATATATATATATATATATATATATATATATATATATATATATTATATATATATATATATATATATATATTATATATATATATATATATATATATATATATATATATATATATATATATATATATATATATATATATATATATATATATATATATATATATATATATATATATATATATATATATATATATATATATATATATATATATATATATATATATATATATATATATATATATATATATATATATATATATATATATATATATATATAATATATGTCTATAACATGCACTCATAACTTTGGACTATGAAATTCTGGAAAAAAGAATTCTCATGTATAATGCACATCGACTTTTTAGAATTTGTATCAGCTAAATTTAACCTAAATTTAGCATTTGTTCAGCTTTTTATTGGTTTCGTACTGACTAAAAATATGAATTTATATAGTTTACATTATGTCTAAAAACACAAAATTTACACTGAATTCAATTACGAATGCTAATCAACCAACGATAACGAACCTTTTTCAACACATTTTCCAAACTCAATGCATTCAAAACATCCATCATCTTTTATCTACATAAATCCTTTTTTCTCCTTGAATAATTTCATTGTCCTGAAGAAGGTTTCCTTTATAAACCGAAGTGTTCGAAAATTGACTAATAAATTTCAATCCTAACATACCGTGTTTGTTCTACATTTTCTCCAGAAAGGGCAAACACACGGACATGTTCGCACAAAAATGCAACAAACCTGCATTGAAAAAAAAGTTCACATTAGGAGATACAAAATTATAAACAAACACACATTCTAGTGGATATTTCTCTGTAGTGGTGTAAAACATTAATTTTGACTATAATTAACTTTTGCTCATCACGTCCCAAAAATCGTGTGACAAAAATCGACAGAATAAAGTCAATTATACAGAGATGCTGATAAGTACGCATCCTGCATCCATGACGCATAAAAATCTAAAAGGATGCAGTAAAATCATATCCATGCATCCTAGTGTTTTTCTTTTTTCTTCACTCACCATTTCAAGCTAACTGTAAATACATTTCAATAGTTTTTTAGAAACAAATTACACAGGATAGGCTATAAGGTAGGAGTTAGTTTAGTTGTTTTCCCAGATCATAAATAAAACCCCTACAATTTAAGAAACTTTAGTTGGGGTCCATCAAATTTTCTGGGGACTCGTTCAAAACAAATATGAGCATCCCAGGATGCACTAAATCAAAAAGCTATCAGCATCACTGATTATATATTTCCCGTGTCTGATACACAACCCAAATTTTTATTCTGAAAAATCTGGAAATATAGTGTGTCATGCACAAATAATTTTTGGAAAAGAAAACCGTTTATTTCTCGCTTGGACCTTAAAGTACTTAAAAAAAAATTCTATCCTTATCTAGTGACCTCTAACCTTACTATCACCAAAAACTTCTGTTTTATTCAACAAAATCCATTCTCTTATTGGTTGGGATGAGGACTTTTCAGCACCACCCTAATAAAAAAGGGCGAATAAATCTGACTTATTTATTTATCTCTTTTTCAGATATTTAGCTACAACCCAATTTGAGCCAATCAGTGCACGGAAAGCATTTCCTTGTTTTGATGAACCCCAAATGAAAGCCACATACGATGTGACATTGTTAAGAAAATCCCATTATAAATCAATATCAAACATGCCATTGATACATTCTGAAAACAGGTAAGTAATATTGTTGTATTGATAAACCAATTCTTTGGAGATCATAATTTTTACTTAGATGTTACAATCATTGTCTTTATAAAGAAAGGAAGACACTAGCGGCAGAACTCCGAGGTTTGAAGTGTGGAGTTAACCACGAGTGAGGCAGACAGGTGAGAGTCAAAGAAATAAAACGAACAACTAGAAATATGAATAAAAGACTGTGTTACAGAATAACAATAAAGTTGCAAACTTTAGTTCGTTTGCGCAAATAATAATTTGTAATAACTTATCTGGTGTATCCTGAGATATGGGGTATTAACGAAGCCCTTGCTACGGCCTTCTGATAGTTCGGATATGATGGACTTCTGCTTTGCGTCAGACTCCGATTCTGGTTGTCTGTTGAAGAAGAGGAGCGACCCTAATTTAGGTCTGTTCCCTTTGGAACCTGGATCAGAAGAGAGTGGCATGAGTTTGCTTATTCGGCTTTGCCGCCAAAGTATGCTGGCTCATGATTGGTTGGTTTGAAACAGAGGCTCGCAGACAAAGGACGATAACCCCCATACCCCAGAATTCTCAATATCTTGTCTGGCATTCAAGCAATATTGTTTGTTTTATTTTCCTATTATAGGCCCTTGTGGAGATACTTATGGCATAACATTCATCATCATAGGAAGGGGACAGTGATCAAATCCTGAATGAGGCTGTTTGCATTTCACATGGCCCTAATACCCTTGGGAAAGGTGTGAATCTAACTATCCTCCCTCCAGCTATGGATAAATTGTAGGGCAGACTGAGCTATTTAACGTTAGTATAGCAACTAGTCTAGGAGAAGGGAAACAATTCAAACCAGTTATAGACCTAAATAGGTATAAGCTCTACCAGGCCATTTCTGCCCAAAACATGCTACTTGAGTATCACCCCACCCCACGACCAAATTAGGTTATGGGACCAGTGAAGTAAAGAATACCTTTCAGTGGCTGAAGAAGCCAATACACTCATGGAAATTCCTTAGGGACAGAGGTCACTGAAAAGTTGTTGGTAAACCTTGCTCTCTTTTGAGCTTTCTCCTCAAGTTTATTCTGATGTCGCCATTGTTCAAAAATCTTAGTGTCTTGGAGAATGAGTTGTTACTAAGAGTTTCAATCTCTGTTAAATCTTCAGGATTGATTGTCACCATTATCAGATTCCTCTTCAGGGTTTCCCTTATGTCTTTACATTGCTCTTCTTCTAAGGGGTCTCTTCACACCTGAAACCCTGAATAAGTCTGTGTCCAGAGCACAAGCAAGGAGAGAGCAGCATGCATGAGCATGTGCCCTGAGCCCTAAAAATTAGCAGAGCACACAAGATACCTGGAATAAACACAGAGAACCCTGAAGAAAAGGGAGTGCAGCTCCAAGCATGGCACTGAGCACGAAGCATGAAGCAAAGTATGTGAGCCTCAAGCCCTGAGCATGTAGCACAGAGCTTGACCACGGAGCACTGAATGAACATATCTTAACAGTGGTCTTCTGAGAGTTGTCTTCACACCATGAAGTTCAAATTAGAACATTACTTTATGTGTAATATATTGCCTGGTCAATGAGTTCACACTGGGAACTAGGTGCTGCACTCAGGAAATCCATGGGTGTCAAACAAGGGCCTGAAAACAAAAACAGGGTATGGCCTGGAATGCATTGAACTGACCTTTGACACCCGGAAAATACAGGTGTACATTGACACTGCGTAGGCACAGAAAATGTGTTGGTATAGTCAATAACCAATGAAAACAGGCTGTGTGGGCGAGGAGGTGTGTCTACAGGAAAACTGCATAGGTGTCATGATCAAAGAGGCGTGACCCTGTGAGTTGAAGACTTATAAAAAGCCCTTAGAAATTTGTGTTGGGGAGATTGAGATCGCTTGCACTCAGAACTCCTGAAGGCTCCGGTGTTTGTGCATCCTCTGCTGACAACTCTCAGTCTACACACAATCAAGGAATAAAAATATAATTTTATATTTTTATATATACAAGTGTTCTGTGTTGGGTCCAGTGACGGTATATAACATATGGAGAAATGAATCTGCTCTGTGTTCTCTTTGATCAGATCACCATTAATTTCTTTTTTTGCTGCTTCTCTTGCACTCCATTTTTCAACAGGTAGCGTAAAATGGTTCTAATTGCAATTTTTTCACCACTTATTGTCAAAGATCTAAAATAAAAAATAAACAATTAATGTTAATATGTTATACAAGCAAAACTATGCACCTCCTGGACACAAGTATTTAAATTTTAATTCAATGAAATATTATATTAAATTAGAAAGACTAACAAAACTCAATAAGTATGAATATAAAAATATTATGCTTATTTTAATGTTATTTTAATTGATTTCTATATAAAATTATATATTGGAATGCTTTTAATACATTTGAGAATAACATGATGGTATTAGAAATCAGTAACAGCATATAATTATTTATTAAACCCAGTTTTGTTAAAATCATTATGCAAATTATTCCCACCTTATACTATGTAAATCTTTATTTCTTAGAGATATATAACACATATTTCAGGATTTTATATCTTATTATAAAAGTAAAGTAAAGTCGACGGGGCGGCCTAAAGTCAGTATCAGCCAGACAGCGAGGGAGTCTATCCCCTTTTCAATAGCGCTAGACCAAGGAGATTGTTTTGGCGTCTGAGGTGGAGCACCACACCTACCATCAGCTCCTCATTTTACCGCACAGATCCCTGTGCTACTCATACGCTGAGTTGGCGAGGGCCGGTATTGAACCAGGGACCTTGTGGTTTCTAGTCAAACGCTCTACCGACTGAGCTAAGCCGGCCCTATTAATAAAATAAGATATAAAAATAAATAATAAACAATTCAGCAATGGTTGGACAAGTTGTATCAAATTAATACGATAAAATATGGTGATACAAGTTGACAAAATTCATCAGCAAAAATCCAATAAAACTTTTGACTCACTCATTCTGACAGTCCCCATAAAATAGACAAACCTAAAATAATAGACAAACCTACTTTTAGGCTTATTTTGCCGGTCCCTGTAAAATAGAAACTTACTTTTAGGCTCTTTCTGCCAGTCCCCATAAAATAGACAAACCTACTTTTAGGCTTACAAACCTACTTTTAGGCTTATTTTGCCGGTCCTTGTAAAATAGAAACTTACTTTTAGGCTCATTCTGCCAGTCCCCATAAAATAGACAAACCTACTTTTAGGCTTATTTTGCCGGTCCCTGTAGACTGACAGTCCCCTTAAAAGTCGACAAACCTACTTTTAGGCTTATTTGCCGGTCCCTGTAAAATAGAAACTTGACAGCAATAAAATAGACAAACCTACTTTTAGGCTTTAGAAACTTACTTTTAAGCTCATTCTGCCAGTGTACTTTTAGGCTTCAACGATAGACAGTCCCCATAAAATAGACAACCTACTTTTAGGCTTATTTTGCCGGTGCTAATAAAATAGACAAACCTACTTTTAGGCTTATTTTGCAAAATAGAAACTTACTTTTTGCTCATTCTGACAGTCCCATAAAATAGACAAACCTACTTTTAGGCTTATTTTGCGGCTGTCCTTGTAAAATAGAAACTTGGACAAACCTACTTTTAGGCTTATTTTGCAACCCTTGTAAAATAGAAACTTACTTGGGCTCATTCTGACAGTCCCGTGTCCTTGTATTACTTTTAGGCTCATTCTACCAGTCCCGTAAAATTTATTTTGCCGATGACTGTTGTCCTCATCTTATTGCAGCCAATATGCCTCTGGCTTTCTGCAGGTGTTTCTTGTCAAACTTGGGAAACTTTTCTTTAAATTTGAGAGCCTTCATGTCATAATTGGGAGCCTTTATGGAACCTCTAACTAAACCCTTTATTTAATTCATTCGAGTAGATTGTTCTCCTTCATTAACCATGACCGAGTACAAGTATTAAATTATGTTAAGTATTCTATGTTATTATTAGCCTTGGCCAGAATTGAACCTGCCACCTACAGATAATTGTTACTTAAAACTGTATTAACTCAACCCATATATCCGTTGTGACATGTGTCCTGAGGGCATATCAGCCAAAATATTGTGTAACTAAAGATGAGGACAACAATTTGAACAATCCAAATAATACAGTTTATCAAGCCTCATCTCAAAAATTCAGACAAATAGATTTTTTTCTTTTTTTTCTTTTCTTTTTTTTTTTTTTATTCTGTGTTCAGAAAATTTCTCTTGAATATTTCCATTGATCTTTACTTTTATGAATGTGAGGAGTGAAGGATTTGAATAAATCCAACAAAATGTGGTTGAGAATAGAGGACAGTGTGGATATAACAACACAGACAGTTGAATTCAGTTAGTATTTTGCCTCATTGTATGAAGCTTTTTCAAAACTTAAGTGCTTGTACATTTTGCTTTTATAGTGAAAAGGTAATGAGGGGGTAGGTATGTAGGGCATGGTGCTTTTATTTTATTTTTTAATGGGGTCAGTCGGTTGACTTTAGAAGAGAAGTATATATTTGGAGTGTGGGTTAAATGTGTTGTCAGATGTGTATCAGGTGATTTGGGATATTTTTGAAATATATAAGAAAATATAAGAAAAATATAAGAATATATAAGAAATATATAAAATATAGAAATATATAAAATATAAGAAATATATAGAAATATATAAGAAAATATATAAAAATATATATAAATATAAGAAATATAAGAAATATATAAAAATATAAGAAATATATAAAATATAAGAAATATATAGAAATATATAAAATATAAGAAATATATAAGAAATATATAAGAAAATATATAGAAGAAATATATAAAATATAAAGAAATATATAAGAAATATATAAAATATAGAAATATATAAGAAATATATCATCAGGTGATTGGGGATATTTTTTGCTTGAAAATATTTGAGAAATAAGTTCTTCCAGTTAATTCCTAAAGATTTGTTTCTCTGAAGAATTTTGTGAAAATCCAAACATTAATGATTTTATTTTTACAGGACCGATGGTTATATAGCTGATTATTATGATACAACTCCAATCATGTCCACATATCTTCTTGCCTTTATTGTTTGTGACTTTGAACAAAAAACAAAAAATAATTCACTCGGAACTGAAGTAAGTCCCTTCATTAATTGATTTTTATTTTCTATTATTAAAATTCATGTAAAATTTTATTGTCTCATCGGCATCCATCTGTCTACTAGAGACGATGACATAATGTCCAAAAACAAGTAGAACTACTGTGCAGGTTGATATGGAGGATGAGCTGATGCCCAAGCAGCAAGTTCCCCCACTCCTGTTGTGGTCCAAAGGAAAGGAAAAAAAAAAAACAATGCAGTTGCTGAATAGTGCTGAAGTTCAGCATCACACCACTTTAGGGACTCCAGCTCCAAATTTGATTTTGGGGTTTACTCCCCTAACTTTTCCTTGGAATGAGGTATAATCACAAGGCAGTGGAGATTTCATAACATACTTTTTCTTGTCTAGATGGATTGCCATCCAATGCTAAGGTGCCCCATCCACCCTATTTGAGGAGTTATGTTAGTAAGTACCCCAATCCTACTACTTTCAATATGGAAGGCCGTTGGCTACCCTGGAGTTCATCCACCCTTTGACAGCTCTTGTTTTTAGTGACGCTGGGTGTCCACACACCCATCTTACCAGACAAGCCGAGGCATGCCTGTTGGGAGGGGGGAGCCAGTTTAGTTGCCGACAACCCAACCATGGAACAGGTAGTACTAGTTTAAATGATACTAGTAATAGTTAAGAAAGAAAAGAAGACCTGTCTTGTCCTGTCCTGTCTCTGTCTTTTATATATTTTGCCTAAATTGCCATAAGAGGCAATAAAAGGGTGGGCTTGTTAGCTAAATATTATATATCAGATATATACAACATATACCTTGGTAGCAATGTCTCATCTACTGATAATAATGTCAACATACGCATGAGTAAAGCATGGAATGCTATTAAAAGATTATTGGACATATGGAAATCTGTTTCCTGATAAAATAAATCTGGAATTCTTCCAAGCTGTAGCCATATCAGTACTATTAATTAATCAATAAGTTAGTTTTTATTAATTATTATTAGTAATTATTTATTTAAACCGGATTTGTTAAAACCAGTATTCAAATTAACCACACCATATATTATGTAAACCTTTATTTCTTTAGATCTATTGATTGTTTTGATCCTACATAATTGACTTGTGTTTTAATCACAAACGCCACCAATGACTTTCCCTGCTCTTATTATTCAAATCTTAATTTTTAAATATATTCCCAGATATAACTACAATCTTCATTATTTATTTCACAAAAAGCAAGCTCTGGTAATAGTGAATGTGTATATAAATTTTCTTTGTCATTTAATTGTTTTATTTTTGTAGTTTCCTCCAGACATACATACACACAACTGCCCTTTATAGATTATTGTCTTTCTTAATTTTACTGATTTTTTTTTGTCATTTAATTGTTTTATTTTTGTAATTTCCTCCAGACATACATACACACAACTGCCCTTTATAGATTATTGTCTTTCTTAATTTTGCTGATTTTTTTTCTTTGTCATTTAATTGTTTTATTTTTGTAATTTCCTCCAGACATACATACACACAACTGCCCTTTATAGATTATTGTCTTTCTTAATTTTACTGATTTTTTTCTTTGTCATTTAATTGTTTTATTTTTGTAGTATAGATTATTGTCTTTCTTAATTTTACTGATTTTTTTCTTTGTCATTTAATTGTTTTATTTTTGTAGTGACATACATACACACAACTGCCCTTTATAGATTATTGTCTTTCTTAATTTTACTGATTTTTTCGACATACATACACACAACTGCCCTTTATAGATTATTGTCTTTCTTAATTTTACTGATTTTTTTGTTTTTGTTAGGTTGGTGTGTGGGCAAAATCTGCTTCTATGCAACATATTGATCTTGCTCTTAATAGTTCCATTGCCATTTTAGAAGGATACACAAAAGTATTTTCAATTGGTTATCCCTTACCAAAAGAAGGTAAGGAATTCTTTTGTTCTTTTTACTCTTTTTACTTCATTCTTCATACTATCTTATTGTTATAACAGAAATAAAAAAAAAAAGTAATGTCGTCGGGGTGGCCTAAAGTCGGTATCAGCCAGTCAGCAAGGGAGTCTATCCCCTTTTCAATAGCGCTAGACCAAGGAGATTGTTTCGGCGTCTGAGGTGGAGCGCCACACCTACCATCAACTCCTTACTTTACCGCACAGATCCCTGTGCTACTCATACGCTGAGTTGGCGAGGACCGGGATCGAACTAGGAACCTTGTGGATTCTAGCCAAATGCTCTACCGACTGTGCTAACCCGGCCCATATAACAGAAATAGATATCTCTTATGATTCACAATCCTTACTTCTCAATACATCCACTCACCAACAAAACAAAATTAAAAACAAAACAAAACATAAGTTGCAGACGCCAAGCGGATGTTAACTCAACGGTACCCTAAGACGAAGTGACCAAATTAACACCGATCTACGCATAGGCTCCAACAAAACTTCCTGTCGAAAAACGTTAAATATAAACAATTAAAAATAGACTCTATTTAATGTTTTTCATCCAATAAAAAATTTTCCCGCTAAACACTTCAAAAGCATTTTGGATCCTATGCCTTGCTATAAAACAAGCTGACTTAAAGCTCACCTCAGTTGACCGAGGGCCTCCACGCAAAGAACATCACCCGACAGGCAGGATCAAAGAGCCGCTATACTCTACCCACACCGCACCCGCGTCATGCCATACTATACCCACACCCACACCGCACCCCGCACCACGCAGAGCCAGAACTGATTTTAAACCCCATGCCTACCCTCATTTCACCAAGCAGCGAAAAGGAATTACTACTATTACTACTGACGACAATACCAACGATTCCAGTTGTGTTTATTTTAAAATAAACGATATTAATCTAAACCTTCTCATCCATTATTTTCCTTTTGTAAATCCTTTGGGATTCCATTTTTGGGGCACCTTAGGCACCAGGCAATAAACCTGGCCCTGCTCATTTTAGACAAAGGGGTAGGTATTGCCTGGGGAATGAACCCCTGGGATTCACACTGTTTAATTAATATTCTACTGGTCAAGAAGTCAAATCCACTGGACACAGGGCCCAAAGAGTTAATGATTATGATATTATTTTTTATTGTCTTGAATAATGTTACTATTTAATTGTTTACTTTTCTTTTATTCTAAAGATCTCATTGGCATTCCGGACTTTGCCGCAGGAGCTATGGAAAACTGGGGCCTTATAACTTATCGTGAAGTTACTTTACTCTATGATTATGAAAACCCTTCAATAAAACAAGCACAATATGTTGTTGGAGTTGTGGCTCATGAATTGGCTCATCAGGTAAATTTTCTGTTCTGCATTTTTTTTTTTTTTTTTTTTTTAATCTCTTTATTTCAAATTAGCAGCGGCTACCCAATGTCGACCGGGTAGAGGGGAATTTTTTAAAGTTAGTCCCGCAGATCCATTAATACCAAATCATGAGTTGAATCCTCGTGGGATGCCCCATTTAAATCCCTAAGTAAAAAAAATAGACCTTGCATTGATCCAGCTACTCTGAAAAGAAATATCAATGTCTACTATTTAAAATGAAAAATATCCATGCTGTTATCATTTAAATTTTATTTTTTAATTATCTTCACGAATGAAAATCAAAATCTCTATTATTTTTGCTCAAAAACCAAGCCCTGGTGATTATTTAATGTGTATATATATCTATTTTGTCATTAATTGTTTTATTTTCGAAGTTTCCTCCAGACATACAGATTCACACAACTGCCCTTTATATATGTACTAGAAGATCCTCACTGGTTGCCCCATAAAAATCACCATGGAAATATATAACGATGTAGTAAGAAATTTCCATTCAATGAAAGATATAAATGATGCAATTAATTCAATCAATCAATATTATATTTCAAAGCGAAAAAATATACAAAAAAAATAAACAAAATAACATGCAAATGACTTTCTCTTCTGTTACTTTACAAATTTGAATTTGAAGTATCTTCCCAAATATAACTCAAATCTTCATTATTTTTGCTCAAAAAACCAAGCCCTGGTGATATTTAATGTTTATATATATTTACTTTGTTATTAATTGTTTTATTTTTGAAGTTTCCTCCGGACCTACATACACACAACTGCCCTTTATATATGTATAGATAGATGACAACTTTGAAATGATGCTCACTGAAACTTGCATTCTAATTATTTTGTTTTTTTGTTTGTTTGTTTTTTTTTGGGGGGGGGGGTTCAACCCCAACTATTATGGATTTTCCTTCCTACAATGAAAAATCTAATGAAAAATGATTTATGTCTTTATAAGTACTGAAATTTATTTTAATCTTTTTTTTTTTTTTTTTTTATTTTTAGTGGTTTGGTAATTTAGTGACTATGTGTTGGTGGAATGACCTTTGGCTGAATGAAGGTTTTGCAACTTATGTTCGATTCATTGGAGTTGATCATTTTAAACCAGAATGGAAAATAGTAAGTAATAAACAGTTTCCTTTTATTCTACAATACTTTCCTCTTTATTTGACTTCTTATATATTGACCCTTCACCTTCTAAAGGAAGTAATATGAAAATTAAAGTAAAGCTTTTTACATCCCTAAGGATTGTAGGAGAACAGATACAATTACAGGTGGAAGCAGAGATAATCTTGGCACAGTTTCTGAAGAAAGAAAACAACAACCTTTGGTACCACGAAAATCATTTAATATACAAAGCATAAAAATGTATAATGGTAGACAAGTATAAAAGAAAATGGTAGTATTCACAGAGTTCAATATCCAAGATTTAGTTTAGTTAGGTCAGATTGTGGTCAGGAGGGGATGAGTTTTCCAGAAAATTTGCCTGTGTGAAAACTCAACTGTTTGAGTGTCCTAGTGACTGTTAGTACCCTAACAATTATCCCCAATCCCTTTTTATCATATGGGTGCTAGAAGGCGGTGGCTGCGGGTCTATATGTCCTGGGAATGACATTAAACTCTATCTGATGGTGAGGTTCCAGTTTTGGAGGTTTGGGAAATGTGGAGCACTCCTTCATCACCATTGATCCCTGGTCCACTCTGACCCGGAGTGGTAATACCTGTTAGGGTCCCATCTATGGGTTAAATAGAAAAACATGAATTTATAAACAAAATTATATTATCCATTAAGAATAGATTTATTTCAAAACTTTATCGGCATTAAATGACCCACTGAGGTTGATATGCCGTAAAACAAAATCAAACCAAACCAAACCTAACAATTATGTACAGTTAGTGTAGAAACCAAAATGGCTGTTAGAAATTACAGCCAGCAGCCTTTGAGTACAATATCATGGAAGATTAAGTGACACGTGTTAAACTCATCTTGAACTCTTTTCCAGTAGATACCGTGAGAATCAGTAGAGAAATGAGAAAGAACGCTTCTTCCAGTTTTGATGAGAAAGAGTTAGTTTTTAGTTCAGTACTGGGCTAGCCCACGGAGGTAGCAAGTCGCATTAAGCGCGCTTCCGTACTCACTTTGCGCAGTTAGTCTGGATGGGGATTTCGGAATAAAATATGATATAAAGAAAATCAAAGTCTTGAGTTATTTATCCCAAAACTACCAATGACCCAGGGCCTCTGATAGACTAGAAACGCCTATTAGAAGACCAGACACGAAGTCCCCCAATGAAGAACATAAGATACCAAAGATGATCAGAAGAATACATAGCAGAGTATGAATTTGATTTATTGAAATAACAAATGATGTTTACAAATGCATGGGATCATCAGGAGAGAATGTGCACCATTTCGGGGCCTTCCTCTCAACGGTTTTAACTGCACCCATAGCCAACAGGTGGCCTTATTTGGGAGGGGGGTCTTACCCCTCAGCAGAGATGCAGTGAGTGTATTCAAAAGCCCCATCCAACAGGGCTGATGATATGTTGAGCTATAGCCTCTAGGAAAAGTGAAAAACTGAGACACACTGACATTCAAATTTATTATTAGAGAAGAAATTATTAAATTCGAAAAAGTTATCAAAGAGGATGGATATTTTTTGTGTTATTTTTAGGCAAAATAAATTAAAATCATTTGGTTTTCAAGACATGATTCTCTTTTCTTTTTGTCTCTTTATATTTAACAATTTATATTTTAGAAACTAATTCAAAAATAAAAAAATGTTCTCCAATCATTTTCAAAACACAATATATAAAAATAACCGAATTCAACTACAAATTTTAGAAAAATTATTCACATTATCATTTATTTATCAGTTTTGAATTAAAATATGAAATATGGAAATTTTCTTTTTTTTCTTTTTTTTTTCCTTTGGTGAAGCAATTAAAGAATATCCATAAAATTCAGCATTGAAGTTTCCTTCAGCTATCTAATGATAAATTGATTTTAACGGCATGTCAACCTGTCTAGGATTATTTCATGCCAAGAGGTTAGAGAATTGTGTTCATTGTACATTTATATTTACACTTTTTTATGTAGTTGTTTCTTCTTTTGGTTTGTTTTTCTTTTGTTATTTTGCACATAGTCCTATCGAATACAAATAATGTTTAAACAGGTACTAACCCTTCTGGATGAGAGTGGACCTGGGAGTAATGGCAATGATACAAATGGAGATTATAAGACACTCAATATAATTCAATGAAGAGAGAAAAAAATTGTTAAAAATCTGTGAAATGGCCTGCATGCTGTTTTGAACAAAACATGGTAGCAGCACCCTACAAAACAGCTGTAGGGCCATTTTATAAATCATCAAAGTAAGACAAGCAAGACATATTAGGCACCACTGGAGAAGTAAGGACGAACTCGTAAGTGACGTTCTCCAATGGACACAACAGTGTTAGCTGACCAGTAAAAACTTGTATTGATCAGCTCTGTGGGAACATGGGATGCAGTGTGGAAGACTTACCAAGTACGATGGCTGATAGGGTGGGATGGTGAGAAAGTCAAAGGAATCTGTGCTGTCTGCCTGCCTTGATGATGATGATGATTGCTTGCATTAATTGATAATGGCTGTCAATCATTTTTTTAAATTTTTAATGTTGCATCACTAGAAATAACAATTGTTGCAGCAGGTAAAGTGAATTACTTTGTGAGGCTACAGATTGAACTCACAACCTCCAGGTTGTGAGTGGTGACTCCCGGTAAGCATCCTGTCACTCCCTGTTGTTTGGAGTGGTTCGGCTTGTGAGAAGGCATAAGAGCTGAGGCAGTTTTTTAATGCTGCATCACTAGAAATAAAAATTGTGACATATTTTATAAATAAATCCTACCTTTGACAAAATGGCTTACATATACAGCTACAAAATTTTTTTTTTTGGTTTTTATAAATTTTTTTTTCTTAGAAAAAATTTAAATAAAAAAAAGGAATATGAAAAGAATAATTTGAAATAAGTTAAAAGGAGTAAAATAAAAAAAATTTTTTTTTTTCTTTAATCTCCTTTTTTTCTTTTTTCTTTTTTTGATAACTTACTATGTTTTTATATGTCAGCAATGTTAACATATGCTTCCTTTTTTAAATTTAATGTTTTTTACAGTTTTTAATATAAAAAAAATCATGAGTCTATTACTGTTAGGAACGCCTAACAAAATAGACTTAAAACAAATATTGAGTTACTTCCCTTTGATTTGACAAAGTGTTTATTTACATTGTTTTGAACTCTGAGCGTTCAGAGATTCTGGTTAAGAAATCCTTTGTTAATTTTATAACAAAACCTGGTCTCACATTATCATTTCTATCCTCCATATAATTTATCTGTATGTTAAAAACATAACAATTACAAAATAAGTTGAATGAAGTTAATTAAATTATCAGCTTCAGTTGTTTTAATTTCTTGGAAAATAACTTCTGCCACTAATAAGTTCACTCCATTTAATCTATTTCAAATTATTCTTTTCATATTTGTTATGTATTGGAAATACATTAACGAGAAGGTCTTTTTTGATGAGATTACTTATCTTTTGTAGCACGTGTGTTTGCAATCTGAGAATACGAAACAACGTTTGTGGTCGGAGATCAAATCGCATCATGCTGAGCCAATTTCTGTTATTCCTTTATACATATCTCATTTGCATACGTGAGGGTTACTTCCCTTTACAACAATATTCCTTTTTTCTTTTCTTTTTTTAACGTTTGCTCTTGTGTTTTTTTTGTTTCGTTTTGTTTTTTTATTGTTTCTTTATTTTTAGTTTGATTCATTTGTCATTGATGTTGTTCAAAAAGCTCTGAAATCCGATGGATCCCTAAGTTCCCATCCACTTGATGTTCCAAGTGGACACAGTATTGCATTTGATGATATCAGTTACCAAAAGGTAAATAATTTTTTTTAAAATAATTATCTCACTCTCTCTGCTTTATAATGTTCATCAGATTTTACACAGCTAATCTTAATCTATGTATTAATACTCGTGTTCCTTAATCTTTATCATCTTGCAACAACCTCTGGTTAAAAATGGGACCATCCAAATCATCCAAGATGAAATGCACAAATGTAAATCCTGATTATCTGGAGTTGCCTATGAGTGTCATCACCTCAGCTAAATAATGGACCATTCCGGTTTTATTATAAAGAAAGAAAGGGAAGAAAAAAGAACATGCTACATAAAAAATATAAGAAAGAAAGTAGGGGAAAGATAGAGAGAGGAGATGAGTGCACGGAAGTGATATATGTTATCCATAGCTGGAGGGAGAGTAGTTGGATGCATACCTTTCCCAAGGGTATTAGCGCTATGTGAAATGCGAACAGCCTCATCCAGAATTTGAATTCAGGTCGACGAGTCCATTTCCCACGATGATAACCATTGCAACATGTGCCTCCTAATTACAAGCACATATATATATATATATAGAAACCAAAAACTTTAACACAGTTTTTTGTCATAGAAAGTGAAGTTGTATTGAGATAAAATCTACCACATGTTATGATAGATTGATATTTTAATTATATCAGTTGCTTTTCATCCACACATATAAAATGCTGTGATGCTTATAGCTTTTTGATTTAGTGTGTCCTGGGACACAAATATTTGCTTTGAATGAGTCCCTGGGAAAATTTATGGGTCCCAACTAAAGTTTTTTTAATAAATTGTAGGGTTTTTATTTATGATCTGGGGAAATAGCTAAAGCCATCTAACTCCCACCTTGTAACCTATCCTGTGTAATTCATTTCTGAGAAACTATTGAAATGTATTTATAGTTAGCTCGAAATGATGTGGGAAGAAAAAAGAAAAACACTGGGACACGTGGATACGATTTTACTCTGCGTCCTTTTAGATTTTTTGCATCAGGGACGCGGGAAGCATTCCTATCAGCATCTCTGAAAATGTAATATGTAATCCAAATTGGGATGCTTGATGATAGGGAAGATATTTTGTCAAGGCCCCACTCAATAAGGATCAATATTAGAATTAGTATATATCTACAATATGCTATAACTGTATATACATCAGAAGGAAAGACAAGATAAACACATTTGTACCGACAAGAATATTTAACTTTTTATATACATTATATATAACAATGGTATTAAGAAGAAAGAATACACCAATGTGTCCCAACAAATAAAAAATATGCACATATTGTTCTATGAACAAGCTGTATATAGAAGGGATACAAAAATGGAAAAAGATTTACTGGATGATAAACGAAAGTAAAATGGCCATAGTTGTGTGTCTTTATTGTCAGGGTCGGGAGACAACATCTTTACTGTTCTAAGAACAAAGGAAAAAAGAGATCAAGAATGGATTTCTGGGACTCTCATGTTGTTACATAATGGATAGGCATAGCCTATCATTTTTGTAAGGAAGTATATTTAGATATGAATTTAACTATAAACTAAAAAATCACAGAGAGTTTTTACTGACAAAATTTCACCCCAGGGTCATCCATAGTGGGTTCTGATTGGATGAACCTGGAAAAGTAAGATTTCAATCTATTTGTTTGATATAAAAGAAAATTTTGGCTAATAAAATTCCTTTGTTTTCTTTTTATTTATATTCAGGGAGCATCAGTTATTCGGATGATGAAGTTTTTTCTTGGAGATGAAATATTTACAAAAGGATTGCAGGTAAAGATTTTTTTTCTTGTTTTTTTTTTTGTTTTTTTAACAATTTTTTTTTTTTAAATTGTGGGGTGGCAAGTGGTTTAATCTATTTGGTTTGTTTAAAAGTGACTGTGGTTATTCTTGGTATGTGTTCCTAGGGCTTGCTTTTAACCCATCTTATTTGGTGTTCGCACTGAAAGAGAAATTCATGCAAAGTAAAGGAAGAGACAAACACAAAAGGTAGTTTTATGATTTAGGCTTTATTCGCAGGTCATAGCCACCACGTGGCAAGGAAATTCCTTTCTGGCCAGTAGGCGTGTCTCACCTCAGATAAGGCCAAAGTTTGAATGACTGAGAGATTATCTTGGGGGTCAGAAGTGGGTCCTTTTTCTCACACATGCGTGGAAGGTTCTTCCGGTGTGGGAGTTTGTTATTTTTTTTATTATTATCTTAATCCCCACACAAGAATCTCAATTTCATGAAGTTGTCAGGATTTGCTGTTTGCATTCACAGACAAGGGGATTAATATTATATATAATTAAACAGAAATGATCATCTTTTAACAGATATTAATTAAATGTAATATATAGGTAGAATTCAAGAAATGTTGATTTTCATTTTAAGCTTTGTAGGTTTCCCTTATTGTTGTTAAGATTGGTTTAGTCTTAAATGGTTAATGGTAAATTTTATAGTATTTTTTTAATTTTGTACATCCTGATATTACCTTTTTTGAGATTCCTCAAGCATTAAAGATTAATCGTAACCCTATCTCATTAAGTGCAATGGAGAGGTATTTTTAAGTGAATCAAAAAATCATTTAAGAAAGCATCTTACTGACTTTCCATGCAAGGGAGAGAACTCCGTTTTGTTGGAAGAGTGACCTACCTTTGTGGTTTGTAGACAATTTACTGGGCAATACAATTTTCATTGAGTTGAATCTGACACTTGTTTTTTACTATTTTTTGACCTCTGAATCTAAAAATGACTCCAGTTTTTGTATATTACATCAACTTTTTGAGCTATAAGATACCCTCGATTTTTCTCAAAAACCATAAAAATACACCATTTAAAAAAATTGTGCTTATTTTATGGATTTTTTTTTAAATTACATATAATGGAAAATAATAAAACATTTAATTTATTATTTTCCATTATATATTAAATTCTTTAAAGGCTCAGACGAAAACTGACAGCAAGGTATATTTAGTGTCTATATATCATCAGAAATTTAAAAAAACACAGATGTTATTAATTAATGTTGTTAATATTTCAATCTGTATAAGATGATCATCAGAGCCTGTATATTATGAAACAAAGAAAACAGTTGTAAGGGAAATAACTCATAACGGACTTTAAGAAAAGGGATATTTAAAATTCTTAAAGAATTCTTAAAGAAAAACGTGCGTATATATATATATAGAGAGAGAAAATTTAGATTAGGAATAAAGAACATTGTTTTGTTTCTTTTATAACTTCTAGAACAGTGGTTCCCAATCTATGTGTCACGACACACCAGTGTGTCACAGAGATGTCATTAGGTGTGTCGCGGGATAGTATTCAATATTTAAGGTATAAACGAAAATATTATTTCAACAAAGTCTGGCCTATACATTATATATATTGATGTAGGAGAAACTGCAATATAGTAGGAACAACTTCACTGTAATGATGTAAGGCAATATATAAAAAAACACCTCGGTGAGGATTAGAACCGAAGGCCATACCTGTACACAGAATTTCAATGCAATACATTGTTTACTGTTCCAGTAGAGCCTATCTTAGTGAACAAAATAGGTCCTATAGGTTGAATCCACACCAACACAGTAGTGTCTAGTGTTGTAACACTGCATTCACTTTTATTAAAACTAGCTAAACTTGGTAAAATCCTATGTCACTAACAAAAATTCTAGCTATGAAATTGTACTTGCGCATTATTTGAAATGAAGTTAGCTGTTACTAAAAACAGTATTCCTTTTATGAGAGTGCCGTGAAAATTTTAAACAGCTCATTGGTGTGTCGCCTTACAAAAAAGTTTGGGAACCACTATTCTAGAAGGTTCCACAATATTTTATATTGGAGCTGATGTAAGGTATGTTCTTCATCAGATATGCTTTAATATCTTTCCAACACACATGGGCATGCCTACAAAGTCAGAAAACAGCACTGCTCACGTGACTTTCGGAAACATTTTTTCACGCTTAGAATTGCAGAGACATGGAATAAACTGCCCACGTCTGTTGTAGGCTGCCGAAGCACTGAGTCTTTCAAAGCCTCCATGCTTCCTGTGGTCCGCCGACACTATACCTGATGCCGCTCTCCACATACATATGCACACATGCGCACACATACATGCATATTACTACTGTAAACTGTTCATGTTCCTGACACTACATTATTCTGTGTACTTGACATGAGACTTTGATGAGTTGTGGTGCACCTGAGCACTGTACACAATAAATTTCATTATTATTATATTAAAAGGAAGAAAAGGGATTCATAAAACACTGCAGATATTTTTAAAAATTAAAAAAAAACAATTAAGATGTTTTCTATTTACTCATTTTCTACCTCAATTTTTTTAATTTTTTTTTATGATTTCTTAAAAATTTCCCTGTTCTTTTATTTTGTAGCGTTATATAAAAAAACATGCTTATGGTAATGCAGCTAATAAAGATTTGTGGGCGGCTTTCACCGAGGTAAGAATGTTTAAATTATTTACTGAATCTGTTGTTGTTCCTTCTGGCATAGATTCCTCTATCCAATTGTCAATTACCATGCAATTGGCTGGCCACGTCAAGCCCTAGCACCTATATGATTGCCCCAACCCTATTGCCCTTATGGCAACTCCCAATCCTTCTTATCATATGGGTACTAGAAGGCGGTGGCTGAGGGTCTACATGTCCTGGGAATTACATTAAACTCTATCTGATGGTGAGGTTCCAGTTCTGGAGGTTTGGGGAATGTTGGAGCACCCCTTCATCACCATTGCTCCCTGGTCCACTCTGACCCGGAGTGGTAGTTATGGTCCCATCTATGGGTTGAATAGAAAAACATGAGTTTATAAACAAAATTGTATTATGCATTAAGAATGAATTTATTTCACAACTTTGTCGGCATTAAATGACCCACCGAGATTTATATGCCGTAAAACAAAACAAACCAAACCAATTACCATGGTCTTCCAAACACTGAACTTAAACAGGCAATTTACCAAGAGTAGATAACTCACTTATCCAAACAGGCAATTTACCAAGTGTAGATAACTCAGTTTTCCTAACATCTGTGACTGTTAAGTATATTCCATTTCTTTAGTTATAATAACCATAACATTTTGAAAATATTTCCTCTCATATAAGTGGGGAATCCCCATTTTGTAGTGGCTAACGTGCTGGACAGCAACATTATAGTAAGGAGTTCAAACTCCAGTCACACTATTATGTTCACTTTCAGACTAATACCCTTGAGAAAAGTATGAACACCTTCATCCCCTTAGTTGAGTTAAATAGTACCCCTACTTGTTCTACAAGGATGGATTTGGTATTAAATACCCCACAAAAGTTGATGATGTAATGAATATGTAAATACCTTGGTACCCCCTCACTATAATCTGATTGGACAGAGATACCAGGGTGTAGAATGCCACCACTGCAAGGAGGACTAAGGCGAAAAAGACTTAGGAAAGAAATCAACCGATTAAGTCCAGACCCTAAAAAGAAAAGATATTAAAGCTAAATTTCACAGAGAATTTAGCTCAGGGGGAGGTGATGTAATGAATATGTAATATACCTTGGTACCCCCTCACTATAATCTGATTGGACAGTGTCATGTATAAATAGTCGACACTGTTTGGTACAGGCACCTAGACCTAGACCTATACCTAAGCCTACAACCTAAGCTTACTCGCCAGACTACCCCATGACAGCTCAGAAGATGAATTGCTATTCAACATGTACCAATTACTACTGCGATAATATACCAAATACCAACTTCAGAATATATCCCTTAACCCGGATATATCAGTGGCGACGAGGATTTCGAACAAATCACAAGTTGAACCAACGTCTGTCCAAGAATTAATCGACAACAAAAAAAAAAAAAATACAGTGAACAACACTCACTAACAAAACAAGTTAGACTTTTGTCCAAGACTTCCAAAAAGTAAGTAACTGTTTATAACACTTGCTAATGAAGAACATTACACTTGTTTAACAATTACGAAAAGTAAATAATTGTTTTCTTAACGAGGAACATTTTACAGAAAGTAAAAGTTTCCCCCTTTTGTTTGGATTTTGAAAACTTTATTGTGTACACAGTTGGAACAAAAATTATTTTCTGGTTGAGAAGTTGCTAAAATGGAACAAACTACAGAATTAACGAAGGTGCTACAATTCATGCAAAGCAACAACACAACAACAACAACAACAACAACAACAACAACAACAACAATTCATGCAACAACAACAACAACAGCAACAACAACAATATTAATGTAACTGCTATTCGAACAACAAGAAAAAAGTAATAAAACACTTTTGGAAGGATTATTATCTAGGTCGACCAAAGAGCCAGATACTAGATTTTTTTCGGCTGAAGGCTTTTCAAATTCACTATCTGAATTTAAATACGAGCCTGATACTGGTTCAACGTTCCCAGCGTACTTCCGTAGATATGAAGCAATATTTATGAAAAGGTGCCAGCATTGGACTGACGAGGAAAAAGTCATGCTATTATTGCAGAAATTAGGAACCGAAGAAAATACGAAATATGCAAATTTAATTCTCCCCAAAAAGCCAGAAGAAATGACATTTAGCGAAACTATAGAAATTTTATCCAAAATCTTTGATAAAAGAGATAGCATTTTTCATACACGGTATAAATGCCTAAATATTGTAAAGCAAGAAGACAATGATTTTGTCACTTATGCGGGTACAGTTAATGCACAGTGCAAGGCGTTTAAATTAAAAGAATTATCAAGCGATATGTTCAAGTGCCTAATTTTTGTCCAAGGGCTAACAACACCGAAAGACAAAAAAATTAGATCAAGAATTCTGACTATCATGGAACAGGACCCAAATATTACGCTACAAAAAGTGACTGAGGAATGTCAACGTCTAATAAATATAAAAAAGGATAATACTCGGATTGAGGAGAAGTGCATTTCATGAGTACAAACTGTAAGACAACAGAAGTGGATTAAAAATAAAAAACAAAAATTTATATGCAGTGCGTGTGGAGGACAACATTTAAAGAAATATTGTTTCTTTAAGGATAAAATATGTTTTAATTGTGGGCGTATAGGTCACAGAAGTTCCCACTGTATGCTAAAACAGAAAAAAGGGAAAAAAAGACTTCAAAACTAATATAAACGTAGTTTTGACTAAAAAAAGTATTCAGAACGGTCCTAGATGCAAATATTTAAATGTGAAAATAAATGGACATACTGTAAAACTATTATTCGATTCTGGTAGTGATATCTCTGTGATAAGTGAGCAAACATGGAAAAAAATCGGTTGTCCAGAGTTACGTAGAACAAATAAAATTGCGAAAGGTGTCTCTGGTAAGAGACTTAAATTCATTGGTGAATTAATATGTGATGTTTCGTTCATGGGAAAAATTCACAAGTCGAAAGTATATGTACTCCCTGGTTCAATGAATCTTTTTGGCACAGATTGGATGGTTTTATTTAATTCATGGGAATTACCGATAAATTCTTTTTGTAACAAAGATTTATTAAAGATTTGAAAAACGAATTTCCTCGCGTTTTTTCAAAATGACTAAGTCTGTACACAAAATCAAAAGTCAATTACTCGGATTGGGCTTCACAAACAGTTTATTTAAAAAAGAAAAATCAAAAAATTAGAATGTGTGCTGATTTTTCGACCGACTTGAATAATTGTCTGATGGATAATACATACCCTCTAACGTCAGCAGAAAAATTGGTAGACACTTTTAAAAGGGTTCGGAAGAAAAATCAAGACGTGGACACTAATGAAAGAAGTATTCAAAAATTTTTTGCAGTTTATAGAATCACGCCAAACCCGAATACAAATTCAGGTTTATCGCCAGCAGAGTTAATGTTCACAAGAACAATACGCTCTGTGTTTGACAGACTATTGCCTAGTCCGACGAAGAAAACTGCTAAAATAGAAAACAAGATGGCTAAGACATATAAACCAGGTGACAAAGTTTTCTTTAAGAACTTTAGGGCTGGAAAAATGCATTGGGAAGAAGGAATAGTAACCAAAAGAATTGGACATGTCTTATATGACATAAAATGTGAAAAGTTTCAGTGCAAACGACATTGGAATCAAATGAGACCCAGACACACTACAGAGGTCAGGGAAAATACTGAAGAGATTCCAATGGAAATCTTGTATGACTCATTTGAAATTCCCGTTCTAGTAAGTCAACATTCGCAAATGGATGTATCCCTGAACCCAAGGCCAGAGGTACCAGGTGTAGAATGCCACCACTGCAAGGAGGACTAAGGGAAAAAGACTTAGGAAAGAAATCAACCGATTAAGTCCAGACCCTAAAAACAAAAGATATTAAAGCTAAATTTCATGGAGAATTTAGCTCAGGGGGAGGTGATGTAATGAATATGTAATATACCTTGGTACCCCCTCACTATAATCTGATTGGACAGTGTCATGTATAAATAGTCGACACTGTGTTGGTACAGGTACCTAGACCTAGACCTATACCTAAGCCTACAACCTAAGCTTACTCGCCAGACTACCCCACGACAGCTCGGAAGATGAATTGCTATTCGACATACCAATTACTACTGCGATAATATACCAAATACCAACTTCAGAATATATCCCTTAACCTGGATATATCAGTTGATATACCATTAAACAAATGTTAAATAATTATTAGATACCTAATATTTATGTGCAATAGTATAGAAATCAAAATGACGGTTATAATTTCAGCCAGCGGCCTTGAAGAATGAGTGACAACGTTTGACCTCAGTCCTGACCCTACCTTCTGGGGATAGCCGTGAGAACCGGTAGAGAAGACCCTCTCTTCTGGTTTAGATTAGAAGTAAGTTTCAGTTAGAAGGTAGCAGCGAGCTCGAAGGGGTAAGTTGCGTTATACGCGCGTTCTCTCATCTGCACAGATTGTCTGGTTGGGGATTTAAAAATAAAGTAAGATCAAAGCAAATCGGAGTCTTGTGTTATTACCTCTAAAAACTATCAATGACGCAGGGCTTCTGATAAAGAGAAATCCCCAATAAAGACCAGACCCAAGTCCCCAAGAAAGTCCAGACCTTTGAAGATTCCAGACCAAGACAAGATGTTATAAGATTCCAAAGACAGCCAGAAGAATAGAAGTAAGAAGTAAGTAAAGAAGAATGGTATACAACACAAAGAATCCAAACTAAACCATCTCATATAGTTATTTGTCAAGCTTAACTTAGTCTGGCACAAAACCACAAAACTGTATCCACAATAAACTCTTCCTAATCAATCCGACTTTGGGAGGCTGCAGACCAACTTTAAGGAAGTCTAGAAAGGAACAAGTCATTATGTCCCGATTATGCATTGGTCATACAAAACTAACACACTCTTATATACTCAAACAAGAACAACAACCACAATGTGAAACATGTCAAACACCCCTGACAGTCAAACACTTATTGATGGAATGCAGATTTTTTGCTCACATCAGAAAACATTATTTTAAAGCAAACAATATGAAGGATCTATTTGAAAATGTTAACATTGAGGATATTTTCTCCTTTTTAAGGGAAATAAAATTATACCATAGAATATAGACATGAAACAAATCAATGCCATACAATATAATTCCCAATAATGCTAACACATTGTTAAAACCAATTACTAAAAGTATATATATGAATACACAATATGTATAACACCCCAACCGCTAGGCATGATATAACCCTGGACGGGTTGATATGCCGTTAAAATTAATAAACCAAACCAAACAAAACCACAACTGTTTGCCATTTTAGGTGTTGGTAAATTCCTATTTCATTTCCCTTCTGGCAGAAAGTCTGTAGTATTCTTTAAAATCCTAGGTAAAAAAAAGGGTAATTTATGAGGAAGTACATCCCGGTCTCCTGCCTCAAAAATTTCTACCCGGTGACTATCAAAATAACAACCCCAGCTCGTCGTAATTCTTGTTTATTTATCGTAATTTGTCGTAATTCTTGTTTAGATATTAAGATGGATATATTGTTTGGAATAGACTGAGATAGATAGATAGATAAACAAACAAAATAATATAGATAGATATGAACAAATGGAGTAGATAGATATTTTTAACAAGTAAATGCATTGGGGGGTCGCTTCTTTTTTTGTCATAATTCTTGTTTATTTAAACAAAAAACAAGACATTAAACAAACATGAATAAAAAAAAATCTTAGTATTTAAAGTAATATAGATAAATATGAACAAATTTAGATAGATAGATAGATAGATATAAAGATGGATAGTTTTGAATAGACTGAGCTGGGTCATTATTTTAATAATCACCAGGAAGCAATTTTTGAGGCAGGAGACCGGGACGCACTTCCTCATAAATTACCAAAAAAAGTGTTGTTTTGGTAGATACTCCTTGTAGCAGAAAGTCTGTTGTATTCCAAGTAATTGAAAAAACACATAAACAGTGGCCTGAACATTGTATTTATACATACAACAATAAAGACGAGGACAACAGTCCGAAATATTAAAACTATTACCATATTATGAATTAGAAAAATTCTTATTACTTTTCAGTGTTTTTTTTTTTTTTGTTTTTTTTGTTTTTCCTTATATTTTGTGCTGTTAGTCTGGGTAACTTGACACATAGTTTAACCAAGATGGTCTACGAAAACAATAAACGATAAAGGAAAAAACTGAAGACGATGAAATGAATTAGTACAATAAATATATGTATTGACGAACACAAACGAAGAAGTTTACAAAATGATACAAAGGAAAAAGTTAAAATTTCTAAACAGACTGTAAATAAGAGTGTTAAAAAATGTTCAGCTATGGAGAGATCGGAGATGCATCTTTACTCAGAGTTGCGTCTTTTCTGTGTGATGGTTGTTGAAGATATTTTCAATTGATCAAAAGATGCGGCAAAGGGATGCAGTGTTCCCGCAACTTGCACGCATGTACAGCCACATGTCAAACCCAATTACATGTGTTGCAGAAACAAGTCAGTTACCAACAACAACAACAGAAAGAGGGTTTACAATGTGTAAATGTAAGGATGTGAATGGTAGTGGTAGAACACCTTATCTTAACTGTGAAATGCTGTGTAAATGACTTTTGTTTCTATTTTGCTTTGCAGGAAGCCAGGGCCCAAAATGAAACCAATCTGGATGTTGGTAATATTATGAAAGAATGGATCAAGGAGATGAATTATCCTGTTATTTTTGTCAAATGGGAAGGCTCAAATATTGTGATTCATCAGAAAAGGTTCTTGTATCAAAAGAACCAATACAACTGCAAGAATCTTCATCATATGTACGTTGGGAATTTTACAAGATTTTTTTCTATTTATATTTAGAACTGACTAGCAGCGGCTACCCAATGTCGACTGGGTAGAGGGGGATTTTTTAAAGTTAGTCCCGCAGATCCATTATTACCGAATCATGAGTTGAATCCTCCTGGGATGCCCCATTTAAATCCCTATGTGAAAAAAATAGACCTTGCATTGATCCAGCTACTCTAAAAAGAAATGTTAATGTCTGCTATCTAAAATATTAAATGAAAAAAAAAACCATGCTGTTATCATTTTAATTTTATTTTTTAATTATCTTCATGAATATAAATCAAATCTCTATTATTTTTGCTCAAAAACCAAACCCTGGTGATATTTAATGTGTATATATATTTACTTTGTCATTAATTGTTTTATTTTCAAAGTTCCCTCCGGACATACATATACACACAACTGCCCTTTATATATGTATAGATAACCAGACTTTGAGATTTAATTCACTTAATTCAATTCTATCTTGAGGATTTAAGTTTCTCAGCTTCTGGACAAAAAGAATATTTTATCACATTGTCTCTCTGTCTGTCTCTAGCTATATATCACAGTTTGTTAATTGTATGTCTATCTAGCTATCTATCACAGTCTGTTAATTGTATGTCTATCTAGCTATCTATTACAGTCTGTTGATTGGATGTCTATCTAGCTATCTATCACAGTCTGTTAATTGTATGTCTATCTAGCTATCTATTACAGTCTGTTAATTGTATGTCTATCTAGCTATCTATTACAGTCTGTTAATTGTATGTCTATCTAGCTATCTATCACAGTCTGTTAATTGTATGTCTATCTAGCTATCTATCACAGTCTGTTAATTGTATGTCTATCTAGTCTGTTAATTGTATGTCTATCTAGCTATCTATCACAGTCTATCTAGCTATCTATCTATCTAGCTATCTGTATGTATCTATCTCTAGCTATCTAGCTATCTATCAGTCTGGTCTGTTAATTGTATGTCTATCTAGCTATCTATCACAGTCTGTTATTGTGTCTATCTAGCTATGTCTGTTAATTGTATGTCTATCTAGCTCTATTACAGTCTGTTAATTGTATGTCTATTAGCTAATTGTATGTCTATCTAGCTATCTATCACAGTCTGTTAATTGTATGTCTATCTAGCTATCTATAGTCTCTATCTATAGTCTGTCTATCTATCTAGTATCTGTCTATCTAGCTAATCTAGTCTGTTAATTGTATGTCTATCTAGCTATCTATCACAGTCTGTTAATTGTATGTCTATCTAGCTATCTAGTCTGTTGATTGGATGTCTATCTAGCTATCTATTACAGTCTGTTAATTGTATGTCTATCTAGCTATCTATTACAGTCTGTTCTATCTAGCTATCTATCACAGTCTGTTAATTGTATGTCTATCTAGCTATCTATTACAGTCTGTTGATTGGATGTCTATCTAGCTATCTATACAGGTAAGGGTCCTATCTAGCTATCTATTACAGTCTATCTAGCTATCTGTAATTGTATGTCTATCTAGCTATCTATCACAGTCTGTTAATTGTATGTCTATCTAGCTATCTATTACAGTCTGTTAATTGTATGTCTATCTAGCTATCTATTACAGTCTGTTGATTGGATGTCTATCTAGCTATCTATTACAGTCTGTTAATTGTATGTCTATCTAGCTATCTATCACAGTCTGTTAATTGTATGTCTATCTAGCTATCTATCACAGTCTGTTAATTGTATGTCTATCTAGCTATCTATTACAGTCTGTTGATTGGATGTCTATCTAGCTATCTATCACAGTCTGTTAATCTATCTATCTATTACAGTCTGTTAATGTATGTCTATCTATCACAGTCTAAGGGTCTGTTAATTGTATGTCTATCTAGCTATCTATTACAGTCTGTTAATTGTATGTCTATCTAGCTATCTAGCTATCTATGTTTGTTTCTTTATTGTCTGTTTGTCTATATATTTGTTAATATAAAGTGTTTCAGAAAAAGTTTACATCATTTTATTTTGAAATAGCCATTATTATTACTAGCAAATATATGCACCCTCCGGGTGCAAGTATTTAAGTTTTAATGTAATAAAATATTGTATTAAATTAGAAAGGCTAATGAACTAAATAAGAATACAGATAAAACGATTTGAAACAGAGGGAGTATAATAAAAGATTTGAAACAGAGGGAGTATAATAAAAATGGAACAACTGAAACTTACTCTTCCATCACTCTAGTCTTTCATTGTTATTTTTCTAATTTAAGTATTTAGTTATAAGAGGAAGTAAAGAATAAAATGACAGTTATTTTATCTTGTTAATGGATTTCATTTAAGATTCATTGAAGAGATTTTTGCTTATATTCATTAAAATAAAACCAAACAGAAATCAATAATACTAAGCACATATTTATTAAATTCGATTTTTTAATATTAATATGCAAATTAGCCTTCCCGTTCACATTGTAAAGCGCTATTTTGTTGTATATATAAATATAATTGCATGTTGTTAGTATGTAGACATAGTTAACAGTATTAATAATGTAAGACAATTTTATTAATAATTGAGGTTTAGATAGAAATAAAATCATGGAGAATATGATGTCAATAACTAAGAGAATTGTGACTTGAGTAGGAATATAGTTTCGGTTACAGACAGAAAAACACACAATCTCCATTATAATAAGATTTGTGATGTAAATATCTGACTAACTACATCATCTTGGCAAATGTAACTAAACAGGATTATTTCCTATAAGTCTAACATGATCATTGGTTGTAGATTCTACATTGTATATGGTTTCTAGTTCTTTTTCATTATGTGTAAATATTTCAATATCTTCCATATACATGAGGTAGGGTTATTTCCTATAACTCCAACATAAAAAATGGGAACCACTCTGATTGACTGATAAATTATTTATTTATTTATTGATCTACTAGGAAAAAAAAAGACGGGATTAGGATTAGGGTTTAGAGTTAGTTTAATGGGGGGAAAAAATGAATAATTTATCAGTCAAGATTTGTTCTCCTTTGATTATGTTAGACTTATAGGAATTAACCCTAAACAGGTATAATGTTGAGCAGGAGAAAATTTATCCATCAAAATTTGACTGAGAAAGAGGCTGGAATATATAAACCAGAGAAAATATTCACAAGGTGTTGAGTCAGTGATCATAGTAGCCATCTCAAAATGAAATTATATACATTTTTCTGAAACACCCACTATATTTTTGTAACCTTTTTTTTTTTTTTTTTTTTTTTTTGTAAAGTTTGTTTCATCTAACCTTAAATATCTTTCCACTTTGTCAGGGTGGGGGTGGGGCTGGGGCTGACTGTATTACCTGCAGAGGGGTAAGATCTCCACCACCCCAAAAAGGGGTGTCCTGGATATGACACTAAACTGCATCTGATGGTGAGGCTTCAGTTCCCAGCAGGGGGGATACTCCCATATGTTAATTGAAAACCAGATAAAGACATTACTATCCGTAAAGCCAAAAGAGAATTTGAATCCTAACCCCCCCCCCAACCCACCCAATCATGTAACAACACTCAACAACACTTTCGCCCATCCCTCACTAGCTTAAATAATTAAGAATTGTTAGGACATTTTGAAAGTAAATCCTGAACTTAAAAGATATTTTCAAGAACCAACCATATTGGGGTTATTTCCTATAAGTCCAACATAAACAAAGGGGAACCACTCTTGACTGATAAATTATTTATTTTCCCATTAAACTAACCCTAAACCCTAACCAAAACCCTAACCCCGTCTTCTTTTTCCTAGTAGATCAATAAATAAATAATTTATCAGTCAAGAGTGGTTCCCCTTTGTTTATGTTAGACTCATAGGAAATAACCCATATTGGCCTATTAACAACCAAATAAGCCCATAGAAATGGTAGGAAGTAACAGCATACCAAATAATAAAATAATCCACAAGAGGTTCACAGTGAAATCCACTAAATTTTGCCAACCATGTAATATTAAGAATAGTCTTTGCTGCAAACACCTCAAATAAACCAGCTCATTTGCAGGCTTTACAACTAAATTTTTTTTTTTTTTAAATTACCACAAATAAAATTGCAGAAGCAAAAATGTCATTTATTTACTGGATTGCACATGCTGCCAAAAAATTATACATAGGAAAGTCAGAATGTCCATTTTACTTTAGACTAAATGACAATAGATACATAATCAAATCTGTGTATTACAGCAAACTAATACTTGTAGAACAACATTTCCACTCAAATGATCACTTTTCAAATAGAGATGCATCATAGAAAGAATAGATATAAACAATAAATTGGAAAGTCAGAATGTCTATTTTACTTTAGACTAAATGACAATAGATACATAATCAAATCTGTGTATTACAGCAAACTAATACTTGTAGAACAACATTTCCACTCAAATAATCACTTTTCAAAATAGAGATGCATCATAGAAAGAATAGATATAAACAATAAATTCAGAATGTCCATTTTACTTTAGACTAAATGACAATAGATACATAATCAAATCTGTGTATTACAGCAAACTAATACTGTAGAACA